>OY720145.1:33053605-33499495 GCA_963082955.1 Cheilosia grossa
GCACTGGAAGCCAACATCCAAGCATTCATTCGTGAGATACCGGCCGATATGTGTGAAAGAGTATGCCAAAATTGGACTCAGCGGATGGGCTACCTGAGACGCAGCCGCGGTCAACATTTGCATGAAATTATCTTTAAACATTAAATTGCAAGGTTCAAACTATCGATTCAAATAAATATTTCATTCATTTTTTCGAATTTTTTGTGTTTTTTTTTTTAAAAAAAGTTCTAAACCTCTTAAAAAATCACCCTTTATATTTATAGAATTTCAGATCTTTTGTGTACCTACTGACTTTAAGCGCTAGAGTTGCGTATCACAATTATAGTATGAGAGCGCCTTCAGATATGTTAAAGTTAAGGGTTCTTGATGGGATACGGGTTAACGGGGTGGGTGATCTTTTAGCTAGAGTTCGATTGTACAGTTAGTGTATGAATGCTTACATGTGTCCGATGTCAGTAGCCCGTTTTTATATTGCAACGTATCACAAAATATTGCACAAAGGTGATTCTTTAACGCACACAGATGCCTAAAGATTGCTGGCCACAGATGAAAATTTGTTCCTCTTGTAGAGTATTAGATGATGAGAAATAGTTGCCTCTCTGATAGCAATGGTAATCTTATTAAAGTTCTCTAACTATCTGTTTTCAGGTTTACATATTAAATGTTCAGTCTCTTCTGTGTAAGTCCCTTTGATGTGTGTATGCAGGATCTCCAATCAATCATCAGTTTTTCTTGAAGAGAAGACAAACCGCCTTACTTTCTGGTTCAATCTAGGCAATATGTCACGTTTCTCTCATTGCGAGAGAACTCGCTCACAGAAATGAAATGTAACCAAAAAGAAAAGGAACGCGTTGAACCACAAATTTGAAATATGTGATTTTTTGATTTGCTTTTATTGCAGTAATTAAAAAGTTCAATTCTTTTGCTTCTACATCTATTTTAATGCTATACAAGCACAAAACATAAATGAAAACAAATAAAAAGTCAGTTACAAATTAGCATTTCAACGATTTGACAACCATCTGTCAGCAATAACCAACTAGCCCAAAGAAATTTCTTGGGCTAATATTTGCAGGTTTTTTTATGGAGGGGAAATGTTTTGTTCTCTCTTTTTGGCTCTCTACTGCCCAACTTTTGTCGACAGTTAGTTGGTTGACAGTTTTAGTAAAAATGGACAGCATTTATGAAACGGTACCAATAAACAATAATTAGACGTCCACATTTCCTAGTGCGTAAACTTTCTTAGAATCTATTACATTTGTTGTCATCGCAGAATTGCATAATTTGTTTTCGTGAAAAACAAGGTCAATGCTTTCTATCACAACGAGGACTTATCCTAAAAAAAGGAATACATGGATTGGAATTCAATTTGCCCAAAAGATATTTTGCAACGGCTTTTTGAAGCTTATTATGAGCAGAAAACAAAACACAAAATAGGAAATGCATGCATGCAAATCTGTCAAATATCATATGCAAATCAGTAATGCCCTATCGTACAATCGGACACAATTTTCTGTACTTTTTATAGTACGCTTTCCTTTGTTCTAATTATACTTTACGATTGATTTATGAGTGCATTTGTGTCGTAGTAAAATCCATTTCAAATTATCCAGTAATCGGAACACAATTTATTGGAATGTCTTGATTTATTCGTAAGCTGATGATGCAAATCCAAACTTATTGGTGGACTAAGATCGCAATTGAATCGTAAGCAAGTGAATATTTTTGAAAATAGAAATATTATCCTGTTAATTCATTCCAGAATAAACTAAAATCTCACGTAGGGAGCTAAAAGCGTTTAAAGAAAATATGCCCTTCCGTTTTTGAGAAAAATTAATAGAATTTGATGTTTCAAAAATTGGGTAGCTAATATAAAAATACTTAATTCGGGAATCTTAGAAATCGACAAAGGTTTAAATTCTCGCAGAAAAATATAGAAATGGCGCACATTTTTATGCACGAAAGATGACATGTTTCCTCCTCTATGAATTCACACCTATACTAGGTACCTGTTATTCCTCCAGAAGTTCCTTAATTTGTTATTTCGCGTGTATTTTGCTGAGTGCTGATAATTCTGTATTTTCCCCGAAGTCAACATTTTTTACACCAACCAATGTTTCATTAGAGATCCTCATTCTCGGCGAACAAACTCCTTTTTCAAAGAGTTAATAAGGGGTTGGGCAACACTCCTCCTCAAAATGAGAATAAGGCCGGATTTATTTAGCTTATTCCCGAGATAAACATGACTTTCCCAACATTAATATTTGACCCTACAGCTAGCGACATTCTGGCAACTATACTTGTTCATTGGTAAAGGGGTTTTTGAAAGTGCGGAGTCCTTGCGTAATCTACCAGACTTAAGTTGATTGTTGGTAAGGCCGATTGTCTATATAAACTGTGAGTTTTAAATCTGAATGTGCTAATAATTTCTAGTCGTTAATAGCAGATCTTGGCGACGATCCCCAATGTAAAACTACTATTTTAAATATCAATATCAAGCAAAAGCCGTTGGCAAAGTTTTAACTGCCACCTTACCGATGCTCGAGTTCGTTCAGTCCTAATTATTGGTAAGCATTTTCTAGTTTTGGAACTGCCCAACTCTTATTATCTATATGTATTATTGGCTCTTGAGAGGGATGGCAAGATCTATAATCATATTATCAGCTGACGTTGGTTTGAAAATGGTGGCGCCATCGTTTTCGTCGAACCCCATATTACAAGCAAGCATTTTGTAATGTCAAACGACTTGGAGTTTAAATGTAAACGCGGTTATTACTAAAAGGTTTTTTATGCACCATACTTATTTCAGATGTAGTTATATAGGTAGGTAGGTACTTGTGTTGCTGATATATTGAAGAACGTATGGGTATTATGACTGTACGGAATGTTGAAACAGTGTATGGTGTGACAGCTGTATGGTTGAAATGCTGGTGTAGGGCGACTTGTTGATCTTTTTATTAAAATCAAATCTTGCTCGCTTAAACGTGACGATAATATATATTTCAGTGTATCCGAAAAAGAATGTACATCTTGTTAGGTACTTGTGATCGCATATAACTCAGTAGATTCATAATTTTAAACAAAATACACCCAATCTGTCAATACGACGTTAGCAATATTACTTCTATAAATCCAACCGGGTCGCCACATAATCCGTCAGGAATTTACTCCCGCCAAAGTAACTAATAAACCTTATAAATAAAATCTTCATGTAAATCGGGATCAACTTCAACCAACTTCGCAGTAATGTTATTTATTTATTGTTTTTTGTTTGCAATCAAACCTAAAGACAGTCTTTACGCATAAAAGGTAGATCATACCTTCGATGCTGCTCGCAAGTCGAAAGGCACTTCAACCAATTTGGAATGTGTTACTGAAGGCAGCTGGCTACAGCTCGAAACGTCTGGAGATGTTTGTTGGTTAAAGTACAGATTCACTCCAGATTGTAGCGCCATCTAACGAATGATAAAGATAAAGTTGTTGTCTTAAGGAAAAATATAAATAAGCGTTTTGTGTGACCCTATAGTAGAAGCATAAACTTCGTTCGACTAAAAACAAATTTAGTAGTCGTGACAGTGACAGCTTTTAAAAAAAAAAATATCACCCAAATTGTAATTTCTGTTTATGTATTTGCTAGTGTGTATGTATAAGTGTTAACTAACTTACATTTTGTCTTGAAGACCATGAGTTACATAATAGGGAAGCATCTTCTAATAGTCGTGTCTGAAATTGAAAATTAAAAATTTTTTTTTTATAAACAAAAATGTCACAGAAAGTGATTTTAAGATCGAATAACAATATTATTAGGTATGTAGTATGGCATTTACAATTTGTTTTAAGCTGGTACACAAGGCAGGCATTGTATGTGACATTGTGCACCCTGCTTCATATGGTTGAGATAATTGATAAAAAAACGAATTGTTTTGCGGTCAGACTTAACTTTACATCGATTGTTCAAACAGCTTGCAATTAGGGATCAAAGTGTCATCAAACTATATATTGACCAACAATGATTTTTAACTTTTAAAGGGTCACATTGGGATGGTATGAATAAAACGTAGCAATTGCTTTTACTCAAAAGAAATGACGAAAACGAAGCATTTGCTAGATTTTATATTTCATATATGTCGTTTAAATTTGATTTAAATTTTTATTATAGGACTGTCAATTAATAGCTACGAAAAAAGCGAAGAAGAAAAAAAGAGGACGTCCGATGGAGTTGAAGGCGAGCAGCAGAACGACAAAAAAAAAGCGGGAGACTCAAACCGCATGGTTCGAGCTGTCATTTGTGACAATGACGTTTGAGAGCGCTCGATTGAACAATGGAAAAGTGGCGCCACTTATCTTTTACTTAGATCAATATAAATTAAACGCACCTGACAAAGAAATTCCTACGATAATTCCAAGTCTGGCTATTTTTTCTGAATCACATCGTTTGCTAAACAATTTGTACGCACATGTTTTACAAAGCAATCTAATCTAAACATTGTGAGTTCTTACTGTTTTGTTTATAAACAGCTAAATTAAATTTTGTTTGTGCAAGAAAACAATAAAATACCTTATGACGTTTGTGAAAAAGCAGCAATTGTTTCTTTCTACGTGAACTGTGAAATATTTGGCCAATCTTTCTTGTACGCCAAAATGTTAAGACGCAATCATACTAGGAATGTGTACCTATAGATCCTGGCTTTAATATTACATTTTCAAAAGCCATTACTCGAAAAAGCTGATAGAACTATGTGTGAATAAATGTCAATTAAAAGAACAGGGCTCTCCGTAATAGAGATAGTTTCAGTTGACTGTGAAGTGTGCAAACCATATTGGACCAACAAAAGAAATGTTTTTTAGCAAAGAATGCAAGAACAATGCTTTCAACGATTGGCGTTCCCCCTTGGAAAAATGAAGATTTTATACTGTGAGTTCCAGAAATAGATGCAACCTCAGCGAAACAGTATATAAGCAAGAAACTTCGGCTGCCTGTCACGATAGATATGGAAACACATGTTTGAGAAGATATTTTTGACAGCCAGCTGGTTTTCGGATCAGTCTACCTACTCTGAAGACTCGCGATTGGCGTAGTCTTCCCAATCGTTGCTATGACAACTGGCAAGGTCAAGGAAGACTACATGTAGAAGAAAAGTTTCTTGACAATCTCGGTGGACTCACTAGTACAGGGCACCTCCATTTCTTTATACAGACGTCTCTTAGTTCTAACGGATGTGTTAAGTACAATAGATGCTGAGTGGTATGTATCGGTGCAGGGACATAAGTCAGAGGGATATATGTCCCAATTTTTAATTTTGTGACTTATATAACCCACTAAAGTGAGACATAAGTCCCAAACTCGATTTATGGAAATCGGACATTTGTTTTAGTCTAATTTTCTCAAATTCTTCCTTCTAATTCTCAAATAAGGAAAAGACTTAAATATCTATTTAGATTATATTGAAATGTCTTGTTTGTTCTGTTCTGGTTAAATGAAATAATAATAATTATTATTGTATTTACATTTATTATCAAACAGTTTGTTTAATTTTCTAAATTGTTAACAACAATTGTTATGGACCTATAGTAGCGTTGGATGCCTTACGGAGATCCTTAACATTTTGCTAAGAATTATCTTTTCGAAAATTTGGGACTTGTTCGATGTGTAAATTTACAACACTTCTTCTAACAGCCATTGCACCGATTGCCGCCTTTCATGTATATTCGACTCGACTGGTTTAAACAAAATAATTCTCCTCGCGGTAGGTACCTATACTTACTCTCAAAATAAGAACAATTGTTTTACAATACTAAACAAAACGGCGGTACAGATGCCCCATTATTTCAAATATTTGTTTACAACAATTAAGGACTTTGACAAGAATCAGAAAAGGTGTGAAAAAAAAGGTTTCCACTAAACGAAGTTACCCACATGCTAAAATATTTATACCCCGATCCAGACGTGAACATCGTTTGTCGTTGCATATCACTTCAATTCGTGTTTGGGAGCTTTATTTATTTACCATTAAGAGAGTGAAAGTTAGCAAAACTAACATTCACATGGATGGATATTAAGTCAATCTACCGCCAGCCGAGAACTACCTACTTATCTACATCGGAGATTCTTTAAAAATGTAACTTATACCCAAAACAAAATCCTTTGTGGTTGACATTTTGCAATATGCTAGACAGTGTCCCCTTTTGTGCCTGGCCAAAGATTGGATTGTAAATTGAAGCAATTAATTGTATTTTCGGTTGCCTATTCATTTTAACAATGAAATAAATCCAAAACCATATCCCACACATCTATAAATGAATAATAACAATAAATTGTCGAAGTTTTCGTAATAAAAGCTTTGCGCCGTTCATATAGGTGTGTGGAATCTGTCCAGTCGCATGTGTGTGAGAGGGGGACGTGCACCGTGCCCGTAGTATAAATTTATAGTCAGGTTCACCCTCAATCGATTTGGTTAACCTAAAACGGTAGGTATTTGTGTTAATTGGTCTTTTGTTCAATCCTGGGTGAGTAATTGAATTACGGGTCTGGCAAATCTGTGCATCTAGCGAAACTGCGTTACTGATGGATTTACGAATTTCTCAAATTAATTCTATGTAGATATTTAAAGCGCATGCAGGTATGTAGCTGTCAAATAAAATATGTCCTCTCTCTCTAAGCAAAATCAAAATCGTAAATTTAAAATCGATGTTGTTATAATAATTTATTTACGAGGACTTTATTTATAAACAGGACATTCTTTTGTGTACGTTTATAATGTATACCCCGTATACCTCGCTGCAGAACATTTCGATGCAAATGAAACCCCCTAAGGGTGAAAGCTGTTTCCGAAATTTTGCGGAACGTTGAACTTTCATTGGGGAAATCGATATATATTCTTGTTTGTGATTGGTTGTTTCAATCTATCTATGGGGAAATGGAAAAAGCTCTACGCAAAGCAACACAAGTATACAAATGTCCTGAATCGAAGGATATACACTTTTTTGTTTCTGGGGTAGAACGCGTATAAGATGGATAGAGACAGTATACGTACGTCAATTTGGGTAAAGTCATAAGGGGTTGCAAAATGGTGGCTGAACTCGCTAATTTAAATTACTTAAGCCCATAATACCATATAAGAGTGCCTACATACCTATTTAGAGCTGAGCATGTCCGTACTTTTGCTATTGGCAATATCTGAAATTTAGTAGGTTCCGTTACATAATATGAGGGTTATTTTTTAGACAACATGTACTTATGAATATACATAACATATACAAGACAAAAACCTCAAGGAAAACCAACACGAAATACGTTTAAGAACCGAGCCTATACTTCAGTACATGAATATTAAATTGTACCCGAAACTTTGTTTCCCAAGTTGTGATGTTAAACGTGTCTAATGCTAGAGTATTTGATTTCTCCTAAAGGTTGGGCCGAATGAGAGTTTAAAGGGGATAGAGAGATGTTCAAATTGACAATGGTTACGTTATTTGATGGCAAGACGTATTTTATGCTGCAATATTTTGTGAGGCCTTTAGCTTAATATTTCAAAGAAAACTTTTATAGGACTAAGTAAACTGTAGTGCACAGTGCTAGTAAGAAATCATGTAATTTTCCTCACGTTGGTATTGGGATGGTTAGGTGTTCGAACTTCCACCTTTCGGCTATAAGAAATACTGAACTGTTATTATGAACGACCATGAAAACTTACTGATGAACTTTGAATCGAAAAGCGATCAACTGGGTGTCTAAATCGACTTTACGCAGTGTCGCTTTAACAGTTTCAAGCGGCGAGATTTTCAAGCCCAAAGTCCTATTTTATGCGTTATAAAATTATGTGTTATAAAATGTGAAAGCATTATATTCCCAGAAATAGGTTAGCGTCGCGTAATGTCGGCCGTCTGCAGTGGCCGGCGACTCTCATAGAAAAGCGTCGTCAGTTGTAAGACTATGGTTCGTATGAATAAACCGTAGCAATTGCTTTTACTCAAGAGAAATGTCAAAATCGAAGCATTTGCTAAGTTTCGTATGAATGTAAACCAATCTGAGTTAGTTCCAACTTTTGGCATGTTCGAAAAGCGGCGACACTGACCTTAACTCCGATCGGTATGAATAAAACTTAACAGACAAAGCAAATGCTTAGTAAATTCTGAGTCTGCTATTAAGTTGACTCAGACTTTTTGCTAAATATTTTGCACGAACATTTTTAACGTAAAACAATCTAAGAATTGTGAATTGTCATTGTTTTTTTTTTTTTTTTAAATAGTTAAGTTTAATTCTGTTTGTATAGGAAAACCTACAAAATACCTATGGAAAAAAGAATAATTGTTTTGTTTCACGCCAAGTTTAAGCCATTTGGCTAATATTTCTTTCAGATGGAAACATTTAGACAGAATCATTTGTAAGGTAGGTATATAGCGGAGATAAGGGCTTTTAGGACGACAGTGCAAAAACGTAAAAGCCTATTCATACCGAGCCGAAAACTCATCGATGCATTCAAACCGAACATCGTTTGACGTTTCAATCAACTGTGAACACTAGTCGTCAAACTTCGGTGCAAATTATTTTGGTTACAAATTACGGTCGCATAAAATTAATATTAGCCCGTGGAAAACTACCTTAAACTACTCGTTTTGAAAATTGAATTATGTGTATGGGAAAACTTCTGTTTTCGATGGTTTTCGCGAAAACCCGGTTTTCGGATCGGTTTGAATAGGTTATAATGAAAAAAACAAGTGTTGGAGACGTGTGTCTAAATTATTAGATCACCTCAAAGTCTAGGAAGTTGAGCATTCCAAGATCCGCTACTAAAAGTTCACTGAATAGCTATAGACTATAGTCTGGCTGTGCCTTATACTTTTGATAAAAAAATAGCCGAACCTGGTGAGCTGGGAGTTGGCTGATAACTTTTCTCAAGTGTGGTGTCCCCAAAATCCAAGAGATATTCTTAGTACAAAAAACTCCGTTCAAAAGGTATTAGGGGTATTAAATCTTTTTGGAACGCCATCCCAACAAAAACGTACGAACAGGCTGCAGTAACAGAGAAGGGATATAGGAAGTGGTTCCAGGACCTTAAGAATTATAATAAAGAATAAAACGCGAAAGATGTTCCCGAAGATCCCACCAGAATTATTAACGCTGATGACACCGCCCTTAGTGGGCTCCTAAAACAGGAAACTTTCTTGCCAAAAATGGAAAATACAAACAGAAAATTAAAAAGAAATTTTGAGTTTGTCTGAAAAATGTTGATCTATACATGTTGATTTGGCAGCACTGAGTATTACAGAGCTTAATTGTTGAACGAAGCCATTACTTACTTCTTCCTGAACGTTCTTTGAGCGAACAACGTGGTTAAACTTTTCCTTTTTATATGCAATTAATGGATTTCTCTTCATAAAATTAACTTGTTTTGATACTTATCAGTACTTCCATTATAAAAACTCGCGTTTTATTTAATATTCCAAAAAAACGCTTCACTCGTGGTCGTTCTGTCTAACCAAAAGATCACGTGGTTGGAAATTATTCAACAAAGACTGATGATTGGGTGTTTGGAAAAACTAAAAGTGGGCGGAGGAGAAATAAAACCATTCTCCAATATTTTTATTCGTTGACCGCCGAAACCAATGCAAGCATCAATTAGAAAGGTACCTACAAAACATCGAAAAACTGTCAATTTTACTCTACTTCGAAAGCATTCTAAATAAGAATAGAGGATGTAAATCTCCATAAAGCAGCAGTAGTAGTAGAAAAAAGCTCGATCAGCTCAAGAACAGTGTCGACAAGAAAAAACCAGCACATCGCTAGCAAACTAATCCCAAATGTCCAGTTGGTGATGAAGACGTACTAATTGTCGTTAAAGAAGAAGATTTAAAAAACATTGGGTACGATGCCTGTACCGACTTTATTAGTCCTTCATGCTCTGTCAAAGCTTTGACGCAAAGTACCTAGCTTATTTATTTAATAAGTTTAGTCATGTAAACTTAGTTTAGTCACATTTAAATTACTTTAAGAATAATGTTCTTTCTCTTTCTATTATTTCGCAACCTTCATTGCGGGAAAAACCGAACAAAATCCAGGCGCACTGGTATGAAATACTTGTAGCTGGTATAGCAAGAAAAAAAAGCTGGAGTTAATCAATCCCAAGATTTTGCATATTAAGAGGCTTGACTTCTGTCATCTACACGCTTGTTGGTAGCAACAAAAGTACATTACGTTTGTCAATCTTTCTGTTATATTCATAACGATTAGTGGCTTGGTTGTATTCATACCTACTGAAATTTACGGCGCATAACGTGATTTCAATGAGAATTGACTGAATTCAGCTATTCAGCGATTCAGCTATTCCAACTATCCCTTCAAGTAGTCAAATCTAACGATAAATTCTAGTTTAAAATGCATTTACCGCACACGCATTTTTGCACGAGACGGGACAGAGAGATCCATTTGTCCGCCGTCAATGCTAATAAAGGCGTGAAAATGAGATCACAAATCAGACGCCTAAAGTGTCATGGATGTTCTACGCATAGTTATACGTAAAACGGAAATAAACACAAATTTCGGCGACCAACATTCTTGCAATCACTCGAAAACTTTTCAATTTCTGATTTAAAATATGTGAAATGAAAGTGGTAATTAGTGTCAGTAAATCAAACCAACAATTCATCAATCAGTTATGCGAAATAAATAAATAATTGTCCGTTCACCGCTTCCGGAGTCATTTTCTTCTATAGCAAAGCGAAATTCTGTAATCCATCGCTATAAGATTCCTGCCACTTAAACAATATGGCCGACAAAAATACGTGGCACGTATTTTTGCATGTCAGCCAGATGGCTATTCAGTATTTGGCATCCCTTTAATCTTCCGTGTTGTATGCAGTATTATTTTAATCAAAGTATTAAACAACACATCGCAGAAACAAAATTACCTGAAAGTGAAAAGTGTTCCTTTCCACTAGCTCGTTCGAACTTCACACCCACTTGACGGACAAAAAGGATCCCCTATCTAAAAAAGAAACCTTTAACAAACTACAAAAGGTGATGAAAGATTTTATTTATGCAACCGCACAAAGTTCTATCCAAACAGTAATTAGTCTTACACCATAAAATACAACGCACCCTATATTTACAAATTACTCGAATTTAACAAAATTATCGTAGTCGTTAGTTTCTATTATTCGATTGTCAATAAAATTAGAAAAGCATTATCAATCATGCAAACTGCACATTTGTTATATCACTAACTATGTAGACTCACAACTGAAAACAAATAACAGTTTATAGTTGATTATGGGTTAGTGTCACAATAATTAAGAGGCTACGTTTGGAAGTGAAGCACTAGGTACAAAACGTTTATAACGTATGTTTTACAATTGCATGTCTACGCTTTCAGACCCAATACTTTAATGGAGTAATGATGGCCAAAACAATTGTGTATATAAGTCAATATGTTTGGTGGTGTAGACTGAAGAATATTTATATGCAAGTATTTTCCATACAATACAAGCAGCAACAACGCTAAAGCGGGACTGAAACAGCATATGAATTTAAAAAAAATTCACGACTTGATCGCACGAGACTTTCATTGAATATAAGGTTTGATTTTTGTTTTATTTTATAAGGTAGATAGACAAACTAAATATGGACTGCTAGTGAAATGTAATTTTCATATACTTCTGCGAGAAAATATGTTCCAGAACAGCACAGGCGCAACTGTTTTAGAGCGACATTTTTTCAAAAAAAATTTCGTTTCCAAAGAAACAGGAAAACAAAAGAGCAACATCTTGTGCAAAGAGATTCATTTCCATAGTAAGAGTGATTTCAAATTAATTTGGAGTGTTTATTGTTTTGAAAAAGAAAAGGAAAAAACTAATTTCTTTACTTATTGACCCATAAACTAAGAACAAAAAAAAATACAGTTTTCTTCCATGCATCGTTCAATCACACTAATACTAATATCGGGGGGAGTATATCTTCGGTGCAAATTAAATTAGTGCCGAAGTTAGTATTACCGCCGTATTTCTTTTTAATTTTACCCAACTGAATGTGTTTCCCATTTTATTCTTCATGAGATATGCGACTAGTTCCTTATACCCTTTTCACACCGAGCCGCAAACCGTGCTTTCGTCGAAAACTTGTCGATGCATTCACACCTAACACCAACTAGTTTTCGTTTGACGTTTCAATCAGCTGTAAGACACTATTCGTGAAAATTCGGTGCAAATTATTTTGGTTACAAATTTCGATCGCATTAATTAACAAATAAAATTAACTCACAGCATTTAAAAATAAAATTAGTCCATCGATTAAGTGCGAAAAATGATTTTAACTTGTGAGTTGTGAAATTTGTTCTACTGAATTTGCTGAGTATTGGAAAAGGAGTGTTTGTTTCAACAACACAACGATTGGAAGTCCTATTCGTTTTTATTTCGTGGAAAACGACTTTTAACGACTCGTTTCGAAAACTGAAATATTTATGGGAAAACTTCTGTTTTCGAGTGTTCTCGCAAAAACCCGGTTTCCGGCTCGGTGTGAAAGGGCTATTACCAAAAATACACAACTCTGTAAATTTATTTGTTTCAAACCCCAACTAAATGTTCTTTAATTAAAAACCGCCAATTTGTTAAATATCCTTATCCACATTTTCAGGATAAGAGTAACAAATATAAAAGAATTGCACTTACTATTATGTAAACTGTATCGGAATGCCTAAACGCTTTGTAAATGTAGACCATTATCCTTTTAACTAAAAGGACGGATAGCATATCCTGACTTCAAATTATGCGCTTAAGTATGTGAAACTGATCCATTACGTATTTAACTTTCAAAAGGTGTATTCTATTTTCACTTCGTCCTTTAGCTAATTGGAGTTACAATGTTCGAAAGGATACCACCCGTTACTGGTTGAAAAACGCACATGACTTAAATTATCTTTACCTACACCGCATACGTATATAAATACAATGTTCTCCACCGGCGAGCGCTCTCGGATATAGCATGTCATTATAAACCTCAAGTCGATTATTATCGAAAACTAACATGTATTAAAATTTATCTAGACATGGGAAAAGTCCCTACCATTATAGGAATCATTTTCGTGCACCCTTAACTTTGTCCACCTGCGACTTGAAAGCTTTGGAACATAGCGCTCACACGTACCCATGTAATTGTGAGAAAGTAAACAGTTGTTGGCACATTAATTGATTTTTTTTTTCTTTTCGTATTTTACGGTACCACAATAACGTTCTCAACTGTTTAAAGAATTAAAATCGTGCAATATTTCTCATAGTACTATTTGATCAGACAAAACGTGTTCAATACAACAATATATACCCATCGAGCGCATCCTCTTCACTTGTGTAGTCCGTGTGTCACTTTAAAAATAAGGATAAACCGATATACATATACATCCACTTGCAGACGTGTAGTATGTATTTTACACAGGGTTGAATTACTCGAATAAGAACAATTCGTAGAATAAAAGGGTGAGACCCATTTCAAATGGTGACTGACGGGTGTACCTATAGTAGAGGAGTAATGGAGTTACGAATTGTAATCCACGAGGAGGGCAGCATGAAAAGTGGATTGTAAAATAGTACACAAAGTACTGTCGTTCGTCCTTTTAAAGTCAAGCAGCTTAAAATGGACTGTGCACGAGCCACTGTAATGGGTTAATGTTGCTTCAAAAACGTCTAAGTGGATTACATGCAAGAACTTTTTAAAAACTTTTACCTCGAGATATGTGCATGCTGAGAAGTTCGCAAAAGCCATTTGAACGATGGACATTATACGCAAAGGGATCATGCTCAAAGATTGTAGTAGAAACTTTTTTGAAATAGAATGAAAGTTTTAAGATTTGAATGCGGGTTCCCAGAACATGTTCAATATCGGGTGTGCAGATGATGCAAATATTTTTACAAATGAGTCGCTTTTTTTCATGTCATTATTTTAAGACCTGTTGCTTTTGTTTCGGTCTAGCTTACCGACTACTTGTTTTGAAAAAGCGACATTTTTTAGACGAATGGTCCGAGCACAGCGTGCTTTTCAAAAACTGCTCTTTTGTACCGTCGCGTCGGACAGATAGGTAACTTCCTTAAAGGCAGTAATTTGAAAGCCTAGGAAAGGAGAGCAACCAAATATGGTTACGTGTAAGGAATGGGCAGGGCCGTCTTAAGTTATCCCGGCGCCGTTGGGCATACAAGAATTTGTGACCCCATTGGAAGGTAAAAAAAGAGAATGACAAGAAAATGGTTGCGCTATAATCTTATTCTAGAATAGCCACCAAAAATTTTCTAGGACCGCTGAGAAGCAATACAAATATTCTAATCATAAATAATAACTAACGTTCAAGAAACTCGACATTAAGATTAATATTAATTCAAATTCAATTAAAACTGCAATAGCAATAGTACGAATAAGTTATACATATATTTATTATTGAAAATCGAAAATTTGGCAATAGGTTCAGCGGATAAAATAAATACATCAGTATATATTTTCAAATAAAGGGTGATTTTTTAGCTGGTTTGGTTTTGGCAACACTGGTTTTGACAGCTGACGTGTGTTTAGTACCTTGTGTCACTGTCAAACAGCTTCAGTTTGGTTTGCAATTTAACCATGGATCGTCTTACAAATGAACAACGCTTGCAAATTATTGAATTTTACTATCAAAATTCGTGCTCGGTTCGAAATGTTCATCGCGCACTGCTTCCATTTTATGATCGGCATTCTCGACCTTCTGAGCAGTCTATTCGGAAGATTGTGACCAAATTTACTTTGTTGGACATTAAACCACCAACACGTTTACGTACTGTGCGTAGTGAAGAAAATATTGAGGCCGTATCAGCTAGTGTGACAGAAGACCGCGAAATGTCGATTCGGCGCCGTTCCCAGCAGTTAGGCCTTTGTTACAGCACTACGTGGAAAATTTTGCGGAATGATTTGGGCGTAAAGCCTTTTAAGATACAGCTGGTGCAAGAACTAAAGCCAGCCGACCTACCACAACGCCGAATTTTTGGTGAATGGCTCTTGGAAAGCTGGCCGAGGATCCGCTTTTTTATCGAAAAATTGTGTTCAGCGATTAGGCTCATTTTTGGTTGAATGGGTACGTAAATAAGCAAAATTGCCGCATTTGGAGTGAAGATCAGCCAGAAGCATTGCAACAGCTACCAATGCATCCCGAAAAAGCCACTGTTTGGTGCGGTTTATGGGCCGGCGGCATTATTGGGCCATATTTCTTCAAAGATGATGCGAATCGCAGCGTTACTGTCAATGGTGAACGCTACCGAGCGATGATAACAAACTTTTTTTTGCCTGAAATGGAAGTTCTTGACTTGCATGATATGTGGCTTCAACAAGACGGTGCCACATGCCACACAGCACGCGAAACAATGGCGCAATTGCGAGGCGAGTTTGGTGAACAGTTAATTTCACGTTTCGGGCCGGTCAATTGGCCGCCTAGATCGTGCGATTTGACACCATTAGATTATTTTTTGTGGGGGTATGCCAAGGCTAATGTGTATAGGGACAAGCCCGCTTCGATTGACGCACTGGAAGCCAACATCCAAGCATTCATTCGTGAGATACCGGCCGATATGTGTGAAAGAGTATGCCAAAATTGGACTCAGCGGATGGGCTACCTGAGACGCAGCCGCGGTCAACATTTGCATGAAATTATCTTTAAACATTAAATTGCAAGGTTCAAACTATCGATTCAAATAAATATTTCATTCATTTTTTCGAATTTCTTGTGTTTTTTTTTTTAAAAAAGTTCTAAGCCTCTTAAAAAATCACCCGTTATTTAGAAATCAATAGGGACGGAAATTTCAAATGTTTTAATATAAAATTTAACCAGTGAATGGAAAGCGCATTGGGAAGTGTCGAAGACTACACGTATTCAAGTCGCACGAATATGAACACAAAAAAGAAGAGCGTTTTTATGTTCGATTAGGCACACGAAATCTGAAATCTGAGGCAAATCTGAAGAAGCCCAAACGAATACCACATAAGAGGTAAGAATTTCGATAAACTACTACAGAAAACACAGGAATCTATTACTTTTTGCTCTAACACAATAAAAAAAAATAAAATAAAAAGTCTGGGCAGAGTAGTCAA
This sequence comes from Cheilosia grossa, assembly GCA_963082955.1. Taxonomy (NCBI): domain Eukaryota; kingdom Metazoa; phylum Arthropoda; class Insecta; order Diptera; family Syrphidae; genus Cheilosia; species Cheilosia grossa. Next base: position 33,069,699 of record OY720145.1, read on the forward strand.
ATGTCAAATGTAAAAATTCTAAGCAATCAGGCATAGGAAGAAAGTGGAGCTCGTGCAAGGTGGCGCAAAGGACATCACCATTTCGGAAGATGATATCATATTTGCAATTGGCAAATATTCTACTTTGACATTTGTGCAGTAAACATATACAAATGGCAAACGTCAGCAAGAGATGAATCGCTATATACTCTTATGGCGTTTTCCATTGGTTTCACTCGGGGATCCACTCTTTCTGTAAGCCAATAGGTTTGTTTGACGTAGGCCCTAGTGCGCACTGGTTTAACCCTAACGTTTTCGATATAGCACTGAACTCGCCCTGGACCTGAAAACCTGTGTTTGACATGACTTCTAGGGCGCCCTAATTTCGCCCTGAACTGACCCTAGTTAATTTGTCGGGGCAAGAATTCAGTGCTGAGTTGCGCTGTCATTTTGTTTGCTGTCATTCACTTGTTTATAGTGATAAAGATAAATACAAATAAACTTGGCATTCAAAAGAATTGAGTTCACTCATTTTTAACAATAAACAAAAAATAGTTTTATATCTTCACACTTCGTTCCCCGAAAGATAAATATTTTTCAATATAAAATACTGACAGACTTCAGGGCAAAATATTTTTATTTTGCGTTCGATATAGTAGCCGAGTTTTCAGGGTTGTGCCGGGTTTTGAACAGATGTGGAAATCGGCTGACACTTCTCAGTGCGCACTAGTGCTTGGCACGTCAAACAAACCTATTGGAACAAGAAAACTGCTTCTGATTGAATCCACGACAGTATTGGTGAAATGAAAATCTACGGCTGCTGTCAGCTGTCTTGTATAAAATACATAAATTACACTTGTGTAAGTGCTTTTTGAGTGGATTCTGACTTCAAATCGAGAAGCGAAATTCTCTTCTCAGAAGTCAGAATCACCAGAAGAGAATTTTATTTGCCAATTTTGTGTTTTTCAAGAAAATTTAAGAATAATTCTTTCGATTTTTTGCGGAATATTTCGTCGGTCGTCCGACACCATCTGGAAAAACACTACGACCATAAACTAAGAACTAAATAGACCGCCAGCTCCCGTGCACCTACCCGATTCCCCTCGAAAATTTTGAAAAGAAAATTCTCTCTTAAATCTCGTATGCGTGAATACGTGTGAAGCAGCAAAAAAAAAAAAGGAATTCTAAATGGTGGGGGTATAATCAAATAATGACACTGAGCAGTCATCCAACATCGTGGTATTTCTACCTTTTGGTAGAAATGCTGATGTCCGAAAAACCTTCCGTGCAAAACGAAAATAGAGCATCAAAATTGTGGAAATATTAGGAATCTGACGAAAAAACCTTCGTTGTCTTAAATGTCCATAAAAAAGGGATTTAACTTTGAGTAAACATTTCTAGTACCAAGAAATAATCATAATTATGTTAACAAACTGCAATTTTTACACTGAAGGTTAATTTAATGTGAATTTCTATCCGAATAATACTAATTTTACTTTTACGAGAAACATTTTTTCATAAACAAATCGAGGGAATTTCAGTTCAGTGAAAAGGGAAAAATGCCCACGCTTCGTGGGAAAAATAAAGAGACAGTGCTAGGTACAGTGACTGGCAGTAGGGTAGTTGGTAGGTTTCTCTCAGCTGATGGATGCGTTCCCACAGTTTCAATTTGTTGTTTTATTTCACCACGAAAACATTTATTTTGCAAAATGGTTAATAACTAATGTAATCAACGTATCAATAAAGGAATAAACTGAGAAATATTCATTCTCAGGAATAAAATAATACATTTTTGTACCTACAGTAATTCTTTTGTTTTCGTTTGTTGTTTTTGGCGAGAAATTATTTCGCCGGCGAATGTCGACAGAAAAAAGACAACGAATTCAAATGGAAGAATTGGTAAGGAATATCAAAATTTAAATTTCGTTGGGGTTCAGGGCCGAGATATGAACATTTCTGAGTGGGTAACAGTTTTGAGTTTTGAGTTTAAATTTTTTCATGAATTTTTCAGAAAACAAAAAGGCAAAAAAATTATTACAAAATTTCAACAATTTCAAGCATTTCAAACTAGCGTAATATAATGAAAACACTTGAGTCAGCCGAGAACAGCCGTGAATAATGTTTATTTAGAAAATAACTTTTTTTTAGAAATTCTCATGACGAAAAAATGACCCTGGGTGACGAAAAAAAAATTCGTTCAACTATTTAAAATTATTTTTTTTTCTAAATTTTCATTGAACTTTAATAACAAAAATCTCTTATAAATACAATCAACGAAAACGAATTTATTTTCTTTATACTGTACGGGAATAAAATGTATAGGTATACTATCGGTAAAATTCCAAATAATTATTTGTAGATACTGATTTTATTTTATTTTTGCCGATGATCCCTATAGTTCATCGGTTTCCATTGTTTACAACCACAATGTAAACATCCTGTACTGTATGGATTATCTAGATAAAATAAAATAAGTCCTTGTAATATTCGTTTTAATGAAATAGAAATTGTTACTAAATTCACCACACCATACACACCGTTTTCTAGACACATCCCGATAACGGCCAATTATTTGAATTATTTGAATTTTTTCCAATGTCACCACAGAATGAGTTGTCAGTCATCTGTCAGGTTGCTATGTGCAAATGTATGCGTGCGTCTTATGGACTTTAACATGGCACACATACTTTCGCACATAGGAACACGGAAAACAGCTTGTAGGCAAATTCTCTTAAGTTGGAAGAGCTGACGGTCTATTTAATACTTAGTTTATGACTACGACGTTGACCACCAAGCGTGTGTATCTTTCGCTCAAGTTTAATCTCTTGTTTTGGTTTTTGATTTACCGTTCCAGAGTAATTTTTGTATTGGCTATAACAGCCTCCAATAACTGCGCATTAAGTTTGTAAGGATTTCTTAGCAGCTCTGTATGGGTCTGATATAGCTAACTTCGGTGTTGTCAAATATATTTTGTTGTTTCCCCCAGCTCTCTTTAATGTGCTGTATCCATGTTACTGAAGGCATCAAAGCTTACTTTTAGTTATAGCAGCCATGAAGCAGATTAGCAGTTGATATACCTACATAAAGCAGAGGTGACGCATTTAGTAGGGCTTTCGAAGCTCTGTAGTTTTCTGAGTGTATGTAAGGTTTTTTGGAGTGAAGTTTGAAGCCCTCAAAGATGATGCCAGTCAAGAATGCGAGGACCTTTCGCCGCAATTTCTGTGCAGGAGTGATGGAAAATGCCATAGATCGGGCCGGAATGGTCATCAATTCGTTTGACCACTGCCACCTAGCCAATTTCTCGACGCGAAAATAATTTAATACATCAAATTAACATAAACGAAAAGCAGAACCAACGTTTTTCATTCATAAAATGACAAATGACAGCTAAAGAACTTTGAGTGAACAATTTTTACACCACCTTGTAAAATCAAAATTTAAGCTTTCCCTCTTTTGTTATCCGTTTACAATTTCGTGCTCAGTGGAAATATTTTTTTATGGCTCGACTCTGGCGCAAAGTTGTGCCTACCGAACTTTATTTAGTGAATATACCTACTCAAGATCCCCCACAAGATGTACCCGCCCCCGGGAAGAATAATTGCCCCCAGAAAGCATCGCCCGTTCATTAAAAACACCGCATCTATATAACTCTACAAAATAATAACCAAGAAATAAAGAAGACGAAAAAACACATAAAACACGTTGCCCATTCCACGCTTGATCGCAATAAAATAAACCCCAAATTGTTTTGGCCCAAAAATGTATACCTACATTTCTTTTAAAAACAAAAACGGTTTCACGAAAGCCTCAAACGATCCACAGGAAAATAAAAAGAAAAATTATACTCTTTATTGCCAAATAATAAAAGGAAAAGTCTCCATCTAGTTTTATGTATCATTCCTTATTCGTATTCTTCAGTGCCACGCTTTTACCATTTTGTATGCGACTCTTGTCTTTCTGCCTTTATGCGACCAACATTTTGCATATGTGTATCAATGTTGTCAGAAAAAAAATCATAAAATCCTCCTCGGCTACATTACTATGGGTGGATACAAGTTGTCAAAACACGACATACGAGAACACATATGTGAATGCCATGCCCATATAATCGTCCCAGCTTCTCCATTTGTGTATGCTGTATAGGACGCCATTCTGCATGGAATATGTTAGGGACAGACAATACGTTTGGTACTTACTGTGTGTATATTTTTATTTCAACTGAATTGAGCATGTCCTGGCATTTTGATGAAAACAATTGAACATAACACATATACATAGTATGCATGGTTTTTCGAGAAAATAGATTTTATTTAGACCAGAAAAAACACTATCCTCTTGCTCACAGGTGAATTGTAAAGTGCAACGGAAAACAAAAATATCCTCACCAGTATACATCGTGACAGCCCGACAGCCCACCCCTAAAGTTAGAACTACTCCTGTATTCCAATTGCATAGCTGAACATGTTTTTGCATAAAAGCAAATATTCTCAATTGGCGAAAGGGTGAATAAAAACAAAAAAAAAACCCAACCTAGTCCTATGAATAGAAAACCATCGAGAACAAACAAAAAAAAAACTGACTATAGTCTATGAAATAGAAAAAAAAACACCCAATAAATGACAAAAAATGACTTTGCTTTACGCTTTAGAGAGCATAATGTTTTTCTTTTGTGCACTTTAGTCCTTGTTTTGCCGGAGAACGAATCCAAATCCATACATAACATGGCTGGAATTTATTTTTCTATGTTTCTCCGGTACGGAATTGTTAATCTGCAGCTAGTTGCAGAGGTAAAAATTACTAAATTCCAACGAAACGACAGTTCAACTATGTGTCCTTGTTTTTTCTTTCTTTTGGTATAGTAAAAGTAGCAGAAAGAAAAAAAAATAAATAAACGCCTGCTACAGAGAAATACTTTTTGCAGGGGTTGTTGTAACGTTGATGCCCCCTTCAATAGGTTTACGTATATAGAATGTGGGATTATTCCCGAGAGAGTTGCTGGCTTCGATCGCTGTTATTCTCTCGTTCGGCCTTCGGTCGGTACATCAGAGGAACAGAGGGAATAACTGCAGGTGAATTAAAATAATAAATTATACACAAGAGCAGGTCTTTTTTTTTTCTGTATGGCTGTATGTATAAGGCATGTACTTTATTTTTAACATTTAAATGTTGAAAGGAACTTATTTCACTCAAAAATGCTGGAATAGTTTATTTCGGAAAACTGTTTGCTTATGGGATTTGTTCCCCAGTGAGGAAGGAAAGCCGCTGTGAAATGTCTTCTAAAGCTTCGGTGAGTAACAAATGCGAGGAGCTGCCTAACACCAACAAAAGTCTCTTCGTACTTAAGGTGATAGTGCTAAGGAAAAAAACGTATTTAAAGTTTTTAACGCAACGTAGGTACTAATGCCAATATCGCAAAATAATTGGACCGTAGTCATAATCAGACAGAACTCTGGTTTGAGTGTACTAAAACCAAATGGTTGTTTCCAGGTTCCCTGGATATGATTGAGTAAATACTGTAAGTAATAATCTATAGAGTTGAACACGAAAAATTTATTATGTCTTATCCTCAAGACGCAGATGGTTCGTTTTTGGTCTAGAAACGCTCGAGAACGATAGTGATTAACTACAGATTCGCCATCGTTATACGAATCCCAAACTAAATACTTCAAGGCACGTGCTTTCGATTACGGACAGCGCATGGTTCGGACTTTACTGCAATTGCAGTAGATCTACTGCATTTTTGTTTTAAGAAAAAAATGATTTACGGCGCTACTGTTGAAACAAACCAGATAAATACGCTCTGCTACCAACTGTTGGAACAAACCAGATAAATTTACAGCGTAGTCAAGTTACCTTTAAGCTTTATTTTGATTAACTAAGAGATCAGTTTTGGCTCAGTTTTGCCTTTTAAAGTACTTAATGCATGAGTGTGTTAGTGTGTTCTCAAACAGTATTACTCTTATGTACATTATATATATTCAAATGCAAAACCTAGCATCTACTGCCTCCCAACATCAATCTACTGCACTTTTTGAAAAGGAGTAATTAATTTTGTATGTAAAAAGGTACTTCAGGTTTAATTTCTTATCCGTACACTTTCAATACGAAATATATTAAGCCTGGTACAGTCCAACACGGATATAAGAAACATATAAAAATCAACTAGATTTGTGTCTTATATCCGAGCTGTTCTTATATGAAAACAACGTTTATATGAAACTAAGTTTCTTATACGAAAACTGTTGATATAAGAAACAAAATTTCTTACATAAAACAACACAAGAGTGTATGTAGGACGATTTGGCGGGCTTTTTCTACTGACAGTAGCACAGCTGTCATTCTCATTGAAAGGCGTGTTCGCATCATACCGTTAATCGATTACATGCATATTAAGGAAAAAATTATGTTTCTTATATGTGTAATTATTTCAATATAATAACAAATTGTGTGAATAAAAGTACGTTTCTTATATCCGAGTGTTTCTTTTAAGCGACTATCTTAAATGAAAAAAATTGTATATTAAAAGCGAGTTGTTCTTATATCAGTGTTTCTTATATCCGTGTTCGACTGTATCACTTAAATTCAAAATTGATGGATTGGAGAAAGCTACCTATCATTCAAGAAATGTCCGCCAGTCATACATTCATCAACTACCTACAGTTCAATAGTTGTGAATGAATAGACAGAAGGTAATAACTCGAACGATTTAAAAAACATAAAAGCAAAATACAAAGAAAATTCAAAAACAGCAACAATCAGACGAAAAGAAACACGCTTTAGGTTGCACAAAAATTTAAGTCGAACGTCTTTCTTCATTTCGTAAAAAATTACCAAATGGAATAAAAAAGGACCATGCGACCAAGAAAAGAAATAATGACCAAATAACTGTGAATACAACACCTCCAAACAAGGCTGCCAGTTTGCAGGTTTTCCTCCCAGAATTAGGGTGTTTTTTTGGTCGACGGGGTGAAATCTGTTGAGGGGTAGATCTGGGTTTTTTTTTAGAATTCTATTTTGTTTTTATTTCGTTATAATATCCTTTTTGGGAGCCTTATAATGTGTGTTTCATTTTAAAATGCTCTTAAATAATTGATCGATCCTCTGAATCTATATTTATTTGCCAATGAAAATTATTTGTTCTAATATTTTTGTATTTTTGTTTCCAAAGCAAGTCTTTCAAAAAATCCTAATGTCAGTTTCATCAAGAAAAAGTTATAGTTGTTGGTTTTTTATTTGACCAGATCTAAGCATCATCTGTACATTTTAAAAACAACAACTTCATCAAAATTGCGTAAGATGGTTTCAAAATGCAATGCAATGTGTTTATTTGACGAAAACTTTGCATTCGGAAAACCAAACTTACATATTCGCGTTTCAAAATCCAAATTCTTTCTTTTAGGCCGTACAAAAACATGTTAAAAAAATTAAGACTAACTTGAGTTTTTCTAAGGGTTTTTCACATTTATTTGGGGGAACAAGAAATTTTAGAATCTTTTTATTACTGGGCCAAAAAGTAGACCGCTCTCAAGGCTAAAACAACTGCATCAGAAGTTCATTGACTGAAACCATGAGGTTTCATCGATCGAAAGCCCTGAAACTGTCGAGAATTGAGAAGTTTGTATTTTGGTGGTTATTCAGGCGAAAATAAGTTTCCTTACTAAGTTTTTTTTTCGATACGATAGCAATACAAAAATAAATAATTTATATAGTGATGTTTGATACGTAAGGTAAGGTTAACAGAAACCAAAGGCAGTACTTGTTTGACCATAGAAGACCGTGGACGATTGTACAAGTGTCATTTTAACGTTTAACTACTTCGTATTTTTTTCTTGAATTACTTAATAAATTGTGTTAAAATTTGGAAGTGTTTTTTACATTTGGGAATTCTCTCTTACATACATTGGTTTCGTTGTTATACGAGAGGCTGTAAGTTAACGTATAGCCTTCTCTATAATTGCAATACACACGAGTGACGAACCAAACCTCATGGATTAAGTTTTTGTGAAGATTTGTGGTACTGATCCTGCTTTATAGAAGCTTGGATTAGACCGAAAGATCATAATGACATTGCATGCAACGGAATTCCTTGGAGGACCGATAACAGACAAACAATTCTAACTGCTGGCCAAAGTCCCGAAAGTGCTGCATGGTGCGCATGGTCAGGAGTGAAAGAATTTGATGATAGCTTTTTTGCAAAAGCAGCGTTTTCCCTTGTTTAATGTAGGCAGTCCATAGCAAAGATCATCGACGATGGCAGAATACCCTTTCATGGAAGGAATTCTGTTGCTACAAAATTTACGAACTTTGGCAATTTCCAAACTGAACTGGAAGGGATCATAAATATTTCTATATCCTTTTAGAAGTACCTGTCATTAAAAAAGGAAAGGGTTCTTAACTTTCCTAGATCCTTTTCGTTTTTATATCGAATTCTTCGTCCACGTATACATATTTGAAATTATTTAATTCACACATTTTGCACCAATCTGTCGAAAAATACATGGAAAAAAACACCGAAACCTCGTTTTGTTCGTTAAAATTATGACAAATATTTGTCTACAAATGAAAAATTTGCAGATGTAGTAACCAGTTGGCAGACATTTGGGACAATTTTTTCATTTGTAGACCTGACAATATTGTCAGATCTCGCAATCGTCTGAACAGAGCTTCGAACACTGCTTACAACAGGGAGCGACGTATCCTTTAATGGTGTTCCATATTTACACAAGCGATCTAGTAGGTTTTTTGTGCTTGTTATTATTTCTTTATGAAAAGCTATTGCGCTAATTACTTAAAAGTTGACAATCATTTATTGAAAATTGGAAAACACTATACTTTTAGAACTGCATTATTCCTGGAGCCTCTAGGGATACCAGACCCCCAAACATTGAAGTTCTGTGGAATGGGATCGGGCATATTTTTAAAAGAACTAAATACATCTATTTAACTAATGTTGGTATCAGTAGTAGCCGCGCAAACGCAAATAAGAATAAAACAGTGTCCCACAGACAACGCTCACTATAGGCAATCCATTCTTTGACAACATCTCGGCATCAGGTTGGTTTTAAGGTTCACTTTCATTTTCCTCTTTACTATATATAGGTCTCGTGAATGTCTATCCAACTATCGCAGAAAACCCTGCTTATTTATGGAAAATACGATTCATCGGAAACTCGTCGATGCATTCAGACCGAACACCAACGAGTTTTCGTTTGACGTTGCAATCAGCTGTGAGACACTAGTCGTGAACCTTCTGTGTAAACTATTTTGGTTACAAATTTCGATCGCATTAATAACAAATAAAATTAATTCAAAACATTTAAAAATATTATTAGCCCATCAATTGAGTGTTAAAATTTTTAAGTTTGTAGTGAGATGTGACTTCTGTTCGGTAAGCTGTTCTGCTGAACTTGCTAAAGGTGTATTTGTTACAACAATCCAACGATTGGAAGTCGTTTTCGTGATGTTTTCAGTGGAAAACGACCTTAAACGAATCGTTTTGAAAACTGAAATATGTATGGAAAAACTTCTGTATTCGATGAAGTTTTCGAGTGTTTTCTCGAAAACCTAGTTTTCGGCTGGGTGTGCATAGGGACTTAGGTGGCGCGTATACACTTGGGCAGCGACCTCAACTGGAGGCAGTTCTAGAACGGCAGCACTGCCACTCCTAACTAAATTATAATTTGACGTTGTTTTCATTTTGATGGTTGTTTATGCTAATTATGATAAGTTTTGAGCAAGTATGTTATGAATTAATTTTGTAAATACGAGTCAGTTTTGATACCAAAATACAACTCTGGGCCAGACAAACACTCATTCATTTTCAATGTATCGCCATGACAAGGGTTGCGGCTGTAAATTCTTAAATAAACCCTCCCGATATTCCGTAACACTCAATCATCAAAGGTAACCTCTAACTACAAACATTTCACATCTAGTTTTGAACATCAACAGAACGTAGTTAATGCTAACTGCGAACGCTTCGACCAGTTGTTGAAAACTTTTTACCGAAAACTTAGTTTTTGCTGTGGAGACAAATAGCACATATATTATTAAAACAAAAAATAAATATGGGTATGTATGTGTACAATGTACACGTTACGTTTCTTAATATTTTAGACTTCATTGCATTTTTCTAAATACCTAGTTAAATAAGAGCGAAAATATATTACATTGATTCTCTTTTGCCAATTAAAAGTCAATCGCAACACATCCTGCCACCCTTTTTCTTTGCTAATCTTTTTTTGTCTTTTTCCATTGGGGCAGAAAAAAGAAAAGCTTTTCTGCTCTCGTAATCAGCTGGCTGTCAGATTTCATTTTCCATTGGCCGCAAAAAGAGCAATTTTGCGAATCTCGATTTCTTAGCGAGATTCACACCTACTTACACTACTGCCAAAGCATTAGTCATTTGTCAAACTATAAAGTGTGTTATTTTACGTTTTAAGAGACGACAAGCCTGTGAAAAATAGCGAGAAATTTACATTTGGCCGCTGCAATTGATATTAACATAAATTGAATAGATTTTTATAAACACAAATTACAATTTAAGGACAGCTAAATTTTAAAACACGGACGACCACAAATGCAAAGAAAGAAAAATCGCGTTTGATGTTCTATTGGGCACGAAAAATCTGAAATCTGAGAGTAAAATACGAAAATTCCAGTTTAAAATGACATCACTTTTTACTCGCCAAACCAAGTACGAAAACACAACACGAGAGAAAGATGAACTTTTATTGGGTAGCGCAAAAGAGAGGTAGCGAATTTTAATCTTCGTTAAATCAGTGCTGCCACATAATTTTTCTCTGATTGATCTATATAAAAAAATCGAAGTAGTTTGTTAGCCAAACGGGCTGACGAAGTAGATCTAAGAAGGGGATCTACTCCGATAGGAGTAAAGTCCAAACCCTGCCCGATACTAAAGGACCATTCACATGAGCGCGAACTGCAAACAGCCGACTTGCAAACAAATCAATTTAACCGTATTTATGAATTGAAAATTGCTATTTGTTTTACCACAAAAGCATTATATTCAATTAATCTAACATATAATCTAAAAAAACAACTGAGTCTGAGATTACCGCAATTTTCACGCGAATTGAAAATTCTTGCCGCGAACGGTCACTTTCAAAAGTTTTCATGTTAATGAAATGTCAGAATCCATGAATATTCGCCAGTTCGTAGTTTGCAATTCGCTCTCATGTGAATGGTCCTTAAAGTTTTATCATTTGGACTTTCTGCTCAATCGTGTCATTTGGTTATCAAGCATCAGTGAATCGATTATAAACACCAAATTAGACGTCCGCTGCCAAAACTTCGACCCGTCACAATTGAAAATAATTTTTTTAAATTTGTTCTGTACTGTATACTCCCCAAAAGAGTTAATTTATGCTCCACACCGAAATTATGGAACAATTGTCCTGTATAAATTCATAGAACACAAAAGCCGGCAATACTTCTATCTGGAGTTGAGTTTAGCTTTTGCAGATAAGAGTATATTCAGACTACTACGTGTAATGTAAATAATTGATATAAATGCGATATTTTTGACGTCTTCATTTCTGCGTCGTTCTTGGGACAAAACTGAAATCAATGTCGAGTAGTAAGTAGATAAGATATATCAATTTACTCGTAAGAATGACAATTTTACTATCTTCTATCACAGATCGGATGACAGTTGTGAACTGCGTACTGAATTATTTAAAGTGCCTGCTCCATCCGCTCCTTTTAGTTATTTATATTTTGAAAGTACATTAATAATGTATTGGTGCGAATTCCGTTCCTCAGTCAGATAACTTTTCATGTCACGCCATTGAGTACAACAACGCTTACACTTCAAATGAAAACTTAACGAGTTTTATTGTTTTTGATGGTTTCAGTTATTAATTTAGTGGAAGCTGTTTTGATTTTTAAGATGAGTTGTTTTGCCTGTAGCGTCATCATTTGCATACGAATTAAGACGAGTAGTAGTAGTAGTACTAATTTATTCATAAACGATAATTCATAAATTTTTTTTTTTACAATTATTTACAATAAACTTTTGCCGTAAGCATAAGAATTAGGATTGTAACTCGTGTAAAAGTTTTAATTGCGCAGCGCCTTTATGGTCCGTCTCAATTAGCATTTTCGTTCCAATAGAATCATGTGGGTTGAGGAGACTTATCGCAGTACGGTGTTTGTTCCATGAATAGGTACCTACTGACCGATTGCTATAGTTAAGGGTGTTAATTACCGGATGGTGACAAATTGAGTTTACCCATGAAGACCTAAATGGCATAGCGTGAGAAAATATTTGCTATGAAATTGCAAGTGGAATACATAATGCCATGAAATCGACACGCAGTAAGAGAGCAACTCATTCTCCATCAATGAGTCGTTTTCATCGGTAATATTCTTAACAGGCTGAAGACAAGATACTTTTCCAATTAATTGCTCATAATTATGAGTACATAATTATGAAATCAAGCAATCATTTCTGGAGTCACTCTCACTCTGCTTCTTTTTTGTTTTTGTTTTTTTTTTGTATCATTAACAAACGCGTTAAAATACCAGTAGTCTACTTAGATTAAAATAATCATTTGTCTGAGTAATTCCAGCGATTAGAAGTGACCAGACCTAATTTATCATTATGCACCCTTGTTTCCTTCGGCTAAAGTAAATTAAATGAGATTAATTGCAGCGATCCGATTTTTTAAACTGTGCCATCAGTTTGTTTCACACAAGAAAACAGAATTTGAATGCGTAAGCATCTACGTTGACTGGAAGGAAGTGTTGAGTTTTTCGACCGAGGTATGGTGGGAAGGCTCGAGGCTAATTGAATATAGAAAAGTTTGTGCTGCAGGTTAAAACGGTTTCAAAATATGTTTCAATGGAGTGTTGGAGTGAAGTGAAATTTGGATTCCTCTCCAAAAAGTGTTGTGAAAGCTGTTATGGAAATTTTCGTGAACAAGTTTATGCAGGGTGGCTGAACTAAAAAGTTTTTTTCTGTGCCAATTCAAGAAGTTGTAGCTTGTAGGTTATGCCCATACATATAAAATAATGACTTGAATTTTATTTTCGCGCTCTAATTTATTTTATTGTTTCTCAAAAAACTGCGCATCCATATTTGCAGAACTTTTCTTCTCCATATTCGAGTATTCACAGAACTTCTTATTAAAAAGATCTGATAGGTATTTAATTGATATCACCGCCGATTTAAAAGTGGCTCCAAATCACCTTTGCTGTTATGCTTTTACTTTTCTAAGACTTCTTGAGATCTAAAGCTTACACCTTGCAATTATTCATAGTGAGATTTTCATGTGGAAAGTTCATTTTGACATTTCGCGTACTAGTCGTTAGTGTTTATTTAATAAGTCGAATAGTAAGAAGGTCATTTTGCCTCTATGTCATCGGATTTTAATGAGATTTGTATATAAAAGACCAAGACTTGCCCTTTTTTCAGATTGTTAAATAAATTGAATTGAGTTGAATTGAATTGAATTGAATTGATTTGGATGAGACAATAGACTCTTCTACGTTATATACGTATACTCGTAAAATGCGCAATTTTTGTTCTTCTCAATTTTTTGCTTACACATTTTTTTTTTCCAAAATTACAAATTCTGTTTAGTGTTTTTAATAAGAGGTGTTATTGTGAATGACCCGCTATTTCAGTAGCTGTCACTTTTGAAGCTTTTATTCTTTGACATTTGACAAGTAGAAACTACGTCCTTAAAAAATGAAATGATACACGCTTCAACAACGCATTGAAATTATTAAAATTCACTACAAAAATGGTGAAAATCTTGCAGTCACAGTTCGCAAGACTAAAGCATTTTTTGGTCGTCGTGAAACACCTTGTCGGACCGTAATACAGAAATTGGTGGAAAAGTTCAAGCTGTTGGGACAAGTTAGCGATGTGAAGAATTAAATCCGTGCATGTGGCTCAAGACCAACTGAGAATATTGCTGCTGTAGCCCAAAGTGTTGAAGAAAATCCAGGTTTGTCCATTCCTCGTCGTTCTTTGGAATTGGGCATTCCACAAACGTAATTACACCATTTTTTGCATAAAGACTATGGTCTTAAGGCTTATAAAGTTCAGTTACCACAAGAACTCAAGCCGGCCGATCATCAACAAAGTCGTGTCTGCTGATTGGGTCCTTGAAATGCATGAAAATGATCCGGAATTCCATCGAAAAATCATCTTGACTGATGAGGCCCATTTCCACCTCGTTGGCTACATCAACAAGCAAAATTGTCGCATCTGGGGCTCGGAAAACCCAAGTTTTTATTTCTGAGAAGCCTCTCCATCCTCAACGTGTGACTGTTTGGTGCGGTTTATGGTCCGGCGGGGTCATTGGACCTTAATTTTTCGAAAATGAGGTCAGATCAACAGTTACGGTGGATGGATTGTGCTATCGAGAGATGATTAATGATTTTTTATGGTCGGAGTTGGATGGTATTGATCTGGACAACGTTTACTTTAAACAAGACGGCGCTACGTGCCACACAAGCATCGGAAGCATTGATCTTTTACGGGAAAAGTTTCCGGACCGTGTTATCTCTCGAAGAGGTGATCAAAACTGGCCACCGAGATCTTGTGATTGAACACATTGCGACTTCTTCCTTTGGGGCCACGTGAAAGATAAGGTCTCGTCAACAGCCCAGCGTCGATTCAAGACCTCAAAAATAAAATTCGTGAGGCTATCGAGGAAAAACCTTGAAATAGTGGCTGAAGAAAGGGAATTTTCAGGATCCCCAAGAGTTTGTTTGTTTGACGCAAATATACCAAAATCGGTCACGATAAAATGTTTAATAGAACATCTGGAGGCTAAAATTGGTTTTGCTAGTTTACTAGGTAGATAAATGTCAAGGCAAATGAAAATAGTTTAATCCGAAATTAAAAATAGGAGTACAATTTTTCTTCGGCGAGTACAGACGTAGACAAAAAAGGAGTACAATACTCCTATTGTAGTAGCTTCGGGTATATAGTGGAAGCAAATATTTTCAATCCGTATCCTGCACATTCGAAATACACTTTTATGTATTTTCAGAAAAATTTCCAAATGTGAATTACTTATTTTTTGTTTATAATTTTTGGATACACATAGTCATAAATTACATAATGCACTTAATAACAAAAAAAGCCTTATGTTTTGGATGGCGTTTTTATCTTTTTGTCAGTATTCCTGTGAAGTTCAACTGCATTGAACCAACTTTAGCCAGAAAAAAAAATAAAACAAAGTTCACAACTGGGTCACACGAAACTATCTTGTGCATATCAAAAGTTTGGTTGTTCGGTTTTTGTTTTATCAGGTATATAGTTAAAAGAAACTCAGAAGTGATTCTAGAATCGAGATAAACAAACCGTACAGAAAACATAAGAATATACTTAAATAAAGTTCAAAAAATAATAATGTGAGTCTTAAGCTCTCAGTTAAAAGCGTGGCAGGAGTTTCTGATATGTTAAGCTAAGATTACACGTGCCATTTTTCGTGGCAAATTTTGGCCCGTCCAGCCGTTTAGGTTGCAGACCTTGTCCACGGACAGAATTGCTCGAGCCACTTTTTTTAGTTTCTCTATCATCGTAATGTCAGAACTGATTGACACCTCGAGTTCGAAATTTGGTACGAGCACAAAATCTTTCTCTTACTTAAAAATGGTCAACTGAATTTCTGATCGAAATGAAAAATGTTTTTGGTTCGACAGTTGCAACACATTTTAAATTGTGCAGCACCTACATAATTACAACCAGTTGAAATTCTACGAGCGAATGGTGTAAATTACGCATGAACTTGTGAAATCAGTCTAGTTTTACAATAGTTTGGAATCGGCTAATTTGACTTCTTCTTCTTCTGACAACCATTATTATGTGTGAGTTATTTATTTTTTGGGACGATGAAAGGGGCTTACAATTTTATGCCGTGTCGGAACGGGTGAATTAAGAACCTTTTCCAGGGCAGTTATACTCTCTGACGTTCGTTAGACGTTTGCAAGAGCATGTCTTTCTAGTACCCAAAGCCTAATCTGTTGGTTGCTTGACAAGAGTTTTAATATTTGCTGAAATACCACGTTCAAGGTTTTTTTCATTATCTTAAGATTGTTTCGGTAAATATCTGTGAACCTAATACTCGGCAGAGCCTTCGGGCCTTTATTCAGTTTAGTACGTACCACTTTGGTTATATTATCGTAGGGTAATTTATTTTTTGTACATATAAGGGAAGAAGAAGAACAAATTAAACAAATTTAGTTCGTGAGCGCGACCACTACATCTGATATCAATTATATATTATTTTATTTTAAATGCTCAAAGGTCAAAAATCCTGCCGATAGACGATTTTTCGAAACCAAAAGGGATTTTGTTTTTGGAGGAGCAAAAACGTCAATGGAAACATTCGAATTTCCGGTATTCACGTTGAAGAAACATATTTATGAAGGGGGAAATCTTCTTTAACTTAACCTCAAAAAGGAATCTAAGAGAATTGCATCTTTACAGAATCCCAGCACAGGATCTTTTGTGGCAATGTCTAGACATACTTTCTTGTAGTTGTTGCAAAGTAGTAAGTATCGAATCGAATTCTATAACAAAGCTTCTGTCATTATGTTTTTGTTTAAAATGGAAATAAAACCACTTGGAATCCAGACTTGGCTATAAATAATTAATAATTTAGTACGACTCGCTTAAAAAAATAAAAGAAAAACCCGGCGGACTGTAGAAAAAAAAAATAAAAAGTCACAAGACACATTGGACTGACAATATACACAGCTTATCCTATGACTGGCAAATAGTTAGGTATTCTTGAATGTGTCTGGTTCATATCTTCTTTTTTTTTAATTAACTTTTGTAATCTCTATCTTTTTATCCTATATGACACTCCGGGGAAGAATACGAATCCGATCGGTCAAGCCGTCAGGCTACAGAGCGTCACGAAGAAAATACGCACGGGAAAATATGACAAAAGATCTATGCCTTCGACGAAACCTAGCAGCAATTATTTTTTAAAATTAAATTTGACGTGCTCTGTCAATGGAAACCGTTCTTAAAACTTTTCGGGTTTGTAATAGTTCCTTCTTTTTGGGACATTAAAGGTCTTAAATGGATATTTGACCAAAATGGCATTCATTTGATAAATTACATTCGCCAGAACACCATCGGCCGACGGCGTTTTTATATTAAACTTCCCCGCAGTCAGTCCACGCTTATCGTGTTGTGGCAAGTTAACGGCAACAAGGCACATTTCCTTCATTCGGAAGTTTGCATGAGACATCAATCTAAACAGGTCTTACTCAGATGGGAAAGATGCCTTTACAAAAATTCCAATGAGTGAATTGAGCATTATTCTATTCATTAATGATTAATGGACTAGTGGCAAGTCAACATATATAATTAATGAAAGAAACATTGAAATGTTTGCGCAGGAGGTCTTAAGCTAGTTTCTAATTTCCTTGAAGGATATTCTCTCAAAAAAATATAAAATCGTCCACCAGATTGGGAAAAGGGCCTAGAACTTTAACGAGCGTTCCTTCATCTATGTAAAGGATATGATATGCTAGACGCCTACCGGTCCATTGAACGCTACCATTTTTTCCCCTTTTTTTCTAAGGCGCTACAATCTTTTGTTAGAGTGACAATAGTGTTGAATGTACAAAAATTGTTGATGATAACATTAAAGACACAATGCTAACAAAAAACTAGTACAATTATTTTAAGAGACAATGAAAAAAAAAATACACTAGACATTCAATAAAAAATGTTCATAAAAAAAATATTTTTGGCTGGATTAAGTGCATTGAACAAACGGGGTGCAGTGGCATAGTAAAATCTTTTAAAGTAGATATGCTTTAAAATTACCGGCAAATTATAGTTATCTACATTTCTTACAAAGTTAAATCCCAGGCTTTCGAAAAATAAAGATGCGCAAGAATACCAAGGTTGCTGAACAAAAAAAAACTTGGAGTTCTGCGATTTAATCTGCATAAAATCTGTTTTGTCTGTTTTTGTTTTAACAATAGTGGATCCGTTTTATTAAAATATGCACCCGAACGAGAGATACCATATTGCAGCTTGGACTTTAAAAGACCAACGAGTTCTATGATTGATTGTGGACAATATAGTTGTCTTACCACATTATTAAGTGTATGTTATTTAACACTATACCTAAATATTCAAAATTGTCAACGCACTCCACCCTAAAATAATCATTTCAACAAGATTTAGAATTGTTGAAGGTTCATTGAGATTGGTAAAGCAAAATTGTGTGCAGCTTGGAGAGTGATAACAAATCGGCAAATCATCAGAGATATTACTTTTAATATTATATATAATAAATTTGGTTTTATCACTGTTTTGGTTTTTTCTCAGTAAATCGAAGTCACAGTTCACATTCGCAAAAATATTTAGCAAATTTGCATTTGAATATGCAAGAGCAGTTGAACAAACAATGAGTTTATATATATCAACAACAAAATAGGCCCCAGAACTGAACCTTGTGGAACACCAATGTAATTCGGAGCGCTGTAAATATTTTTGATCTTAACCATTTGCCCTCGATTTTTCAAATAAGAAGCAAACCAATCGTATATGGAAAAGTTTGCCGAGTAATATTGAGTGATCCGCCACGTCAAAAGATTAAGTGATGCCCATTATCAAGGAAGCGGGTATTTCTGATAAATTTAAACTGTTGTACAATTCGCCAGTTAATTTTAACAGTGCCGTCTCAGTAGAGCCTAAAAACAAACTGACAATCACTAAAGAGATGCGTCCTATCTAGAAAAGACAGCATTCTTGTTTTAATACCTTTCTCAAATAATTTTGAAAACATCGATATCAAAGAAATATAGTATTATAAACCTTTTTTTTTTTTGCGTGGCATTACTACTGCTGTTCTTATAGGGATTGTGGAAAAACACCTCGCTGCATGCTGTTATTTGTGTCATATTTTCTCTTGAAATGATTTGGAGTAACCATCTTCATACAACAAATAAACTTGCCTGGTTTTAATGGTTATATTGCATAATTAAAAAAGTTAGTAATGTACACATTAAACATTCGTGTTTTACCGACGGTAAATGTTATATAGGTTTACAGAAAATATGTCAAATTTGTAAATTATTCACATTCCTTCTGTCTCGAATCCATCGCTTAATACAAGTTTATGCTGAAACCATACAAAAAATTAATAAAACTCTAAACAAATATGTTTAACCAAGCTTTATTTTTTTTAACTTATGTATCAAGCATTCGCATTGTAAGAATTCCTGTCCTCGTGGTGCAACACTGTTTCTCAAAACTAAAATCCGCAACGCAAAAGTGCATGTATAGAATTCGAGCAACTTTCAACCTTGACATCTAATATTAATATATATCATAAATAAATATGTGACTTACAAGTTTGCAACATATGAAACGTTCTAGGAGAACATTCAACTGCAGCCACAAACCTCTATTATCATAGATTTTATTTTTGAGTCCAATTAATTTATAAGACTGATTTTGAATTTGCTTCTTGTCAACTTTGTGCATTTGACCTATTTATCAGCCCTTGCCGGTTGAAATTCTCTGAGCTGTTTCGAGCCAAGAGAGAAACTACTCGTTACTCGTTATTTTGCTAATATTCTCTTTTTCTGTCATTTGTGATGAGAACGTGTATAAACTTTGTGCGATTGCTATCGATTTATTACGATTGCGTTCGATTTAAACCCCGTACGCGAATGACCTTCAGCGCCAGCGAAAGAAAAACGTTTGCTTCGTTTAGGTTTTGTTAAGCTACAAAAAGAAACTTGCTTCCTTTTTAATTCAGTTCCAAATCTAATCGAAGAACTGTTTCCCTACTTTTGATAGTTTTCTCTCGAATTTGCAAAATTGACCATAGAATTGGATCTACAGATTGTTTTCTCCCGCCCTTTCTCTCAATATAATGGATAATTTTATGATTTCTCCCCCCGAGGGGAATTTCACAAATCCCGCAAATGGTGAAATGTTCAATCATCTAACAGTCAATGGAACGCGACCAATATTGCACCCATTCAAAAGTTTATTTTTGTCCATAATAGTTGAATATAGATTGGTCTTGACTAGAATTTCCCTAAACGTAGCGGAAAAAAACAGTTGGTTGTTATTGTCATTTTTACTACGTCAGGCATTCAACAGACATCTCAGTCAAGAAATTTTTTACTAGTTTTGACATCTCCCCCTTTATAATTTTAAAAGAAGAAAAATATTCACGACAGACCAATTTAAGTCATTAAAAACTTAGACGGACCAATTATTATCCACTTAGAAGGATTTTTAATTTACCTACAAAAGAATTAGATTGATATACTTGCTGTGAACACAGCAAGCACGTTCGGATTCCAAAGCGCGTTTTAAAACAACTTTATGAATATTCTTTTGAACACGTCAATGTTCAATGTGAACAAAAAAAATCCAAACTAATCAATTTTCAACTATTCCCCAAAATAATAGATTTGAACGTAAGAACCCAAGAACTTCTGTTTACTATTTTTAGTTTTTCGTGTATTTGGAATAACATTTGTAGCCGTCGTCATTTTAATGTGCCTTTCCCCAGCGCTAGATGGGTGCGATTTAGCAGCAGCTAAATCCTGTTTTAAATTAGCTTCAGAAAAAAATTCAACTTGTCTGTGTTTTTTTACCGGTTTTTCTTTTTCCCTGCCGGGCAACAAACTACGCTTTCTTTATTTTCTTTGTATTTCCAAAATACTCGCACATAAACATAAAATTTTCCCGCGTTCACTAAATGTCCAATTATGTGCTGGACAATCAATGGAACGCGACCAAAATTCGCTGGAAAAAATGGTAAAAACACAATAACAGTTGAGGAATTAAAAGTCCACTGACTTAAGTCACAGGTAAACACAAGTAAATAATGTGTGAAGGGAGAAACCAACCACAGAATCAGGACTTGCACTTTATACATAAATCATCCCGGCCTTAATTAATTATTAATGCGTTTTGTTAAATATTAAAAAGAATCATGCGTCTCTCCCTCTGTGCTTCAGAGATGTCAAATTCCATTACATCCAATCGAAGCGAAAGTTTCCATTTAGGGTTTTGCGCCTTTTCCATAACTTTTTTTTACTGCAGGCTCCACAAGAGGAAAAAACATCCTTTTGTAAGCAAAATTATTTTTAACTTAAAAAAATAAATAAAAATAGAGAAGCTGTTTATATAAAAAAAAAATTGCTATCACACATACCGACGGGTTAGTCATACATCTCCGCATTTGATCTGGTCCCCGATAAGACGGGCTATAGCGGCCGGGAAAACAACTCGGCGTCCCCATTTTCATTTTATCTGGTGTCGAATACATCGACATCGTCATACAACCGCCAACGAAATCTTCCTCCAATTTTAACGCCCTAGAGGCGTCAAAGGACGTGGGAGAATAAATTTTGAAACACTATTAACAATTTATATTAACACAAACAAATGCCCGCAAAACGGTGCGGGGGCGCTTCAAACCGTTTGAAACTTGATTTTTTTATTTTTGATCGGGAAAATCTCCTTCGCTTGGATTGGATAATATTTTTCTTTTTCTTTTTTTTTAACTGTAAACTGAACCTTTGATCTCTTGTTAAACGATCTTAATGGAACAAAAAACCATCTTACTTATTGTTTAGCACTCGAAGAATATAAATATTTCCTTTTCGAATTTTCACTTTTCTTTAAAATATTTTCTTGATATTTACAAAATTTATTTCACTTTTTGCGATTCAATTCAATTTAACAGGAGAGACCAATATTACTCGGACGAACTTCTTGCAATTATTATTTCAGTTGATATCCATTACTGTTATCGGAGCGTAGACCATTATCCAAATGTAAGAACTCGAAAACGTTTAGAATAGGTAGGTACTGAATTGTGTTTCGTCGAGATAAACACAACTATGAACTAAGATATCGAATATATGGGCTCTTTTGTTTGTTTTTAACTTGCACAGTGCTAATATTTACAACATAATTCTCTAACAATAACGATTGCACAATGTATATATGCGTTTGAATCCTCTTTTAAATTCTAAACCATATGAACTTTAACAGATTTTACAACTAGACACGAAGAAAGGATAACGAATTCTTTAACACGTCTGAGGCAAAGGTATTCTTTCTCTTGATTGTCAAAATTTTCGAGCAGAGGGTGGTTCCAGGATGTGTCCCACCCAATAAGTTCACTTAGCAGTACCAACTGTGATAAAGTTGACGCATGCATGGGGTGGATTAGGGCGTTTCCACTTGAGCAGGATACATTTGTGTTCGTTGCAGATTGTATTCTGATTGGTTAACCAGAATTGATGATACATAGAACAGTGTTGTTCCTGCTCAGTGTTATAGGTCACAGGATTAAAAGTTTTTTGTGTTAATCTTAGAGTAAATTAGAACGCGCTTCAAGTCTCTCCCAAATTTAGACGACTCATTGTAGTAGCAGAAAAACACGATTGTGTTCATAGAAAAAGTTTATCGATGAAATTGAGAGTTATTTTAGTTGTGCTTGTAGGTATCTACATATTAGGGGTGAGGTTGGAGCATGCGCATAACAACAATAAGGGACTCATAAACTACAAAAAAAAAACAATACGAATGAAATATATGGCGAGCTTTCAAATGATTCGCTTTGTGCCTTCAATATGTTCAGCTCTTTTGCACACAGTTGACCGTAACAGCAAAGACGAGACAGGATAGAAATAATATTAACAACCTCGCACGGCACCAACGGGCGCTGTTGAAAGTTTACTTTAGAAAAAGGAAAAACAAAATAAAATATCGAACAGCAGCAAAGTTCGATATTAGAAAGATTTCAAAACTCAAGCCATAGCTACATTTATTACCAATTAATGGGAGGTACTGCTAGTCCTTTTCGACTTGTCTGCAAGTGTTGAATATGCAAAACAAAATGGTGATCCATGAAAACATGGGGGCGACTAAAGTAAACATTCAATTGTGTTTGCAAATTGGTGCACAAAATATGGATTACAACACGTTCTCGAAATAAAGTGAACTTTGCTCAATACGTTGGACCTTAACTTAGGGGCCTAACTTTTCACAGCAATTTGTGCCCTTGTTATCACCTGTTACTGGCTCAATTAGTTAATCGCTCCATCTGCAGTTTTTTTTAAAGTGAAGAAACATCAGTGTTAGGTTATTGATCAATCATCCATAATCTATTTTCGAACTAGTGTTTTGGGTGGCTTTGGGTCTGTCAAGTGTGATGTCCGAAGTTGGATGCGACGATTCCCAGTGAACGTCTCTTCTTCTTTAGGACATTTGTCAAATCATCTCAGAAAATTCAATTAGAAAATTCATGGGAAGAAACGAATAACTTTCTAAAACAAAAATTTGTTTCTTGAATCAAGAGAACGAAAAAATTTCTTCTTCGAACCTTTGGTTCTTTAGTCTGTTGCACATGCGTTACCGTAAACCGGGGTTACTTTGCTCCGTTTTTTGCAGTCTTTTTGCAAAAAGCTCTTAAAAATGATTAAAAAATATTTTAATTATGCCTATTCCTATTTCTCTTATGTAATAAGATATTAAAGCATACTTATGTGACCTTAATTTTTTTTATAGTAACACACATTTTTTTTGCGGTTGAAAAGTGGGGCAAAGTTATCCAAGGGAAGGGGTTACTTTGCTCCATCCGAAACTTTGGGTGAATGTACCTGCATTTAAAAAGCTGGAGCATTGTTGATTTCGTAGCTACTGATTCGAGGATTATTTTCCTAAAAAAAAAGTGAAAAATACCCCACACTTTATTTTATATAGGTACCTAAAGAAAAAACCAAATGGTACATTTTATTTCTTCAAAATCTTTAAATATTAGTAGTAAAACATTAATTATTATGTAACTTTAACATAAAAAATGTCTGTCTTTAATATTTCAGGAATTCAAAATTCATATTTGGGCTCTAACTTTCATAATATAATATAGCTTTTAACATATAAAAAATAATAAAAAACTAATAATAATAAAAAAAAAGAATATAACACAAAAGGAAGGAATACAAAAAAGTAGTTATCAATCATTCTAGGAATTGATTCATTAGTCAAATATAGATTGCAGCTCAATAACGGCGAAAGTTCCTCTATTTGAAACCTTCTTCTGAGGTTGAATGGAGCCTAATACGTCGGTCCATGGGTATCTTAATTCATCCCTTTGAGGGGGCCATTTCCATAGTTTTAAGGACTTTTCCATTGCGTTGGTTTTTACAGTCTCTTCGTCAAGCTCGACTATTTCTCCAGGATATATCACTCCTTCGTACAAAAACGCCACAAATTTGCCAACTTCTCGAACAACATCCCCAAGATTCAGCGCAACATCACCTTGAGATATCCAGGCCCAAAGTAACCCCTAAAGCTGAAAAAACTTCATGGTCACACAAAAAAAAACATCATAATTTTGTTTCAAGATAAGGAAGGACAATTTCATGCTTAAATTAATAGTAAAATAACACTTTAACAAGAAAAAATATACTTACTTTCTCAGTTTTCGCTGGAACCGGTGTACACACTTAATTTTGCAAAACACTCAAAAAATTGGACAAAAGTTTGCACGTCAACCACTGTTTACTCACTGAAGGTATACGAACGAATGATCCTACCCGCGAATGTGTATGTTTGTATGTGTTAGTTGCGGTAGTTTTGACGAGTCAATGACAAACTACCTAGTCGACTATCAACCTGATACCTGATACCTGACTATTATGCCTCTACACAAGAGTGGTAACAAAGATCACGTCGAAAACTATGGAGGCATTGCAAAACTTTTTGAGAAAATTACTTGCACCTTTACGCAATTTCACTGTTCTAAAATATTTGCTGATGAGCAAAAAGTTGTATTTGATTTTCAATCCCAGAAAATCAAATACAACTATTTCAATAGAATTTACTACACATTGCAATGAAAACATGGTGAATGGATTAAAAACAGATGTTTTTTGTGCCGATTTTAGTAAAGCATTCGACAAAGTCAATCATGTAATCCTATTAAAAAAAACTGGAATATTATGGATTTCCTCAATGGATCCTGAAATGGATCGGTTCGTATCTATCTGATCGTACTCAAAATGTAAAACTAAATAGTTCTTTGTTAAAAAATATCGTCGTCTATTCTGGTGCCCCTCAAGGTAGCTACATTGGTCCAATCCTGTTCCTGTTATTTATCAACGATTTATGTCTTTCTGTTACATACTCAAAGATTTTACTGTTTGCTGATGACTACAAGCTGATATATTCTTATAGCAGCCCATAAGGTTACATCTTTCTACGGCATGATTTTGACCGCACGCAGGAATGGTGTAAGAAGAACTATATGCAGTTAAACCTGAAGAACTGTAAATGAGTGTCCTTCACAAGGCGTCAAAATCAAACTACACCGATTTATTTTAATAATGATGAAGTTGTTGAAAGTGTGGATCAGTTAAATGATCTTGGAGTTGTCTTTGACAAGAAGCTCAACTTTACCTCTATTTGGATTCCATTGTCAGTAAGGCAAGAAGCCGCTTGGGACTTATAAAACGTTTTTCAAAAGAATTTTAGGACCCCTATATCACCAAACTTCAATACTGTTCTCTAGTACAACGTGTTCCGGTATATTGTAGTCCTGTTTGATGTTCGAGCAAGAAATGAAAGCATTTAAAAGCAATTTCTTCTTTTTGCATTACGTGATTTACCTTGGGCACCCGGAAGTCATCTTCCCTCCTACATAAGTCGATTAAAGTTGCTGAATGCTTTATTTTTGTTTTGCGTCCTGACTGGCAACATCAACTCCACCTATATTTTTAGTTCTATAAAGGAGTCCAATATGTTTATATCAAAGGACGTCTCGATGTAACTATGGAAGCAATGGCCCCATCAATAACTTGACGAAGGATTTTAATAAGTTCACTCATGTGATTGATTTCAACCTAATAAAATTAAATTTAAAACAAATATTAAAAGAAATGTAACATATGTTCGAAAAACTACCTTTTTTTTAACATTAATAATTGATTAACTGTGTCTTAAATGTTTAGTAGTTAAATAAATAAATAAAACTGACTATATGTTCAGTTGTTAGTAAAAAGGATAAATCTCCTAAGATCCGAGCAGTTCAGAGGGACTCACCCATTGTCCCCCTTTTGCATAGCGTTTAGCCTTATGCTTCGGGAAAAATAAATATAAGAACGAGCAAGACCTATCAAAGCAGTGTAAAAGATGTGGACAGGAAAGTCAAATAGGTAAGATTTGGGCGAAAAACCTCTATAAATTTCTATAGACAAGACAGGTGTACCATATGGTATTTAAAAAGATCCTACTGATCCGTAAAATGTGATGAAGGTCGTGCAGGCAAACCTTAACCACTGTGAGTCGGAGTGTAATACTTACCGTGATAGACTACATACGGAACAGCCTATCCTCTTAGGGGATAGGTGGAAACTCTTGACACTAGATAAATAGTTAAAATGGGGTGCTGAACCTAAATTACATTTTTAAAACACACACCCACAATGGCGCCTTAGCATACTCCATGGCTCATGACGTCCTAGTTAATACTGCCCAACGCGCGTTAAACCCTCTCTGTTTGAACCCTTTACTTTATCTCGTTTTTATTCTTCTCCCATGTCTCACTCTTCGCGACATTGCCTCGTCACCGGCGTTGCCCCTGTCGCTTTTTCGTTTCGCCGAAGTTTGAAATACTAAATGTCCGTATTATTTGATTTATTGAGTTTTTTGTATGGTTGTGCATTGTGGGACAACTCAAGAAGTGGTTCTGTGGAAACAACTCTCTGCAAAAGTACGGTGGACCGACGGACTACTTTGGATAGATAAATAGCATTCATTTTAAATGTTGAACACGTACCCCTCAGTTTTACAACCACGACCCTCTTTCAGCTGTTGGATGGCATGCGGCAACGGAAACTTATTGTTATTGCTGTCGATTTCAGCGCTTGAGCCTAGAGATGGGATAGTAGAACACGGATTCCCTGAAGCATTTACATCACTGGACATTTCATCTCTTCTCATAGGCATAACTTTTAAGAGTATAACTCACTTGTAATAGGGTCAAGACCAACAACAGTAAGGCGACACATCCTTCGTCAAAAATGCATTCCAGAAAATTATGAACGACCTTACATCTAAGCTCAGATCGCATGTGTCATTTTTGGTGGCAAATTTTGACATGCCGACGTCATTTTGAGGTAAACACTTGCCCTAAATGTGTCACTACGTGTGATCGCCTGTCAAACGTCTGGTTGTCGCAGCGAACTCTCACGAGAGACACACGAGTGACAATCGATATAAATAAATCGATCGCAATCGCACAGTGCAGTGATACCAGACTTTTCGGACTAAATTATCCACGACGATTACCAAAAATGCCCTTTTCGCCCGTTCAATTTGTTGTTGTTCTGAACGCTTTAAAAATGGAATTATTCGCCCTTTTAGCTTATTTTAAAAGGTAAAATGCCCACAAAATTGGTAATTAAACACAATCTGACATCACTGGAACAGTGTCTGTACAAGTTCTCATCAAAAATTACAGAAAAAGAGAAAATTAGCAAAATAACGAGTAGTTCCAATATTAGGTTTTGTAGTAAAAATGGAAAAGACTGTCAAAACGGCAGTGGTCGGGATGAATACTCTCTCAGAGAGAGACACTTACGCTTTTGTAGTCAATCTATGTTTACACTGATGATGGGCGCTCGAGTCCTGGATAAATCTTGAAATTACTTTGACGAAGAGACTTCATTTCATTTTTTACAGCAGAAATCGATGGTATTGTTATGATCGAATAGAGCAGGAGTATAACCCCCATTCCATGACTTAAGGAATAATTTTCGTTATCCCTAAAAAAGATTTGTCTACAGACCCAGCAAACTGTAGGGGTATTTCTTTTCTAAATGCTGCATATATAATATTCACAGCAATAATGCAGGACCGACTTAATCAGTGGATAGGATACAACAAGTTGCTAAGGGAATTCCAAGATGGCAGATCACTTCTTCGTTTTAAAAAATATAGTTGAATCCTTTTACCAGCAAGGTAAAAAACTCTTCGCACTCTTTGTGGATTTCCGAGCAGCCTTTGATACAGTAGACAGCAACTCCTTGTTTTCAAACTCTTCAACATGGGTATGTCATTCAAATATGAACGTGTTTAATAATTGCTGTATATTCATATATTTGTGCATGTCTTTCTCTCTCTTCATAGATTATATAAAAACGCATACCTACTTATGCTATACTCTTAGACTAATAGGAAAGATCTTGGATTAGAATTCAGTGAATAAACTCCTCTAAATAAAGGAACATGTCTTTGTCTATCATGAAAAGTGATTACACACACAATTCAATAATTCAAAAAAGTGGTGTGAAAAGTTGTTAAAATATCTGAAAAACTCGAAAGTTTTATAATTTACTAACAAAATTAGTTGATTCATCTACATAGCAATGAAAGCGATTCGGAATTAATCGAACTTCTTTTTGATGTATCCGAGGACGTGGAGTTGAATGTGCTGCTTGAACTACAAGCATGTCGGAAGAGGAAAAAGCGACACTGCATTAAAAATTACGTGGAAGGAGGAAGCGAGGAAAAATGGCGGCGCTACTTTCGAAAAGAATTTCATTTTAAATTCATTTTTATTGAGATATTTCATTAAACTTACATACTAAACAACAACGATTAAATCTAATTTAAAACTAGCATTTATCTAATTCTAGCTTACTGGCTCCAAGCGAGCGCTCTAAACTTATCAATATCCTTAAAATTATTGCCTTTCGGCCTTAAATCTATCTATATCTATGATTTGTTTTGTTTTTTTAATTTTCAAGAAACTTTGGAAAACTTGAATTCTTTATTAGTGTTTTGTTTAAAACTACTAAAAACTTCCTAAGCTACTTAACATAAATTACCTATAACCAGGGTGGTGAGCAATCTCATCCTGATCGCGTCCATGGGCGCCTGACAGCCGCCCACCAGGGTTCATCAGTGCCACCAAGACCCGAGCGAGGCCGTAAACGTCGTTCGAGTCTCGGCAGCACTATTCATGTTGGCTAGCCCGGCCCCTCCCAAAGACCCCCTACTATAAACCTAAACCTACAAACTTAATAACTAGCTTAAAACTAAGGAGGATGCTACGTAAATAGCGCACCGGCCCGGGAGAGCGTGTCCACCCTCACCTCTTCCTTAAGCCACCAAAATTCGGTGAACTGCTTTACCGTATCGATCCTGTCCCGATCCGCAATTGCGGTGCTAAAACGGAGGAGCTCCTGAGCATTGGCAGCGTACCCGTCGTGGATGAGCCGCCTATCCCTCGCGCCGCGTTGGCTGTGGTACAATACCGGCACACAATCTTTTGTCTGGACTAACCCTTTCATATCTACATGGAGAAATGCCCCAGACGGGATAAAGCCAGACCGAAGCGTACTCTCGTGGTACATTAAATTGGGGTAGTAAG
The DNA here is from genome assembly GCA_963082955.1 of Cheilosia grossa. Lineage (NCBI taxonomy): Eukaryota > Metazoa > Arthropoda > Insecta > Diptera > Syrphidae > Cheilosia > Cheilosia grossa. The sequence continues at coordinate 33,099,104 of OY720145.1, forward strand.
CCCCTCAGATCAGGTTATTATCACTGGCCATCGCCCTTGCGACGTGCCTCCGACTCACTTTAATAAGGAAATTGTCAATCCTATTCAGTCGAGCCCCATTGTATAGGGTCCTGTTGGATAGTATTTTATGTACTGAGATTCAGGAGTTCTAAACAACCCTAGACAGGCCCTGTGACACTGTCTCTCAAACACCCGAATCTTTTCCATATAGGACGGCACTATAATGAACCACATGGGGCAGCCATAAGCGATGATAGGCCTATGACCTTCACCCTAGAGTCAAGTTGACTGCTGCGAAACAGTCTCAGAGCGTAGGCCCTCTTAGCCCCAGCAAGACAAGCATCTATATGTTTGTAAAATACAGATACTGGTCGAGCCAGATGCCAAGATACCTCACCACGTTTTTCACCGCCAATGGGCGCCCCTGCTGCCCAATAATTGTTAATTTTCTCCAGTTTTTTCTGGTATCCCCAGAGGCCTTAGCCAATGGAGTTCTGAACAGGATTGTTTCCGATTTTTGGAAATGGATTTTCAATTTCCAATACCCCTTAATTTGCTCGAAGTCACGCTGCAGAATGATGTTAATGACCTCGATTTTTGGTCCTGACCTGTACGCCACTAAATCGTCCGCGTACGCTATAGCATGTCTGAGGGAACCCACCAGATCACTTGTGTAAATATTAAACAGGACCGGAGAATTCACTGCTCCCTGTTGTAAGCTGTTTTTAATTTCAAAAACCCTGCTCGAAGTCACGTTTCCAGCTTTGACAACGAACTTCTTTCCCATAAGCATGTCATAAATCATATACAGCAAATGTTTTTGAATGCCCAATCTGTCCAGCTTATAGAAGAGCCCCTCCAACCATACGGTATCGAAGACCTTCTCAAAGTCGAACAGGCAGGCACCCGTGCATTGCTTCTTACTTTTATTCCACTGAATGTCGGAAACCAGTTTCGACGCGGCATGAATAGTGTCATGCCCCGCTCTGAAGCCAAACTGGTTGTCCGGAATAATCTTATTTTCCTCAACCCATTTCAAGAGAGATCTATTGACGACTTTCCCGAATACCTTGCTAACATTAGGGAGCAAACTAATTGACCGGAGATTAGCAGGGTTCGTCATATTTTTATCCTTTTTTCGAGAAGAATTTCCGGAGCTCACCAAGAAATTTGTTGAGTAAAAATCCGTAATATATATCAGTGGAGGTGTAATATCTTACTCTCTCCATGACGCTCTCTTTTATGCATTTTTCGAGTTAAGGAACGGCATTGAGTAAAACTTAAAAGTACATAAAGGAAGAAGTGAAGAATTTTTCTGACAATTTTGTCTATCAAATTTGCAGAAAAGTTACTGTCAGATAATCGCAGACCGCCCCATCTGACTCATTTGCTTTTGTGAGATCTGCTGTGCCTAAGGATAAATTCATTTGTATCTTAGGACAGAACGTTACCCCAAAATGAGACTGTGGCCATCGTTTGTAAAGGAAGAACAATGAGAGAATTATGCGGAATGACCGAAAGTGCCTCTCCGTGCTTTTAGGTATCTTAAAGGGACACAAAACCCTGCGGTATCACATTAAGCAAATGCGACTGACGCAAGAAGAACTTTGCAAAAGCTGCGGTGGTTACGGAGTTCTTGGGGACAAAACACACTTCATGTCACTCTCAAGTTCGGCAACACTCCAAGAAGAAATTCTACGTAAATGAGTATAGATTATAGTTATAACATTATTCGCATTTGTAGTTTCAAAACTTTGCAGCTATTCGCATTTGCAACAAACAGATCCGTGAAAACACATGGTAATCAAAGACTTAATTGGATGTAATTTGAAACATTTGCCACCTTGAAAACCTCACGAAGAGAAACAGAGTCGACCTCAGTGCTCAGTCACCCCCTGTCCGCACAGATAACAGATAACACTCATTTGTCAGCTTAGTTACGTGATAATTAGTTAGGACAAAGCTTGTGGAGTGAACAAATCACTCTACCTATAGTGTAATTTGTAAATGTTGAGAGTTGCTAATAGGAAAAGTTCGCAAAAAATAAACCAATTGCTGGTGTACGAGTAAGTAGCTAATTATCGTGGAAATAGATAAATATCTTTCTCTATGCTAGATACCGCATATTGCTTGTATCTACCTATACATAATTATATCTGTAGCACTTTGTAAGTATAATAATGATACCTACGTGAATGCAACGAAACAAATTTGCAGAAAAATTACACAAAACAATTTAGAAAAGGTAAGAACAAGGATATCCGTACATGCATACCTTATTTTTGTTTCCCTCCCCAATTCTGCAGATTTCCATTTTAGTTTACATACGATTTGGCAAATATTACACAAGGGAACATCGAAGTCGGTGCGAAAGCGTTCTCATATTTGCAATAGAATTGTAAGATGCAATAGCTTCGAAGTCATTAAGATGAATAAAACATAATCTGAAATTTATTCTTCAATTGCCGAAAGTTTATTCGCTAAGTTGTATTTTTTTTTTTGGTTCCTATGTTAGGGGCGTGGGTTGTTGGGCACTTAAGGGTGCTTTTGTTCAGGAATTTCATATACTTCTGTCACTAATAAATTTTAACAGTGCCAGTGAAATTGTTGAAATTGTTTGAAGAAAAAACAAGTATTATTAGGCATCAGACACTTCGGGAAGAACTTAAGGCAACAGTATAGGCACATGCACAGCGCACAAAGGCGGGCTGACTTGGAGATACAAAATATGGGTAGATTAAACATTTCTTGTTGGCAATAAAAGCCGCATTTGTAACCATTGGCCTTTTTCTGGGAACATACAAAGCCATAAGCCCTACAGTTTTTGCTTATTTGATGTTGCTGATCTCAAAGATACCATCAGTTTTCATGAGTTGTTGCGGTACAAGAGAAGGTAAGGTGTGGCCAACAGCTGTCAAAGTTACCAACAATATCCAGCTGTCAAAATATTCAGAAAGGTTAGCCTGTCATGCATCGTTTCACACTTGCCGAACGTGCGGAAACTATTAAAAAATATAGAAAATCCGGCTCAGTTGAAAATACGCAACATGAATTTGCTATTGAGGTCGATCGTCATCTTGACCTCAGTAGGTATGCAGGCAATTCGTCGCACCTTGCCAAAGTTTGAGCGTGAGTACACTCTTTTGTACCTTAAGACACCAACCAGACAGAGATTGGTACAAAATTAAACTAAGCCGCCGAAGCGGTCAGTAACGATGAAGAAAGAAAAATGTCGATTCGGCGCCGATCAGCTGAATTTGGCACCGCCAGAGAGGCAACCCGGCTTATTTTGCGGTTCAACCTACATTCATGTTAGATTGTGCTGACGCATGAATTGAATCCAGGCGACCATAGACATAGAGGCTGGATATGTTCGACGAGGTCCCGTTCTGGCTTTGGAGCAAACACAATCCACAAGTGTTCGACCAAGAATCCACAAAGACTGACTGTTTGGGGCGGCTTATGGCATGGCGGGATCATCGGCCCTTATTTCTTTCGAAAAGAGAAAGGAATCACCGTTAGCGTCAATGGTCCCAGGTCTAGAGCGATGTAAGTCGAATTTCTGTGACCAGAGCTCGATATCACGGAAATATCCGAGCCGTGGTTCCAACAAGACGACGCTACAAGGTCGGCAAAGCTCGAAGTTGTGAAGGAAAAATATAGCGACTGGGTCACGGCAAACGTTCATGAACTGGCCGCCGCGATACTACGACTTAACCACTTGACACCACTCGATTATTTTCTCTGGAGGTAGGTACCTACGTCAAGTTATTATACTAACAAGCCAATCACTTTGGATGAGCTCGGGGTAATTTGGTAACCTTTACAAGATAGACGCAGTAAAAGGTAAAACCTGTTCTATCGGATTTTATTCAAACCGCTGCGGGCTTTGAACACTATCGGCACTACGCAGGATCAGAGTTGTAAAATCGGCTAAGCAGTTTTCGAGCTACACACATATACGAACATTGCAATGCATTTTAGTTATAGCAGAACTGGACTATGAGAGGGGAGGCTAATGCGATAAATGTTCCACTAGTGTCAAGAGACAGTATATTAATGTCCAATATAAGATCCGGTTGGAGATCGTTGCACAACGCGGTGTTCAACCAATGTACGAATTGGGTAGCTTACAAGTTCTTCAGATTTGCCCTCAGATTTCAGATTTCGTGTACCTAATCGAACATAAAAACGCTCTTGCTCTTTTTTGTGTTGATATTCGTGCGACTTGAATACGTGTAGTCTTCGATACTTTTCTATGCGCTTTCCATTAACTGGTTAAATTTTATATTAAAACATTCGAAATTTCCGTCCCGATTGGCTTCTAAATATTTATACATAAATAATTTACAAAAATAGATTCACCCGATTTCTTTGCTGTAGAAAAATTTCACGAAAATGTAAACAAACTCCACCAGTTGTCAAACTCAAATGTACTTGTATTGGTAAATCTGAAGCAAATCTGAGAAAATATCTAGATTCGCAAAAGTGTCCTGAAATCTGAAAAAGATTGCTTTTTTTTGTACCAAACGAACATACAAATTGCTCTGAGGGCAAAAAAAGTGCTCTGAGAGCGCCCAATCGAATACCACATTAGTACAGCTTGAGTGTCTTTCTTAATTCATAAGCTGAAGGTATTTTGTTTTTCCAGTAAAGAAGCCAGCGAGTACGAACACATACTCCGACCACCTAGTCACCAGACCTTATTTCTATTAAGAGTCCTCTACCCAGAAATCGAGCAAAAGTGCAAAAAATTAAATTTTGTTTCTCTGACTGATAAATTATTACTGGAGCGATTGAATTGAAACCATGTTCACAGATTCGCAAAAGTGTCCTGAAATCTGAAAAATATTGCTTTTTTTTGTACCAAACGAACATAAAAATCTTCATAGTCTTCCTAGTCATCTGAAGACTACGAATCACCAAAAATACTAAATTTGTATCTACAACAAGGAAAACATTTTCGAAGTCGATATCCATTTGTGTTTTTTGCAAAAACAAATGCAGATTGCACAGCTGATATTACTGCCAAATAACGCACTAATACATTTATAAAAGCAGATCAAAGCGTAAAATCTGAGATTTGAAAAAGATTTCTGGTGGTCCCAATGGAAAACGACATTCAATTCTTGCAGAGAAATGTACAGCCAGGGCGCACATTTATGCTGTCATATTTCCTCCCCTATGAATTCACACATAATACTACCTAGTATTCATTCCTCCAAAAGTTCCTAAATTTGTTATTTCACGTGTTTTTGCTGAGTGCTGACAATTCTATTCCTATATCAATATTTTCCGCGAAGCGTTGGAAAGATCCCAAACTTATATAAAATGCATTTTTTAGTAAGCATCCATTCGTTGCATGCACACTATTGGAAATCAAAAAGCAAGCACTAGCGATTAAACAAGATAAAGCAGAGAAAATCGTTAGTCATTTCATTTAAAGTGCGTTGAAAGAAATAAATATAATGCACGGAGATAATTATAATTTTTTTTATGTGCCTACACATAAAACAACAATGCAATATTTTTCAACTGTCTAACTTGAATTGTTGTATTCCAACGAATAAAAACAAAAAACATTTACAATTTACTAAAATTAATTTATAATTATAAGCTCTAAGCCTGAACAATAGGGTACTAAAATTCGCTCCCATTACGATATTCAATACAGTCATGTTGGATGGTTGGGCAAATGGGCAGCACTCCTCCTCAAAATGACATTAAGGTAGGATTTATTTAACTAATTCCCGAGATAAACATGGCTTTCTCAACATTAACATTTGACCCTCCCTTCTGCTACCGATATTCTGGGAACTATACTTGTTCATTGGTAAAGGAATTTTGGCAAGTGTGGATTGTTTGCGTAAGCTGCCAGACTAAAGTTGATTATTGGTAAGGCCGTGTGTGGTGCTAAGCAACAGAAGAAAAGACTTATCTCAATAACTTTTCAAAGGTTCAGAAATTGGCAAGTAGGTCCCGGCCAAGCAGAAGCTTTGAAATCGATACCGAAAACCGAGCTTGACAAACTAACACCACTTGGTGCAACAGACACGACACACGGACACGAATTGGCGAAAAACAAGCTAAATGCATTCTGAAAATGAAAAAACTAGAAATACGTAACAGGTATACTGCTGACCACTGCACCATAAATATACTGCAGAAGCTTAAAAGAAACGAAGGCCATCAATCAACAATTTGGGAAACAGACTTTTTGAAGGCCTTTGACAGACAGGTTTTTCAAAAGAAAAAGTTGGTTACAATAAACCAACTCAACGGATGGATTGTCCCAAAAGATGAAGAGTGTTTATGAACATTTATTAGTTGCGGAAAGTTTTTACAACTACAAAAACTATGAGACCTAAAGGAATTCGTGGAAGCACAGTAATTACCTTGATGTGCACATCCCTTTAATCCTGATGATAACTAACCTAGGAGCTCAGTTGCTCGTTCAACATGTGCATTACGTTTGCCATCTGTTTTGAAATAATGTATTGCACCATATTTGTTCAACCCGCTGCGAAATGAAATGAATGTTACATTTCCTGATAGGGAAAAAGAGACCAACTTGAAGAACTTACCATTTGGTTAGGAAAATCAGACATTTCGGTCAACTCAGGACTCACAACAGCGTGAGTTTGTGCAATAGCGTACGGGCTTCAACTAAAAAATAGTTGAATAAACTATTGAAATTGATCGCAATTGGTTGGTAAGACGGATATGGTGTATTCGGACGACCGGCACTACCTACTTTCTAGTATGAAGTTATTTCCTCTCATTTTTTAATTTTTGTGATGACTACGACTAAGTAACCTTAACAAGTAGTTTATGCTTCTGTAGTGTTAATCACGTTTGGTTCGTAGCTTTCCATCGAACGCACCTACTAATACCGTCATTACATGCGGTTTTTCCTTATGGCGCTAGGTCGAACGATCTTGCTCTTAGTGGTTGGCGCTCAAGGTTTGTCACTTCCAGAGAACGGGTTATTTCATTATTGCAATGAGCATGAATACGAGTACGAAGTTTGCGAGCAGAGTTTGTTACTTCGTTACTCACAGTAGCAATTCCTAGATCTCTGTATCACTATTCCTTATATACCATGGAGCATTCATGATTGCTCTTAGGGTTTTGTTTTGGAAAGTTTGTATTATAGCCATATTGCTTAGTTTGGTACAACCCAGAGTTGTATACCGTATGTCCAAGAAGGTTTTAGCACTTGCTTATACAGGAGCAATTTGTTGTATACGCTTAGCTTCGAACATTTTCCGAGAAGCCAATACATTTCTCTAAGTCTGATTGTGAGCTCGTCGCGTTTTTTCTTAACGTGTGGCTTCCACTTAAGTTTCGCGTCTAAGGTCATTCCTAGATATTTTGCCTCGTTTGTGTATGTTATTTGTACCGAGTTAATGAAAAAAGGTTAGTTGCTTATCTTTTTGTACGTGAAATTGACATGCGTCCACTTGGTCTCGTTAAGGGCAATTCGCCAGGTCTTTGTCCACTCGGATACTTTGTTAAGAGCCCGTTGGAGTTTTCGCGTTGATGATTCAACTGACTCGTCCATTGCGAGGATAGCCGTATCGTCTGCGAACGTTGCTACGATGGTCCCGCCATCTTGTGGTATATCTCTTGTGTAGAGCAGGAATAAGATTGGGCCGAGAACGCTTCCTTGCGGAACTCCGGCGTGAATTTCTTTGAAATCCGAGAATTCGGTCTCATGTCTAACACGAAAGAGTCTGTCTTCAAGGTAGGATTTCAGTATTTTGTATAGTTTTTTACGTAGGATTGACCTTAGCTTATACCTCAGGCCTTCTTGCCATACCTTGTCGAAGGCTTGCGATAGAGCTTATAAGATATGAGGAAGAAGAACGCTGTCATCTTGCAATAAAACCACTGTTTATGTTTATTACTAAAATACATACATGATGTAGGCAAAAACAGTTTTTCTTTATGATTTATGTTTCTTATATCTCATATTTGTGGTAAGTATGATCTGATGTCAAAGCAATTCGAATTCGACTGGAATTATTGAAATTATTGTACGATCGTGTTTCTGATCAAACACTTTATAGAACAGATTAACCTTAAGTGTACCATACATTACATACAGCACTCCAAGTTCTTCTGAACTGCACGGAAATTAGTTTTCATATCCGCAAACATATTAAAGTAATATTCTTTACCTAATCCTTACAATTTATGGACTACATACTTCTGTTTTTTTATAAGATAATATTAAAAGTATATATACATATATATAAAGATTTCGAGAGATCTTCGAATCAGGCCACCATTGTCGGGTCCCTTTTCGTCTATATAAAAAGTATATACCTAGTCCAAGAAATGATTCCAAACCTACTATATGATCTCGAAGTACAATGCAATAACTCATGGTTCCTATTGCACCTCGTACAGGACTATTAGGTGTTTATCATAAAGATATTAAAGCAAAAATAAGAGCTACTGTACCTAATATGATACCGTTCCGAATGTATTGATCAAATAGGACGTCTTCGAGTCAAGTTCGTAACATAATATTCTTAGAAGCCATATTTTAGGATATACATACCTTAACACAGAAACACGTTCTTACTATAGGGGCTCAAGCTCCCCGATAGGACGCCGCGATCTTCAAACTATACAGTAAAGTGCATTCGAATCAAAAGAATCATTTTTTACAAAAAAGAAAAACTTACAATTTTATTTGATAAAATATTACGCAAATTATGTAATAGTTCCGTCCAAAAACGAAACAGTTTTCCATATCTCTAGTAATATTATTTGTCCCCAAATAGGTATCAATGTATTTTACAAACAATATTAACTAGAGCATTACGTTGTACGATCTATGTGACTAAAATATTTGAATATTTTGAATTTAATATTTTTGTTTTGCTATAAAATCCTGAGCTAGTTTATTTGTGTTTTCTATTTTGCTCCTCATTCGTGTTGCAGTGGTTTTTTTTAATTATTTTTTGGTATACAAATGTTTATTTTGTTTAGAGGCTTGAAACAAAGGTACTTTGTTGTTTTCTTCATAACACGATATTTTTGTCGCAAAGTCGAGTGTAATATTTAATATATACTATTATATGAGACGCGTAATTCATTCAGCGTTGGTACAAAAATACTAAGAAATCATTGTCTCGCTGATCGTTCGGTCTCCATTAGACATTCACGAACCAATATTCTGGCGTGAACTATTCCACGCTTAAGCCGCTCGGTTGAACTACGAGATCCTGTGTATGTTGGTCGGATATCTCGTCCCATCTCTTCAATGACTGCCAATAGCTGGGCATACTTCGTCAAGCCATGTAAATTGGTCAGGTTTGATGGAATATTTGCAGCCGAGGTCATGGGAGTCGTAATATTCGCAGAGGTCTGTGTGGTTATTATTGCAGGAGACACAGGCTGTGGTGGCGGAATCTGTGGAACATGATGAATTGCCGAGATTTGAATTTGTGGCGTCTGATCGCGTTGTTCTCGTTGCTGTTGATAATTGTAGAAATTTTGTACTTGTGAACGAGGAATTGGTGTCACGGTTACATCGCTGAGTTTCGACTCGACGGCTTGGATGTCCATTATATCCATATCTTTCGGATGCACATAAGATCGGTTTTTATAATATTGAGAATTATTAGTGCTAAATAAAATACATAACTTACTTTTAAAGCTTGTATTGTTCATTATATAGTTGAAAAGAAACGAAAAATGAAAATACGATTATCTACGAAAACAATAAACAGAGAAAGCGTATGCAACGTATGACATTGACAATTGGCAGCAAATTTACTGCAAGTACATTACTCGGAGTTTACATGAGATGAAAATGGAAACCATAAAAGACAAGAAATGTCGAACAGGGTGACCTGTACCAATTTGTATATATTATTCGTTAGCCAGGGACTCCACCATCTTCCTGGTGAATCCCATAAAACGTACGTTAACCAGGAGTTTTTTTTTATTTTTATTGGACGCCATTCGGTCCATGCAAAAATAAGGATTCCAACCGCTAAACCGACAGAAATATCAAATTCTGAAATTAGGGCCCGATTCTGGGTCAAATATAAGGGTTTACTGGTGAATAAATCTTTAACTAGGTACAACCAAAAAGCAGATAGGTAGGTTTTTCTCAGCAAACAACCATAAACAAATCTCAGCAGAGTAAAGAAACGCAATCAACAACACCAAGCAGTGACATTAATGATTAAATTTTAATTAAATTAAATTTTAATCTCTGCTTTAGGTATTTCACGAAAGGTAAGAGTATAATATTCGTCTTACCTACAATTACTAGTAGGTACGATTCGAAACAACATTTAGGTACCAAAGGGAAATACATACAATCTTGCCTCTGATATTTACGGTTGATTCCTCTCTGATAAGAAGTAAATCCTTTCTCAAGAGCTAAACGTAACGCAAAGTTGTAAGTTGACGATGACTTTCGCTATTATGTATAAGCTCTGTGCATGACGTACAACAAGTCCCTTAAGGTGTTCTAAAAATGTTAAATATCTATTCAGCTAAACACAATTGCCAGAATGTGTCTTCAGCCTTTGGTACATCAAAATGAAAATCCTCTCTTTTTTTTTAAGAAGTGTTTTACAAACACCAATTAATGTTTTATTAGATAATTTAAAATATAAAAATAAATTACAAGAAACTTTTTTTGCAGTTAACAAATAGACTCCGTTAACCGATTATCATCTAAATTAACCCAATCAGGCACTCTACCCGACTTTGCGTAAGCTTCCTTGGATAACGATCGGGATCCAACCAAGTCAGTTGCTCCACAAATGGAGCCACCCAGCCAAGCAGCGAAATTCTGTCTACCGATGGCCTTGTGAAATTTCACACTTTTAAAGAACAATTTATCTTTATAGACATTATTCTCCAAGAGAGCATTCAATTCGCCTTTCAAGCGTGGTAGCAGTCCCATTATTATCGATGTCCCACCAATTAGGAATATATTTTCACCCAGAACAGTTCTCACATCAACAGGACAGTTTAGAATTGAATCTAAAATCAGATAAGGTAAACTGCATCGCTCATTGTCTTCCGTGAACATAATTTCAAAAGCAGTTTCACGGACAATGCCAGGAATAGTAATTATATCCTTTTCCTTTATAGAATACTCAATATCCGGGGGTGGAGCTATTGACTGTCCTTCCCTATATGCTTTTGCTCTTTCAAGAGTTGTAACAAAGCATGTACGAACCTTTATGTCCTCCAGGACCGATTCAGTAAGGTGACTTGGATCAACGCTGAATTGAACTAATTGCCTCTTTATTTCATCGTGTACAGACTTGGCTCCAAACGCTTGATCTTTAAAGGCTTGCAGGATCTGAACACCACAAAATACTGGAATGATAGTTGCTTCATTGAAACCCATATCGACGACAACTCCGGATGGAACTGCAAGAGTTGACAGAGCCACTAAATGGGTCGGTACGAAAAGGATTGAGGACACCTCGAAATGCTTAAATAGCACCTTGGCTATAGTCTCACGAATAATTGTTTCTCCAAAAACATTTTCCACTATTACCATTTTTCTATCCTTGGGACTCACTAGGACGTGTCTGAAAATAGAAATTGTTCTTATCAGTTTGTAAACAAGTCGTAAAAGAACAACTTACTTAAAAAATATCATCTGCAGAAAGTCCACCATATGATCATAGAGCTCGGTATTTGAAGCAAAATCGAAGAGTTTGCATATTTTTCCCGTTGAAGAAAGAAATGCCTCGGATGGTAGAATAAATCTAGGATGAGCTTCTCCAGCAAAACCAACTCTTTAGACAGAGAGGAAAGAGGAGCGGTCAGAAATGACATCATTAATAAGCTATGAAAATATGTATGCACTTACTTGGTAAAAGCTGTTCCGATATCAAGAACAACAGGAGGTTTTTCCTGCATTACAGTATCATAAATCCCCATGGTTTAGTTTGCATATAATAATGAAGACACAAATTACAATTTCACTCGATTTCTTTAACTTGGTATGACAACTGACAAGTTTAGTGCAGTGATGAAGTCAGTAAAGTTTATAGACATCAAACTGTGGCATATCGTTTGACCATGGTATGGTCTTGCTGTAAACTTTCATTCGCAATGTCTCTCAGGGGAAGTGAACGAAAGAGAAGAATCACACAATTTGTAAAGCTGTATGCGTAAGTTCCTATGGTGAAAAATAATCATATTTTGAAAGAAATGTGGAATGTAGAAAAGGATTGCTCATTTATCATAACTTAATATCGTTTTCCATTGGGGTTTTCAGATTTAACTCTCAGATCTTTCGTACCCAATGGAACATAAAACGAGATTTATATTTTTTTTTGTATTTGCGGTAGTGCGTGTTTTTTCGCTCAAAAATCGAGATTCGCAAACTTGTTCTGACTCTGATTTTCAAGGTTTCAATCATTGCTTTTTTTGCGGTCAATGGAGCACGATGAATGATTAAAAGGGAAGGATATCTTTCGTACGTCTATCCCCCCAAAACCCATTTGTTCACATTGTTGTTTTTGTAATTTCAACCCCCGTCTGTGATTACGTGTGATCAACAAGAGAATGTTGCTAATGGCCGACCGCGAATCATCTTGCTTTTATGAGCATCGCGGTGTTTAATTGTTCTGGATTTTGCATTGAATTTGTTTGGTTTTTGTGGAGGTTTTGATTAAAATGATAAAAACTGTGAAATACACAGTAGAGATTACCCAATTCTTGCATTAAAGTCCAATCCATGAACTCACATATTCTGGAATAGAAATAAGCAAGTGTGTGTGACGTTATGAATTTTTCTGGGAAGCAGCTTGTAGGCAGCCGCCTTTCCACTGGAAAGCTATATATCTCTGTATACTATTATCTTTGCTATTGTGTTGTGATCCCTTCAAAAATAGTTTCGCGCCAACTTTTGACGTTTGATCGGTGCAGAATGGGTTTATAAATCGAATCGATGGCGAACTGAATTCGACGATTTTTTGTTATATTCCATTGATTTCAATTTAATTCTCTGTTTTATGTGTTTTTATAATTTGTTTAAACAAAAAATAAGTTATTTGTTAAATATGGACAACGATCTATATAGAATCTGTTGGATAGTTTTTTTAAAAAGTCGAAATATATCATGATGCATCCCAACGCGGATCGGTTGAGCACTTGGCTCAATTTTTAGTCTCACGCGGAGTTTCTGAAGGAAAATTAAAAACAATCATAAATTAAATTATATAGCTACCATGTTCGTGCAAGATTTAAAACAGGAATTCTACAACGTGCTTATAGGGAAAAGGATTTTAATCATTGTCAACTATGATATTGATGCAATTTGTGCAAGCAAAATTCTACAGTCCCTATTTAGGTATGATCATATGTTATATTCGGTCGTTCCGGTCATGGGAATGGCCGGAATGCAAAGAGCATACACTGAGAATCGTGACGATGTAAAATACGTGATACTAATTAATTGTGGAGGTTGTGTTGATATTGTGGAGCTTCTACAACCCGATGAGGAGGTCACATTCTTTGTTTGTGATTCGCATAGGCCACTGGATGTTTGCAATATTTACAGTGATAAACAGGTCAGTATTATGAATTTATGTTTGAAGCCTTTTGTATTTCGCACCGTACCCGCGTTAATTGATTAGTTGGTTCTGTGTCCCGAAACAATCTTTTGTCTATCCGATTGAATGAACACAGACGCCCTCGCAAAAAAACAGAAGTCAATACAATACGTCTGTGGAACATTGTAGAAAATTTGTTTTGGAGTTTATTTATTGGCTCCGAAACCACTTTAATGCGTTGAGAATTCCTTTCCTATCCGATTTGATTAATTATACCTAGTTTTTCGGCAAATAGTCCCAATTGTGAAATTGTTGCACTATTCTAACAGACTCAACTTGGGTCGTTGAGCTATTCATCGGCGCCGGAACGTTTTTGATAGTATAACCCATACTTGACGATGTGGAAGATTGTTAACATCATCGATTTGGCGTCAATTGTGTATTATTATTAACTGCTCAAGGTCGATCTTAGCGAAGCTGTTCGCTGGATTTCGAGAATGAGATATGCGACTTCAAAGTTTCTTTTCTAGGAAGGGTGGGGTTGCAACCACAATACAAAAATACTTACGACTGTTTCTGTTTTAGCACAGACAATACTAAATTATTTGCTTTTAGGTGTGCATACTAGCCGATCCAGCCGCTGAGGAAACAATTCCATCCTTTGAGGCCATATTTCGGGAGTCGGATGGCGAAGAAAGTGACGAAGATGCAGCCTCAAACGATGAAACCGAAGGGACAACTCGAATGCAAAGACACGAAAATCGTGTTCTAAAGCAACGTGAACGTCGTGCATGGGAGAATGAGCGCGACCGAATTATGTTCGACTACTCTCAGTACAGTTTCTATGCAAGGAGCTCAGCTATTACAATTTTTGAACTGGCCTGGAAGTTATCTAAAGACTCCACCGAACTGTTATGGTGGGCTATTGTCGGCACTACCGAGCAGTTAATCCTTGGAAAAATTGAGAGCACAACATACACATTAGAAATTGAAAATATTCAATCGCACGTTTCGAGACTTACAAATAAAGCCAGCAATCAGACTACCCACAGCTCATCGAAGATAACATTTGAGAATGATTTGCATTTGGCGTTGTATCGACACTGGTCGGTAACCGAATCGATGAAGTGAGTATATATATACCAATTAATTATTTATATCGTTATACCTTCAACCTATGAGCCGAAAGTTTGAGTGTGTGTCTGTTAATGGGTTATTACGTTATGATTATGACTTATGATTGGAATGCTTCGTTGGATTTCCATTTTTGGAGAATATTACATTCCTGATCGTGGTGATATATGTATGTTTCAGACTTATTAGCAGATTAATTCGAATTTTCTTGAAAGGGTGCTTCCCTGGACATATCTTTATTGTACCTTATCAAACATCATCATCATTCAATCTGGACCGAAGATTTCTCAAAGCAACTAAGGGTATTCTCATCCGCCATTACCAAGCTCCATACATCTGCACAGACTTTTGATCACAAGAATAAATTAAACCATAATTTATTTTATTTTTTATTTTTATTTTTTCAGATACTCAATGTACTGTGCCTGTAAACTGAAACTCTGGACTCTTCGCGGTGAGAAAAAACTGCACGAGCTACTTGTCGAAATGGGCCTGCCAATTACGCAAGCTAAACAAATGTTTAACTCAATGGATCTCACTTTGCGGCAGGAGTTTCATCAGATGATCGAGAAACTTGCTGAGAAGTATGGTATCCCTGATATTGTTTACGGTTCTTTCACACTCAGCTATGGCTATCGGAATCGCTATTCGGCAGCTGACTATGTACACGCCATGCTTGCAACCTTGGAATCGGTGAAAAGCGACAAAACTCCAGAGGATTGCTTTCTCGAGGCACTTGATAGCCTGTCGAGAAATCACAAAGATATACTGATTGCCGGAATTGACAGTTCCAAACTTTTGCTGTCGGCAGTATTCCGTCAAGTACAAAGTAGCCTCGAAGCCCACCAGGTGCATTCCGCAGGACCTTTCTTTTACTATGTACTGAACGATGAAAATGTATTCTTTTCATATCCATACGGCCTCACAATGTTGGCTAAATTTGTGCTAAATGGTTATGTGTCCAGTTCAAGGAGTCGTCGTGCTCCAGAACTACCACTCATTGCCAGCTGTCCAGTCGACGCGGAACGTGGCCTATGCCTTTTAGTTGGAATACCGCCAGTTCGAGAGAATTCTCCGAAGAGTTTCTTTGGCAAAGCCTTCGAACAAGCTGCTCAGAAGAGCAATTCTGTTATTCTACAGGATTTCTTTGAGCCATCATTGATACAAATACGACAGAATGATTTAACGCGCTTTCTAGACACGTTGACCGTTCTACTGAGTTAAAAATGGACCCAGCTATGCATCTAATAATTATTAAGTAGTATTTATTTGACGTTATAATTTTAATTATTCACTTTAGAGTGTAAGAGAAATCGCTCTGTGCTTAACATAAATAACATCGTACCCTGCATTTATACAAGTACAATACAATTTTCAATCGACAATGGTCAGGGTGGAACTTGTTTATTTAAATAATGTTAACATGTAAAAAATCTAACTATAAGCTTTATTTAGTGTTGTTAGGAGCAAGTAAATAAATTAAACAATGTGTACCTTTTGAAATGTGCGTTTGGTTAACTGTCACGTAGCAGTAGTTTTCGATAGTTGTTCGAAGTTATCTTGCATTTGTTCGGATGTTATTATTCTAGCACAGCCCAAACATTCGTTTCGTAGGTAGAACACAGCATATTGTCCAGGTGTTATTGCGCGAAGTGGTTTGTCTAAGTTGACTATAAGCCCTGAATGGTCGTCAGTATATTCGAGAGTACACTCTACTAATGGCTTTGTGTGTTGAAATCGAAATTTACATCGTAGTCGCGTACAATTCGCAAACGGATCACCGCAAATCCAGGATGGTTCTTGTGTATAAACCACGTTGGAGTATAAGGCAGTGTGGTCAGTGCCTGATGCGACTAGAATAGAGTTTGATGTCTGATCCTTGCAAGCGACAAAGTATGGTTTAATACATGAGTGCAATCGACATCTTTGTCCAACAGTCCATTGATGAATTCCTTCGTGATGTCCCACTACTTTTCCTGTGTCGATATCGATGAACTGTCCTGGCTTGGAGTGTAGGTACTGAAATGATTGTAAATATGTTGCTATTATACAGTCTATAAACTTAACAAGCCAGTGCTTTCGTTTTCTTAGTATCCTTTCTGATAATTTGTTTCAAAAAGAAAAACGAAAGAACGCTTTGCCACAAACTATGAGACATGTAAGTCATTAGCAAGATTGATTTGTAAAAATAACCTAATGTGGACCTATTTTTTCAGAAGAAACGAATAGTAACATCGAAATCCAACAAACGGAAAAGCAAATGCCCAAGAAATACACAATGGATGACCTTAAATCATCAACAACATGAAACAGGGCAAGCTACATATCTCGCGTAATAATTCTCTCGTTTGTGCTAAGACAGTTTTTATTCTGTTTTCTGTCCCGTATATAAAATTGAACTTCAAAAGAAGTGGTTAATCTCTAATTTAAGTTTTATTTGTTTTGTTCACCTTCTCTAAGTTTGAAAGATCGCTTGAAGAACATAGAAACCCCTGTTGAAACTTCTATAAAAAGAGGTAAACCAGTTTAACTAAAAAAAAAAAAAACCCTGACGAGGATTAACTAGCACGACAACTTAGAATAAGAACTCTCTGAATATGGAATTCACTTTATTCCAGAAGTGCCCTTGTAGGGATTATGGCAGACAATATATTTAAGTAGATCAAACGATCCACTTATCAAGAGCAATACTTGTAAAAACTTGCAAAGCTGTAGAATAACAAAAATCAAAAGAAAAGACATACACTACACACTCAATTTGTGGATCTTCCCACAGAGAATTTTATGAATTAACAAATATTGTCTTACCTCTTTTATAAAATTCTTAAAATTTCTATTTCCAATAAAGCAGATCCCAGTGCTTTCCTTTTTCATAGCTACTCTATGAAGTCCGATCTTTCGAGCCATGTCTTTGACATCTTGCTTCATGTAATCACCCAAAGGAAACATTGTTTTTCTGAGTGCCGTTTGTCCTATACCTGATAGGAAAAATGTTTGATCCTTAAAAGTGTCTTTTGGCCGAAGTAAGCGAACATCTGTAAATCAAAATTTAAGTCTATGTTTTGAATTATTGTTAAATGGAGACATCTACCTGTATTAGGTTCATAGTCCTTCAAATATGACCCGAAGGAAGTCTTAGCGTAATGCCCCATTGCAACGGCATCAAAACTTAGTTTTTCTGTAGCATGTTTGTAAAATTGATCGAATTTAATGTGTCTGTTGCACAGTATGTCTGGATTGGGAGTGAGGCCATTTTGATAGTCTTCTAGGAAACTCCTAATAATCAGATAGTGTGCTGTGCTGGTAGTATAATACTTACGAGAACACGTTATTCCAATACTCCTTTACGAAATTAACTTCCACTAAGTCTATTCCGATTTTGTTGCAAACATATTGAGCATCAGCTAATTCCTTTTCACCAGAGCATCGACCAGTTTCGTCTATTTCATCCCAATTACGCATAAATATTCCTAATACGGAGTAGCCTAAAAAAATGAATGTATTACTTGTTTTTGTCCTGATATACGTTGCTCATCGGAAAATAGCCACAATGTCTCGGTCTGCTATCCGTAGAAACATTTGCCAAGGTACTATTGATATATACCGAAAGTAGTGCAATCAGTGCAATTCATAAGCCAATCGTTTTTCTAAAATCGCATTTTTTGTATAGCTATTATTTTAATCTGTAACGGATTTTGGGAGCAGCACCTTACTGAAAGATGGATCTCGATCCCCGGAAAAGATGTTCTTCTTTTTTAGTTCAGAGCTGAGTTCGATGAAAATCAAGGCAAACGGTTTTCCTTTTAATATTTTGTCATTTGAAAACGAATGGCATCTACTGTTTCTTAGTAGTCTAGCTCACCCGAAGAGCAATTTTCACGACATCTAATTCTAATGTGATTTGGTTTTATTTATAAAAGAAAATTTGTGTGAGAATGATCTTTTTACAGTATTTATTCTATTGTAAAACTAAAACTAAAATTTATAACCTTTCTCTAACAGTCAGGGACATTGTTGCAAAAAAAAAAGAGTGGTGAAAGGATATAGTGACATTTCTAAAGCTACTCGGCAATTTAAGGATTTTGGTTTGATATTTAACAAGTAGGTATTGTCCCTCTTAACACAATAATCGTGTTCTGATAGAAAGCCGCGTTACATTCTAAGGATATTTATTTGGAAATTATAGTTCTTGTAAAATTTGCGAAGTATATATATATATAGTTGGCGCAACAGGTCTGTAGGGACCCAAGGCCTAGCTCCTCACGACCATTCGTTTTGTGTGAGTTTCATTTTTGGAACGAATGGAAGGGATCTACAATTTTATGCCGATTCCAAACGGCTAATTGAGAAGCTCTAAAGACAGTTATACTCTCGGATGTTTGTCAGACGTTCGCGAGAGGCGGCGCAGTGGAAAAAACCCTAAGTTGGAATTTGGGTTTTTGCGGGATTCGAACCTGGGACCCCTCGCTTAGTAGTCCAACACACTAACCACTAAGCCACTGCGCCTGCGAAGTGCCCTTTCAAATATAAAAAAAAGGAAAAAGGATGAAGAAATTGTACCAGGGTCTTGAAAAAAGTGCCAAATTATCGCACGACGGTCACGATGGTCACATCCCGCGACTCAATCACCCCTCCATCCAAATCCGATTCGGAACGTCCCCTGGCGACATTGCGGAAAGAAAAACTGCACAAAATCAACGCACTGAGGGCAAAGTCCCAATGGAAAACAAAATTAAAGTCCATCCACTTTATGAACTCACACGGTGCACACACATAACCGATCACAATGCCTGAACTTCATTACAGTTACCTTACTAGCTCAAATTTATGTTCTTTATGTGCAATGATGCTCATACATACGTCATTCTTTACCATACCATGCGCACCACACTATTTACATTTTACTTTCCATCTATACAACATACAAGTTAGTGCACAGTGCACATCGGCCATTCAAGTTCACTCAGAAACAAAACGTAAACTTTAGTTCAACTTGCCTCTTTCCTTTAGTAAATATGCGGTGACAGCACTATCGACTCCACCAGACACACCAACAATTATGTTACGAAACATTTTGATACATAATTTTATAAATTTGAGGCTTGAAAATAGATGAAATCTCACTTGGAATGCTAAAAATTGCAAAACTAAAGTCAGAAAGAAGTAATAAAGCGGCAAAGAGAACTGCTTCTCAACTTTGTTTTGCGAACTTCTGACGTTTTGAATTCGATTTGAGTATGTGAGTTACATAACAGCTGGCGCGGTATGTTGGGTCGAAAAACAAACAGTAATTCAACTCACCGTGGTAAGTTCGTTATCGTCGTATTCAAATGTCATTTGAATATGACTAAATACATATAGGTAAGATTAGACGGTATGCCAAGTGGTCACAAAATGCCAATATCTGACAGTTCTCCTGTCAAAATATGGTCATACAATGTAATGGGCACATCTCATATGCTCTAATGACCTGAATGCCACATATGACCAGGCTGATTTTGACAGATAAAAATGCCCAAATAGCATATGGTGTAATGGGACAATAGGTACGAATGCCAGCATATAGCAAAGAGGATCAAAACTAGAGGGCCAACTCCCGTGCACCTACCCGATTTTCCCCGCAAATTTTGAATGCCAGCCCTCTCTCGCGCGCTCTTTTTTTTCCTGTCTGTGAATACATGTTATTAATGGACGCCGAGTGGAACTTTTCCAATAACAAACAATTTGTAAATGACTTTATAACAATAAATGCAAAGGATATAAATGTTGAGTATGGTTTTTTAGATAGCTTTACTTGTTCTCTATCCATCTTATGCTCCAAAAAATATTTATCCATTCACATTTCAGGTTTTTTTTTATATTTTTTACATGAAAACTATTTTTGACAGCAAAATTCATGAAGCTACCTTGGGGAGTTGTTCCAAAAATAGGTTTATACCATGCAAGTTAAGCCCAAGTTTACACTAGGGCAAAAGTGAATTCATTAAAATATTCACAAAAATTGCATAAATTTCTATTACGCTTGGTGGGTGTTTTCAACTTGGTTTTTTAGCACCGTATTTGTACAAAATGAAAATATTATTAGGAATTCTGTGGTTTAATAAGAGTGAACAGTGTTGATGTTACTAAGGAACAGAAAAAATGGAAACTTTATTCATATTTAAAAAAAAAATATATTATTCTCGGAATGTAAATTCGTAAAAACGAGTACATAATGATTAAACTCCTAACAAATAGATAATATAATGTGGTGTTTAATTTGATCCGATTTCAGATTTTGCGTATTCAATCGAACGTAAGAATCTAAATTGTTTTGTTAATTTTCAGATCCCGTATTTCTATAGGTAATGTGCTTTTGCATTTTGAAATGTTCGCTGATATTTTTATAAGCCTCTCTAAATTATTGATTAACAAAAACAAGTGCAAGAAGTGATATTTCAGAGCACTTTTTTGCCCTCAGAGCACTTTTGCGAATCTATATATTTTCTTAGATTTGTTTCAGATTTACCAATACAAGTGCATTTGAGTTTGACATCTGGTGGAGGTTGTTTACATTTGCGTGCATTTTTTCTACAGCTAAGAAAGGCATTGCATCGGGTGGATCTATTTTCGTAAATTTATATGTGTGGAAATATTAAGAAATCAACTGGGACGGAAATTTCGAATGTTTTAATATAAAATTTAACCAGTAAATGGTAAGCGCATAGAAAAAGTGTCGAAGACTACACATATTCAAGTCGCACGAATATCAACACCAAAAAGAGCAAGAGCGTTTTTATGTTAGATTAGGCACACGAAATCTGAAATCTGAGGGCAAATCTGAAGAAGCCCAAACGAATACCACATAAGAAAGTCCCTAAAGAATTGAATTGAAGTGTGTGTTGTATTATCAATACTTTCTAAAAATCTATACCAATTTTTTTTTTTTAACATGGGATTTACCAGAAAACGGAAAAAAAATTTCGAATTTAACAAATATACTTGAATACGTTATTGTGCAAATATGCATTTTACGTACCATTTACAGGTTAAAAATTATGCTAAAACTAAAATATCTTTTTTCCCACAGTAAAAAAACGCTTTCCCCAAACTTTGCTAAAATATCTATTTTGTTTCAATATGGCTTCGAAATGAAAATCGACGAAAAACATTTTTTTTCTTTAAAGTATACCTGCAATAAAAGCTTGAAGTTACAAAATCTCTTTTAAGAAAAGTGGAAGAACCGTATAAGTTGATTTTTCTCTGATTAATATCATGACATAGATTTCTGCTAGATACTGAAAAAAAAACTATGATTATATTAAGGTATTTGGCATTGTGAACAAATTATATCAGGAATTCCTTTTTCCAACAATTTCATAAACTATAAGAACTTTTAAACTGAGCTGCGATGTGAACGCCGTGTAACTAAAGGGTACCAAAAATGTTGAACACAGTCGCCCCCACTTACAAAATGGCCTCGTGATTGACATTAATTGCCTGCATAGGATTTCCTAAGTATGCGTGCGGCAGCAATGGCGCTCCTTTGATTTGTACAGGCACTAATACTTAGGAATTCCTATGCAGGAAAAGCAGCTTGTAGGCAAATGTACCGTTTCTGCTCTCAGTTGGCCCTCTAGTTTAGATCCTCTTTGGCATATAGCCTTATATGCCCATATGCTTTTAATTGAAATTTCGTTATGGCATTAATAGCATTTTTGATGGAACAGGAATTATTTTGTTGTCATCGGTGTTTGATTTCGTAGAATTGTGATTCATTTTAATTTTCATTCTCTTTTTGGTAATAAATACCAAATGCCTCAAATGACAATCATGTCAAATATGACCATATTGGTAATTTTGGTCATATAGTCTAATATACAGTCTTGATAATCCTGGCATTTTGTTCATTTGACAGCTAATCTGGTCATTTGCCTTTTGGCATTCATATGCTTAATTGGCATACAGTCTAATCTTAGCTTATGTGAAGTGTTAATTTGTAACTGTTTCGGAAAAATGGATATTTGTATCTATATAAAGCTGAATAGGATGGGATAAATACTCTCACATAGAGAGACACTTACGAAGAATTTAGGGAACGGTTTTGTAGTAAACTGTGAAAGAGAGAAATCTCTCAATTTCTAGAGAAGTGTCTGACCGGTTTTCTTACAAAAAGTTTAAGAAATGTCATTTTGACACAATCGTAAAATAAACGTCAACGTTATAAAATGGGTACCTAATAATAATATAGAAGTAGTTTTCGAACTTTTCAGTGAAAGTGAAGACGAAGACGTGGTCGACAAAATGAATCGCTTCATCTACCTAGCGATGAAAGTGATCTGGAACTTCTTTTTGATGAATCCGAGTATAGGGAAGAGTTTGTACTGATTGGACTACAAGCATTCGAGAAGAGCAAAAAGTGACCCTGCATTAAGAATAACATGGAGGAGATTGTTCCTTCAAATTTATTTTGCTGACTGTTTATACCATTTTAATTTGCAAGAAATCAAAAAAAATGCACGCATATGTCAAATTTCAAATCAGCTGTCAATTGTAAATTGAGCAATTGATGATTTGTAAATTGACAGCTTTACTACAGCGTGACCGTTGTGCGACTAAAGTTGCAAATTGGCTATTTTTTCGAGAGCTCGCCAATTTTTTTTCCTAATTTGTCTGTTTTTTAGTTGGAAAAGGCGGTTCGCAAAATTTTCAATTGCTGTTATTTCCACATAAAAACTTTTAAAATGTAATGTTGCCTTTCACAACGCTATTATAGTGTTTAGCGACCCAATTAAACATCGTTGGAAATATCTAAAAATTATTCTCAGATTTGCTTTTACCTTTATTTCAGCTTCAACGCAGGCGGCCACGAAGCTATCGAGAGTGATCTAAAGTTCTGCTTGAGAGGGCCCAAGATTGACGAAGTCATCAGTAAAGAGCTTGTACTTATCTTATAATAAAAAAAAAAACGCATTCGTTTGTTTTCCTTCTCTCAATTTTTATTTGGATTGCATTTTAAACCTTATTATAATGACAAACACAAGTATTTTGATAAAGAAGCAATATTGCTATGTTGATTCATTGGTTGTTTTTAAAGCAAATTTTAAAATTTACTAATTTTATATTCAGGCTCATCAGCTGATTTTTTTGTTTTTCGCTTTTGTATGATAGTCTGTAACAAAAAATAAGACACATATTAATGTTAAGAAAAGGTGAAAGTAAAAAACAAATAGTAGATTATGGTATTTATTACGCAAATTTAAAAATGCATACAATAGGCTTCAGTATAGGATAACGTAATAATTCCGCAAAACTGACAGTTGTATTATTTGCTAGTTCACTGGACTATTGTACTAGATAGAGGTTTGTAGTTCGATCCCTAGAAACAACTTTTTCGTCGCTCTCACTTGCCATACAATGAGAATAGAATCTGAGGCCTATTTTGATGAGATTCAGCCAGTTTACTTACGAGCTGAAATTAGCTCTCTTTGAAATTTGGAGCTCCAAAAACTCCGAGTCCTGTCATGGAGAACTATCATCGAATTTGTGCCTGGATGCCAATGAATTGGAATCCAAACCAGTTCCTTGGCATTTATTCTTGCGACCAATTTTAAGGCAGCGCCTTAAATGCAGGTTGACCGGCTACAGACAGATTCTATATATTTTACACAACATAGTACATGGCCATAAAATAGTTACAAAAATGTTGGCAAAAACATAACCTCCTGTTATGACAAAAGCACCCTTGCAGTGTAATAACACGGATGTTTTTTTTTGATTCGGCATGTGTCTAGAATAAAGCAGTTTGCTTTCAACGATTACTCTGAGATAATTGACGCAGCTGACGTTTGGTGATACGTTTTAGTATTAGTACAGACAGCTTTCTGCTCGTTGCAGGCAGGCTTAATTTACAGTTGTTATTGCACGTTTACCATTTGGCATAAAGTGTCATTTTTGTACTCCTTATGAATATGTAAGACCTGATCGTGTTCTGCGGGCAAATGACGGATAAAATATGTGCTCCTTTAAAATGTACTTACTTGAATTTTCTGCCATTCTCGGTCCAACTCGGCCCGTTCATTTTTGTCAGTTTTGTTTTTCCTAGTTTTACGGCCATCTTGCATTTTAACACCGTACTGAAATGCGGCCTTGGGAAGCGCTTCTTTCGTACTCATATAGTCAGAGTACTCCTCTTGGGTGTCAAAGTCCCACCGTCCAATTGGTCCTTTCTTGTTGCCCAAATCCATCTTGGTGTAATCTACCTCATCATCGGAATCGTCTATTGCATCGTTCATCTCCTCCAGACCAGGATAGCACTCAGCGTAACCTTGTGGTTCATTGGAGAATTTCGAAACAAATGCTTTCGAGATCTTCTGCGGTATGAATATACTATTTTTAGCTGGCGATGCATCCTCTTCTTGAATATCGTCCTGAAAATACTTGTTCCCCTCCCGGCCACTCGGCAGGAATCCTTTATCAACATTTTGATCGTCGTCATATTTTAGTGGCGACCTTGTGCCCTGCAAAGCCCTATTGGCACCTTTCGCAAGTGGCTGATAGTCCCCAATGTCGTCGTAAATGTTGTCATTTGTAAAGTTCTTCATAATGTCGTTTGTGTCGTTGAACAATGGCTTGTCCTTATCGCGTTTGCGGTTCTTTTTGTTGCGTCCACCCGAGCGTAAATACGACAAAATTTGCGACAATTTATTGATGACAATGTCATTGGTTGTAAGGGTCTGTGTATCGTCAAGATTCACTGGAACATCGTATTTAGATCTAACCAATGTCGTTGGGATGTCACATTCTGCATTGTCGTCGTCCAAGTCAATGACATAAGCCATTCGACCCGGCATAAAGTGCTCGTGTCTTATGATCTCCTTTGATTTGGCAGCAAGTATGAAGTTGTAAATGTTTTTTCCCATAACTGTGCTGAAGGTTGGTTCATTGGAAAATTCCTTCTCTTCCAAACTGATGGTTATTTCCTTTTCTTCAAAAACCTTTTCCAGCTCCTTCTCCTGTTCCTCCTCTTTGTGTTGCAATTCCGAGCGTACTTTTTGTAAGAGCGCATAATCAAGACCTTTGACCAAATGTGTGTGTTCCATATCACCACCCAAAAACTTGGATTCTTGAATTACTCTTCGTCTTCTTTCAGCAGCATCAATGCCGGATTTGACATCTGGTGCGACTGCTCTGTAGGCATTGTTGCCATGACCAGGTGTTTCAACATTTTGGTAGTCGGGATTAGCTCCATCGCGGCGTTCTCGAGCTCGATCTCGATATTTTTCCGATAGTTCCGCTAACTTGTTGTCTTCTTGTTTTTTCAAAGCTGCATAAAAGTGTTTTTTCTTTCGTCTTGCTTCTATTCTATCGGAACTAACAGGGGTTGTTGTTTTCTTTATCGGCTTTAGCCCAGCGTCTCGCACAGATCCTGTTGCTAGATTAGACTGCGAGTTTGGGCGAGGAGTGGCGAGTAACTTCCGAAAGTCATCGTTAGTGAGTTTTTGTGCTGGAGTCTCCGGCGGTTGAGCCATTGTGCCTACAACAAATAAAAATATAACTTTTTTATTTAGTAAGACTGTTGATGTGAAAAAAAAATATTCATCGATGAGGACGTAAATAGCGGATAGAAACCAATTCAATGATCAACTGTTAGGGCAAGGATCTAACTAACCCAAAAAATGGTTACAATGTAATCTGTAAAGGTGTTCTACTGGAACTATGTTCTTTTAAATAAATCGAAGTTGTTCATTAGGTACCTACCTACGTACTGTGCCTATTTGTGTAGGAATGTATATATTTGTTGGAACTAGAACCAATACAACTCGATTGAGAAAGGAATAAATATTAAACGAAAATCTATTAAGAGGCAGGTCTTAATAGATCGAGATTAAATAATTGCTAATTTTTAGCAATCGCAAAATTTTTGTGTAGGCACACACACAAATAAAAGGCAAACTGGATAAATGTAAAGTATTTGACATATTTCAAAATATACACACTATTATTAAATGATTATTCAAACATACACAAATCCTGCCGCTTTTTCACACAAAAAGATCGAATTCCAATTTTATAAACAGAAACATCAATTATTTTGACATCTACCAAATACTAGATAACAGACATTTTCACCTCCAAAGATAATCTACTTTTCACAAAATTCAATCGAACCGAATGGCCGACCGTTAATCACCCTGCTTTTATGAGCATCGCGATGTTTAATTGTTCTGTTTCGTATTGAATTTGTTTGGTTTATGTGGAGGTTTTTATTAAAATGAATAAAATTGTGAAATTCACAGTAGAGAATACCGAATTCTTGTATCAAAGTCCAATTCATGAACTTACATATTCTAGAATAGAAATTAGCAAGTGTGTGTGACTTCATGCATTTTTCTGGAAAACAGCTAGTAGGCTGCCGCCTTTCCACTGGAAAGTTATATATCTCTGGATTCCATTATCTTTGTAGTTTTCCAGAAAAATTCATGAAGTCACACACACTTGCTAATTTCTATTCTAGGATAATTTATGTGAGTCCATGAATTGGACTTATATAGGATATAACTATTTTTCCACGATCTGCGAAAAGAAGAATACTTGCCAAACCGTCATCATTCGAGGCAAGGAGGAGTAATGGTGTGGGGGCCATTTCCTACTATGTTGCATTTGAACTAGTTTTCGTGTCGAATAAAATGACGGCAGTTTCTTATAAAGCTCTTTTGCAATCCGCTTTTCCCGCATTTAAAGAACTGTTTGGACCTCTCGAGTGGATTTTCCCACAAGATAACGCACCCATACAGAACGCCCGGGTGGTAAAAAGTTTTCTTGCTGGTGAAAATGTGGAATTACTGCCGTGGCCACCATATTCACCCGATCTCAACATTATTGAAAATGTTTGGGGATGGCTGAGCCGTCAAATTTATGAAGAAGGCAAGCAGTATGAATGCTGTGGGGAACTTATTGCCGCAATCAAAACTGCCTGGTCGAAGATTCCCTTGAATTTTCGATGCAATTTTAAATCGTGGAAATTGAAAATACGAGAAATTTCCTTTGTTTGATTTTTGCGAACAATTTACAGGTGCGTCTAAGCAAATGAACCAAAAAATTGCTCTTGTTTTTACATGACTATGAAAGAAGAGAACAAAATAACCGTTAAGTGTCTCTCACCAAGCATATATTTCTGTTTTTTTTTTTCCATTGACAACTAAATAATCTTTTTTATAAATGCAATTGCCTTGTAATTAAAACAAACACAAAGGAAAAAATTTAAATTTATGAAAAAAAATTGGTGCGTCTAAACAAGTGAACCGAACTGTAAATACAAATGGAGTAGTTTTGGTGATTCTAGTCTTTATTTTACTTATTTTCTTTATTATGAAAGTAGTTGCATACTCCCTCAGATACATCAGAGCTCAAATTTGTGTTTCTTTTTTCGTCCAGAGCATGATCAGAGCGTGCTCTATGAGCTCAGAATAAATTGACTGAGCAGCCTGAGGAGAAACCTGATTACACATGTACAAGCACACTTCCAGTCACATTCGACAGAAAAAAAAAAAAAAGCAAGAAAAACAAAAAAACATCAGAACGCTCTGAGCACACTCGGTTCAGAGCGCGCTCTTAATGCTCAAGCTCAGTTCAGTGCTCAGCTCTGAACTAAAAAAAAAACGCCTTTTGTATATACTTAAGAGAAACTAACCTCTACTGGTAATTTCAGTACTATCTAGTCTTCTTCCCCTCTGCTGGGATAAGTTGATAGGATACACAATCATGTTGTTTCGTTTCCAAAAAACAACTGTTAATAAATCAAAACTCTTTATATTTAGTTTCAGCCTTTATGTTTTCTAAGTTTAAAAAGTTTACAACACAATACAAAATACAAGTATATACATAAGTTAAGAAGAAAAACACAATCGCCTTATGTTTGAACAAGGGGATCGTCGTCGGAAAATCTATTATGATCATAATTATTAGAGGTATTAACGTCATGCATGCCACCGTCTTCTATTCGCGTAGCACCTGTCTTTGGGTCATAGTGTGAGTTTGCAAATCGAGAAAATGATGCTCGCACTCGCTTATTTCGTCTAGTTATATAAAATACTGATGCAAAGAATAGTATTGATACCAGTGCACAGATGGGCAGAAGCCAAATGTAGGATGATGAAGACACTTGTTTATACCATTGGGAAGTTGGCATAAACTCAAAGTTCTCAGTTTCTAGAATTTCAGAAGTATACCCCTCGCTGGAGATAGTACGGACTCCAAATGTATACACTTTGCCAAATGAATCTCCAACCGCCAAGTCTGACTGATTAACGATTACCGGTGGTGATGTAGCAGTGATTGTTTTCACAATGGGAGCTTCGTCCGGACTGGAGTAATTCGATAGCAAGCCCTCGTATACAACTAGTTGATAGTTAAACCTAAAACAAATAACAGCAATTTAAATTGTGGTTAAAAGACGAGGTAGTAATCAAGTACTTGAAATCGTAGGGTGTATGTATTTCCTTCCAGTAAACCATGTAGGATCCATCTTTTTGCTGCCATGCTCTTAGTTGCTTTGGACTCTCTAGCTGTGTAGAGTGGATTAGAATGAAAGCACGTTCAGATTCTTCGGTATTTCTTTTCACGGATACGTTATAAATAGCACCAAAGGGTATATCAACAATATAATGTGACATGGTTCTCTGTGAAATCGCCTTCAACTCTATATTGAAGGTTTTGTTCTGCTTCTGTTCCGAAATTGTGAGCAGATATGGGGGATAGGTTTTGGTAAATGGACAGCTATGTTCCCATTCGATGAACAAAACCCGCTTCTGTTCGTTAATTTTGGCGGTTAGGTTCTTTGGTGGATTCTTGAAATCGTCATCTGTTTCGATAGGTATTGGCCTTTTGGGTAACGGTCCGGGGCCGTACGGGCCGACAATATTAACGCCAATTAAATAAGATAGACATGGTTTTAAGTCGCTCAGAATTGCATTTGTGCTTCCAGTAATAATACGAGGTTCTAAAAGTAAAATATCGAATTGTTTGTAAAAAAAAGAAAAAAAATGTACTAGTACGGATATCTACTTACTTTCCAAGTATTCACGCAGCGTTGTACCATAGTAAATTCCGTATGTTAAATTCGTGGCAGATATTCTTGCCATTTCCCATTTAATGTTAATTGTGTGATCGTTGTTGTTAACTCGTACGTTCCTTATATCTGGTAAGGGCTCTCCCTGTAGTTTGACTTGAATGGATTGTGGAGGTCCAATTTCTGTTCCATTTAACGATGCAACTTTAAATGTATACAATACTCCGCGGGCAAGGTTTTTAAAGGTTGCTTCAGTAACATTTGTTTTTCGATTTACCAAATGTGGATATGGTTCGGGCAAAAATGTTGCAACGAAAAATGATTTGGTCGACGATTCGGACTCCCATTTCAATTTGATTGTAGTATTGCCGTCTTCGACTTTGTATGAAAGATTTTTTACATCTGTTGTGGCATGCATTGGCTGAAGACTTATTTTAACAACGTTGGATGATGAGGATTTTCGTCTCTTGTTTGAAGCGGTAACCTACAAAGAAAACAGTGTTCATTATGTTTAAACAATGAAATCAACATATTTGGAATCAGATTCTATATTGTTTTCGTCAAACAGCAAACTTTCTTTACGGTAATATTTTAAGGTGAACAAAACTGGTGCGTCTGCACTGTCCTAACAAGTTCATGCAAATATGAATAAGTGAGAAGTATGCACAATTTTGTTGAAGAGAGCAAGACATATATGATGCGTTTACGAACTTAACTTACCCAAAACTCATACGTCCCATTATTCCAGTTGCGTATGTCGATCACGGCGGTTAGATTCTGTATCTTGCTACCATAAACATCCGATTTCTGGTTGTCCTTCAATTTGTAGTAAACACTATACCCGTCCAGTTCACCATTGAAATTCTTCGGTTTTTGCCAAGACAATTCCACATGCATTGAGTCTGACCTCAAAATAGCAAGATTAACCGGTTCACTGGGTTTCCCCTCCAAGGTTTTGGAATTAACAAACAAATAGGGTGGATAAACTGCACCCTTCACTTTGACGTACACTGTAAAGTTATATGATGTATTTGGCGTCAAGTCCGTAAACACATAATGACCCTTGTCTGTCCATGTGGTTGCATTCTTCCATTGGTTAAGGTTCGATTCGGCTACTGACGGCAAATACTCCACGTCGGGTAAATTTCGACTAGCTGGCGAAAGAGACCATATCAGCATAACAGAATTCTCAGTTACTTTTGTTGAGGGCAGCTTATATTCAACGACTTGGTATACTCGAGTATAATTGATGCAATTATTCTCATCGCTACCGTCGTAGCAGTCTCGTTTCTTATCACATCTCTTATACAGAGGCTCACATTCGTCATCACAGTTAAAGAAAGCCGCGCCACATACAACGTGCTGCTCAGGCAATGTATTGTTGTTGGTATCGCATCCTCTTTCATCACTCCCGTCTGAGCATTGAAATACTTTATCACAGTAATTTGAAATGGGCAGGCATACCTTGTCCGAGACACATCTGAATTCATTTTTTTGGCAATTTCCACTCGCATGATCGGCACAATGTTCTTCATCCTCGCCGCTAGCACAGTCTTTGGTGCCATCGCAGACGTAAATCTTCGATATACAACTGCCCGTATTGCATTCGAATTCGTTGAAAGTGCACTTGGTTTCTTTGGTATCTTTAGAGTTAGTCGACTCATTGGTGGACACGGTGTCCTTCAAGTTACTGCAGCCTAACTCATCACTGTTGTCACCACAATCATTCACGTTATCGCATTTCCACCACATTGGTATGCATTTGGCGTTCGAGCATTGAAACATCCAATCGTGGCATATTATAGATGGAAAGTTGTTGTTCGTTGACGATGTCGTTTTTGTGCAGTTCTGTTCATCTTCGCCTCCTTCGCAGTCTTTGTCACCATCGCACTCCCACGTCTTGTTAATGCATTTTCCGTTCTTACATCGGAATTGCCACGAATCGCATTCCTTGTTTTGGCAGTCCATTTCATCGGTTGCATCAGGACAGTCAAAGTCGCGATCGCATTTCCAGCCATTTGGTATGCAATCGCCGTTTGTTTTGCATTGGAATTCGTCAACTCCACAATTGGAAGATATTGTTTTGTTT
Organism: Cheilosia grossa; assembly: GCA_963082955.1. Taxonomy (NCBI): domain Eukaryota; kingdom Metazoa; phylum Arthropoda; class Insecta; order Diptera; family Syrphidae; genus Cheilosia; species Cheilosia grossa. The sequence goes on from OY720145.1 coordinate 33,130,929, forward strand.
GAGGCAGGCTTGCAATCTATTTCGTCCGTTCCATCAGAGCAATCTCTGTCGCCGTCACACTTCCACCGGTTGTTGATGCATTGTCCATTTTTGCACTGAAAATCGGACATCGAGCAATCGTGAATAGAGCAGTTCTTTTCATCGGAGCCATCTGGGCAATCGATTTCGAAGTTACAAAATTTGTAGTCGAGAATACATTTGTCATCAGAATGGCATTTTTGCATATTGGGTGGACATGCGTTTTTGTTGGCCACATTTTCCGTACAGTTGTGTTCGTCGGAGTAATCGCCGCAATCGTCCTCCCCATCGCAAGTGTAGAAAAATGGTATGCATATGCGAGTGGTGTTGCACGAGAAGTATCCTTTCGAGCATTTGTTTTGCTTCTGCAAACATGACGAGCTACTATTCGTATCGGCACACACACATTCATTGGTTGTGTTTGACATTGTCATGCCGTCTGGGCACAGGCAAGCATACTTTTGGTTTGGCAGGCCCACACAAATATGTGAGCAATTGTGATTGGCGCATGCATTGTTGCCATATTGAAGGGAATGAGCAAACACTTTCAGATCCATCAAATTTCCAAGGTCAGTTGCAACGGTTTTGATCATGATTCCATGGTCTTTGTCTGCCGAGAAGATCGATTTCATTTTCCAGTCGTCCCAAAACATTCGATCCTTAAAAACAGCTATAGCAAACGGGTGAGCAATTCTCGAATCGTGGTGCAGAACTTTTGAGAAATGTTTTCCGTCCAAATCCGAGCTGCCAATGTAATCCTTGCTGGCATCCACCCAATAAATACGCTGAGCAAAGTAATCGATGGTCACTCCATTCGGCCAGACTACTGTTGGTTTGGTAAACAGTTGCTTTACATCTGTGCCATCTAGGTTGCTTCGGGACAATGACGGATCAATGCTTCCCCAGTCGGTCCAGAACACATATCCCTCGAGCGGATGAACGACTATTCCTCGGGGTTTTATTAAGGTCGGTGCTTCAAGTATTGTGGTGCGCATTCGAAATAGAGAATCATTGGATGTCTTTACGGCTTCGATTTTAGATCGTGTACCGTCTACAAAAAATAACATTTCCGAGATCCAATCATACGACATGCCCTCGACAGATGCCAAATTCTCCTCCAAAATAGTATCTGCATCATTTACGCCATTCAAGCACTGGCGGACAATCTTATCTGAGAAAATGTCGGCGTAGAACACGCAGTTGTTTTTCATATCAAAATCAATGGAAATGACATTTTTTAAATTGTTGATTGGCAATTTCTTAACATTTAGCGTGCTTAGGTCAACGCGTGATATAAGCTCTCGCTGCGCCACTAGAAGGAAGTAGTTGGGTTCGTCGATGGGACACGATATGGTTTGGGGCAAATAGCGAGATTCAACGCCACCAACGCACTGATCATCTTCGATCTTCCTGTATCCTCTTGTGCGATTATAGAAATTCCCTTCAAGACATATTGCAGGAATCTCATAAGGGTCTGCGGCCAATGTTATTTGTTTATCCAATATACAGGCGTTGTTGGAAGACTGTCTTATAAAGCCAAAGTCGCACTCAAAGTCCCTCTTCGAGCATGGACAAACCTCTGTCTTGATAACTCTCTGGTATTCTGCTCCATTTAAACAGTTTGTGTGGGCGATTCTTTTTTGTAGCGAAAGTTGTTCTCCCAATGTGCACCAAAATTCACCGTCGTTAGATGTGGATTTTGGTGTCCAAAATTTGTAATCAGCTTCAGTGCAGTTACGAGAAAAAGCCTTTTGAAAGTCAACTTTAACAATTAGCCAACGATGCTCTTGTTTCTCGGAGCCAAAGAGTGTGAATATTGTTGAGTTCGAATTTGGTTCGGTCATTAGACCATACACTTTAAGATCTTTGGTGTGGAAGGTGGACGTTTGCCAGGTTTCACCTTCGTCAGTGGAGTACAATATTTTTCTAGTTTCGCCTTTGGATTTGAAATATTTCACTGCCACCAGGATTCCGCCATGATCTCCAAAGTTAAAGAAATGATATCCTTTCAGAACTTGCTTCCATGTCAGGCCTGCATCTCGTGATAAAAATACTCCGGGGTGGCCTTTCAGGGATTTGCCAATGACTCCTGAGGCCATAATAACTCCGGGAGCAAGTTTTGAACTCATAATTGTAATCGATCTGTGGAAGAAATAAATATAAATAATTGACATGTTGTTTGGGTTGATTATAAAGGATCGATTAGAAGTGATTACCTTGTAACAGGATACAACTGGCTGAACTTCTGTGACAAATGCAAACTACAGTCCTGCGTACAATTTATTGGCTGTCCTTCATCGTCGACAGCTGGTGCAGTTATTGGCTTCCAATTGTGTCCATGATCGAACGTGATAACCGATACCAGATGTTCTGGTCCAACAGATGTCTCCGAACTAAGATATTTCGAAAAGCGGTGCACTTTCGAGGCAATATATATGCCCAGCATTCCCTCAACCTTATACAAATCTGTAAAAGGTTCATCCGTCGTTTGACTGGAAGAGCAACAAAATTGTTAAAACCAATAACTGACAGATTCGGAGTAGCTTACGTAATCCATGCATTTTTCCATAAAACATTCGGAATAAAAGTCAATATATTTTCAAGGCTCTTCGTGAATGTTACCGATTTTTGTTCTTCATCATATTCGGACACGTACAAATGGGCCATTTTGTTGGTAACAGCTGCAGAGAACATTAAGTTTTTCCCTTCCACATCACAGAGGTGTAGTCCCTTAATATCGAGCTCTGTCTGAAAATTCGCTTTAATAAAATTCGTCCTTCTATACGAAACCCATAACTCCATTGTATCGCGATCCTTGAGAAACAAAATACAAATTTTACAACACAATGCACGGGGTGGGGACTCCAAATATAAAATACCTTTCTTGTTGCAAACATAAAGTCCTTTTTAATGTAGAATTCATTGACATTCTCAATCAAAACATTGAATTTGAAACGATCATCAAGTTTTGTAAAATTCTCTGGATTTATGTAAATAATTGATGAAACGCCTAAAATCAAAAATATACATATTACAGTTGAAATTATGTTGAAAACATTTCTCCGATCTACCTGAAGGTTCGCCTCTTTCTACATACAGCATAAGTGGTAAGCCGGCCCCACTGGACCATGCAAATGACTTGACGTACTCTTGCAAAAGACTAAAACTATTTCCAGCGTTGGTTGTAACGTATAGATTCCTTTCAGCATCTTTCTTGTCCAAAATAAGGAAGATATTTGGATCATTTTCATAAAATGAAATATCCGAAGGCGTAAAGTCCAGCATGGTTCTTTTAACGTTGCGATGTTTGGGTGAAAAGTTAAAGATTGCCTTGTTTCTTGTATCCGTAAAGATTATTGTATCGAATTTGGGATGAGTGAGGAACTGATCTAAATTTGCCGATTTTTCCGAGTCATTGGTTTTGACGGTAAATAGATTTGTCTTTTCTTCAAAATTATCCCCATAATCAAATGATATAAACACTTTCGGCGGATTTTGTTCAATATTTTTGGACTCATCACCAGACTCGACAGGTGGATCTCGAGCAAGGCAAATCATGACGTCGGAGCCATCTCCCAACCAATGTACCATAAGCTGGGCATGCATATCATTTAGTCCATTAACCTATTGAATAGAGATCAACACAATTGTTTACAGTTATTGATTTATATTTTCACACCAGTTCGTTCAATATACAAGTTTTAACGAGGAAGTATGGCTGATGTTTGTTATTTTTTATTGGAAACTTTTAATATTCGCTTAAACTAGCTTCAAACATGTGAATATTCTTTCTTCTTTAGAGAATTATAAAAGTAACATTATGTCTGTTCCCTAACATTGCGACAAAAAAATCAATCTCGTTGCATGCGCCATGAGCGGCACAAAATCTGAGAATTGAGAAAGATTTTTTATGTTAAATAACTTTTTTTTGCGGCCAATTTAACATGAAGTCTGACAGCCAGCTGACTTCGAAAGCAGAAAAACAGCACTGAGTCTGAAAAATAATGCATTTTCTATCCCAAAGGAAATCGACATATATGGCAAACTCGTTCCCTTACGCAAAAGTTGGCCAGAGGAACAAAATATTTAACCTCCATTAAAAAACCGCAAGAAAGAGCTCAAGAAATTTTTTGGGTTAGTTGGTTATAGCTTACAGATCGTTGACAAACCGTTCAAATGATAATTTCTAACTGACTTTTTATTTGATTTCATTTATATTTTGTGCTAGTATAGCATTAAAATAGATGAACGAAGCAAAACAAGCGATCTTTGTAATTTCTGCAATAAAAGCAATTAAATTATTGCTCTTTAATATTAATTTGTACTTTGTTCTTCTAATATTTCTGTGGCAATAAGTTGAAAGAGCTTATGTCGACATAAGCCAAATTCGAGTTTTTTTACATTACAAAGATCTCCTTTTATTTTAGTCCAGGTCCCACTTACTCTCCATTAAAAATCGTTAAATCTGAAGAGAACTGAACAGCTTAAGTTTATTGAGACTATGTAATACAATTGATTTATAAAGCACAAGATAAATTTGTATTGCTCACATAAAAATTACCAAAATTGACATAAGCTACTTTAACTTATTGCCACAGAATTTTAATCCCGCCTAAGAAAAATTCACGTTTTGCATATTCGTGGTTCAAACATTCCCTTTCTTTTTGGTTATTTTTTATTTCGTTGAGCGAATTCTCTCGCCAATGTACGCTACCTAAATATATAGAATATCATGGAATCCCTATCCCTTGAAGGCAATATTCATCTCTTTGATTGGTTCTTTAAGTTCGGGTCGGACATTTTAAACACATTGAGCCGTTCTATTCAGCCACAATCTCCTATTGAGAAACTTTGCAAAACTATCCAGTTTTAACTTAAATTGTAAAGCTTTGTAAAAATATTGAAAAACGAAAATGTTCACGACTGTTTACAAAGGGTCGCCAAATTTGAATACAAAGTATATACACCATTATATCTAATGAATAGGTTATTATAGGATTTCTATTCCAGAAATCGTATGATGACAGACTATTTAAATGGAAAAATACTACACATGCATAGCGCGTTTGAAAACTTTAAATTTTAATCTTAAGAATTTCAAAGAGATAAGGAATGGAATTTCCCTCGACGATTTGTTATTATGTGCACATATCTATATGCATATTATGTTAAGTGAAAGTTTCTTGATATTAAAAAATGAATCACCTACCTATTTTAATTAAACTTTTTGTAAATAATTTCTTGCTTATCACAAAATTGTTTTTTTGCGTTTCTTACAAATTGCATTTTTTTTTACCTTTTAACGTCCAATACAGATAGATGACAAAGAAACCCAATCAAATCAATTTATCCATTGTCTACAATATTTGTATAGCCAAAAAAAAATTGTGTTGTTTATACTCATAAGTTGCAAATAAAAATAAAAGATACAAATCTATTGATAAGAACGTGAAATATTTATTTTATATAATATATAACTAGGTACACAAAAGTACATTTCATTATCTACCTTCTTCATACAATATAATTTAGTTGAATGATTTACAGGATCGCTGTGCTTCCAACAATTTCCATAGGGGAAATCATATTTGACCAATCAGTCAGCAACCTTATCTAATCTTATCCCATATTAGAGCCAATTAAAGTTTTCAAAACATTTGTTATTAACAAATCAATTAAACCCGAAACCTAGGGAACGTAGGTATAAAGCCTGAGGAGCCCTAGGCTAATGCAAATGCGCACGGACATCACTGTTGCTATCTCTATAACAAAACTGTTTTCTATAAAGTAAAATTTGTATTGACCCCTAAATTATAATTTGCGTTTTTTAATTTATTTTAAATGGAATTGCAACTCACCTTAACGTAAACATTTTCCGAAGAATTGTTCGGAACAGAACGTTTTACTCTATGCAGATCATAGCCGTTTTCATCAATTTTAGTAAGGTAGTCATCGTCGTATTTATTTACAATAAAACTATTTTCTTTGGTATGCACTCGACCAATGCCACATGCAATTGCAAGGATTTCCAAAAACAATTTCACGAACTTCATCTCGCTCGTAATATTTTAGTTATTATTTTAATTAAACATTTCCCTGCACCAATTCCTTTGAATTTTTTCCGAACGATTGTGTATGTGTACTATGTTATGAAAATATTGAAAACTGCAGCGCAGTCAATTCAGTATTCAGGATTGTTTAGAACAGAGATTGTAGATAATAGATACAAACGAAGATGACAAGCAAAATCGATAAATTACTTTCAATGGAACCTTCCAATAATATTGATGGCAGCTGTCAAGTGAAAGCCAAAGAAAGAAGTTATATAACTTTCCAGTGGATGGGCGGCTGCCTACAAGCTGTTTTCCCAAAAAATTCACGAAGTCACAAACCTGGCTCATTTCTTTTGTTCCTCACACGTATTCACGCACGAGGGTTGAAATTACAAGAACAACAATTTAAACACATGGAGGGATAACCGTACGAAATATATCCTTTCTTTTAATCATTCATCTCTGGTCTCTGCTTTTAATGTTCGTTTGATACAAAAAAAAACGATCTTTCAGATTTCAGATCACTTATGTGAATCTGGATTTTTTTCAGATTTGCTTCAGATTTACCAATACAAGTGCAATTGAGTTTGACAACTGGTGGAGTTTGTTTAGGTTTTCGTGAAGTTTTCATTTTTTCTACTCTCGGAATCAGCTGGTTGTCAGATTTCATGGTCCATTGGCCGCAAAAAAAGAGTCAGAGCAATTTTGCAAATTTCGATATCGGAGCGAGGCCTATTTACACTAAACAAAAACATTTGTTTTTTGTCAAACTTTAAAGTGGGTTATTATTTACGTTTTTAGACGTCTGTGAAAAATAGAAAAAAATTACACATTTGTCCGCTGCAATGGATAGTAACATAAATAGAATAGGTTTTTATAAACACAAATTACAGTTTAAGAACAGCAACCTTTTAAATCACTCACCACCACAAATGCAAAGAAAGAACAATTTCGTTTTATGTTGCATTAGGCACGAAAAATTTGAAAGCTGAGAGCAAAATCCCAATGGAAAACGACATGAGAGCAAAAAATCTGAAGAAGCGCAGTCGAATACCCCATTAGATTTCTAAAACTTGGGAGCACTGAAACAGTCACCAGCTGTCAAACTTGAAAAGTATCGCAAAAAGTTTACATTTGTTCAGTTTAGCCAGTTTTGCATTGAGGTAGAATAGAAGCATCTAAAGGATTTTTTTTAATAAACTCCGCACAAAGTTATTTAAAATTTATTAAAAAAGATGTCTGATACTACAGAGAAAAGCGTCCCTGAAGGCTGGGAAGTTCGCACAAGCCGATCCACAGGTACTTTAAAAATTCAAAGGCAATGGCAAATCGATTTTTGCTTTAAGTTTATTTTTTTACTACAATTTATAAAAACTATTTATTATATCCTTTGAGTAAAACAAAAATATGTATGTATATATTAGGAATGACGTATTACTTAAATGTCTACACAAAGGAGTCTCAATGGGATGTACCAACGGAGCCGGCTGCAAAACAGGTAATTATTCTGTTTATGCAAGAGTCATACCTACGCGCAAATTTAGCGCTTTTGATAGCGGCTCCACATGGCCTTAAATTTGCTTAACTCGATTCCAATCAAAGATCGGCTGGTTGATAACTATATCAATCAATTTTTGTTTATGTACATCAACAATCATAATAAAGATGTGTCTGAATGTTTATGGAAAAATTCGCATTTAAGGTTATAAACGTTGCTTTTCCTAATTGTTAATACCTTACATGCAGAGCAACTTGCATAGTTATGCCGTCCAATTCCCTTTTATAATTTATATTTAAAAAAAAATTCTTGCCTGACCTCACCCTATGCCCAAACAAACAAGCAATGACTACATGCAAAATTCTATTCTATGTATTGTAGGGCCCAAATGAAGTGCGATGCTCGCATTTATTAGTAAAACACAATAAAAGCCGACGACCAAGCTCCTGGAGAGAGGACAACATCACACGCACCAAAGATGAAGCACGCACCATAATCGAGGAATACAAGAAACAGGTAAACGTCTGCGCGAACATCATCTGTCTAGAATACACTTAACAGATTTAAATCAAATTTCAAGATTGAATCTGGTGAAGCAACTCTTCATGAACTCGCTGAAAAGTACTCAGACTGCAGTTCGGCCAAACGAGGTGGTGATCTTGGATTATTCGGCAGAGGTGAGATCTACATATCAAGTAATTGAACACAAGTCGCATACATTTTTTTATTTATTGCAGGACAAATGCAGAAACCATTTGAAGATGCTTCATTCAGCCTGAAAGTCGGAAAGTTGTCAAAAGTTGTCGAGACTGATTCTGGATTGCATTTGATTACTCGCACACAGTAGGACGTCTGCTAATTGTATAGATTTAAAATTTTCTTTAATTTCATCTCAGTATCATCAAAGTAAATATAAAACCTAAGACCCTAGTTTTAAAGTTTTTTTAATAGCAATTTCGCACCCGCTGTACTTTGTTTCTGAAGATTTGCTTTGTGCGATTTTAACAAGGCTTTTAACGGTTTGATGGCATCCTCTCCATTGTTTTCGATAACATTTAGTAGGATAAAACAACCGCGATTCACTGCCAACCAATATGTTACCTAGAAGTTAATCAAATTATTAAGGGCAATGGCTTTTTTTTAATTGTCTTGCTTACAGTTTCATCTGAAATTGTGTTTGCCAAAATCGATCCGAATGTCTCTTGGCTCTCCTTGGTTCGTTCAGCATCATGTTTGATTATTTTCTTCAGAACAATATGGAAACCCGCGTCCTCTATACCAGCCACAGTTTTTTTCTGAAGCAAAAATTGTTTTGTCTGTTAAATAGTTGTTAAATAGTTTAATTCAGTTACCTCTGTGTCCTCTAAAGGTTCCTTTAAAACTTTAATTTCTTTTTTCCCTTTAGCCAGTTTCTTGTCACTAGTCTCCTTTGCTTCATCCGCCACTGTCACAGTCCAATTGGGACTAGATATAAGTGTTGCCAGTGCTTGTGAAGCACATGTAAAGTGTGTCGAGCTCACTGAAAATTCGAAAAAAAAATATTATTTATGTTAAAAAGAGACATGTTGGGTCGAGGCACTGCTCAATCGTTTGTAAATGTGTCGGCCGGTACCAGAGATGCTATTATAATCGTATACTCACATTTGTTGACAATATTAGCCGTCACTAAACCAATATGACCATCGGCGAACCAAAATTCAGGTGCATCAGCTATCGCCTTCGCAATGGGTTCTTCAATTTGTTCGAAGATTTCCTTCCTTCGAACATCCTTATCCTTTTTGCCGTACTTCAAACCTTCTTCTATGTAAGAAATGAACTGTGGATGGAAACTGTTCTTGTCAGCAGGTGAAACAAACCACTCAATGACACGTCGGCCCCATTGATTAGCGGCAATAGTTTGCAGTTCAGCATGAATAGGGTCAAAGATTGCCTTCTTTGTGGCCTTTGTATCATCCAACGCATTGATGACAGCGATGGCAAATACATAGCCCTGCTCGTGGGTACATATTTTAACCAAGTGTTCCTTAATCGCTTTTACAATTGCCTAATGAATATACAAAAGGAATGTGCCAAATCGAAATTACTATGCGAGTGGAATTATAACTTACACGCCTGTTCTTCGGTGTTGACTGCCAGAAAAACATTACGGCTGCCTGGCAACCTTCTTTTGTAGTCAACATTAAAGGTACTAATCCCGCATACATTGTAACAGTTTCTTCCATTTTGTCCTCCTCGCATTCCTTGATGTATTCCAAAATCACTGCATGAACCAGTGAGCTGTCTACAAGTTTCTTGTTTGCGACATGTTCAAGATTCGATTTTACCGATCCGAGAATCGCGGCTTTCATGTGCGTAGTTTCTTTGTAAGTGTCTGATAGTTCCTTAACCGAATCATCTTTGGACTGTAAATAAACAAGTGTATGCAGTAGGAAATACGAAAAATAAATCAGTACGAAGCTATTCAAATGTTTTTCTCGACTACAGAAAAGAAAAAGTATAAATTGCATTACGACTCTCTGTTGCAGCTAAATCGTGAAACTTCCTACTGATGGTGCAACGAGACAAACAAACCTGAGACTTTTAGTTTAGAAGTAAACAAATCGGTTTTAACCAGCGTAATAAAACGGTGGAGCGTATCGTATAGATTGTGTACAGTACAGCTATTTAAAGATACCCCAACTTCAAAGATTAGATAATAATTAATAACATGCACATATGGAGATACATATTGACAACCGATTCTATTCCCTACTGCTGCATCACATACGTTTCGGAAGAAGGATAATGTTACAATAACGTTCAAATCAGTTGCCGATACCCACTTACCTTTTTGTACAGATCGCCGTAGAACTCTTGACGCATGTACATTTTTTGTTTTGGAGTGGCAACCGTTAGATAAGCGTGATCCAAAATTTTGCTAGAGATATTATGACACGCTAGGCGGACAATGTTTCCCATAAAACTGTCCACCAGTTTAGTTTTTATTCCAGGGCTACCATACTTGAACATTCGCAGAACACAAAAGTGCGAATACTTTGAAACTGCCATATCAACCGCCACAGGGAGGAGTTCCTTTAAATTTGTCAATAATAAAATAAATATGTAAGCAATATGAACCCGTAACAAACCTCAGAAATGGTTTCACGAAGAGTCGGAGCCGCACATTTCAGCATACACTGAACTATTCTTGCTGTGTCGTGGGCCATAACCATTTTTTTCAACATGTCACCTTTAAGCAAATCGTATAACTTTGCAACCAAGTCATCTTTCTTTTCCGTTTTCTTGCTAAAAAGAAAAAGGAAATTAATTTTTGGTGAGAAAGCAGAACAAACTTTGGGTACCATTTTAGCTGTTCATAAATTTGCTTCGCTTCAACGGCGACTTCATACGAGTCCTTTGCCTTTTTTCTTTTCAGTTTTAAATCTTTCTTTTCTTGTTTGAATTTACGCCAGTCGGTCTTCTCCGCCTTGGTATCTGCTTCTTCACCTTTTTTTAATCCATTTGATTTAGAAAATTTTCCAGGTCCACCGGTGGGTTTTCCTTTGAATTTATTTGTTGGCTTGGCTGGCTTGGATTTGGAGTCGGATTGGTCGGTTTTAACGATTTTTAATTTTGGAGAATCATCTGCACTAACCGACGTGGATCGTTTCTTTCCCTTTATCATTTTATTAAATTAAATTTGTAGAAATTAATGCAGTTTGTACGTAGCTTAAAAACAAAAACTTCGTGGTCCCACGTGCGAATAAAGACCGGAGACAGTATCGTTTGTCTCTGATGAAGAAAGTGACAGAGAGTTACCTAAATGTCAAAATGACTGTAACATTTTGTGACAACCAGCGTTGTCGCTGAAAATTTCAAAAAGGGGCCACGACATAAAATACTAATAAAAATAAGAAAACAGAGCAACGAAGACATTTATTTTTAACAAAAAAACAATTTTATTCATCACGAAACACTTCATTTAATATGTTTGCATTCTTTTTCGTTCAATAAAGAATAAATAAAATCTTAAACTGATTTGGTATTCGATTGGGCGCTCTCAGAGCACATTTTTTTCTCTCAGAGCAATTTTTATGTTCGTTTGGTACAAAAAAAAAGCAATCTTTTTCAGATTTCAGAGCACTTTTGCGAATCTAGATATTTTCTCAGATTTGCCCTCAGATTTACCAATACAAGTGCATTTGAGTTTGACAAGTGGAGGAGTTTGCTTACATTTTAGTGAAATATTTCTACAGAAAAGAAAGGCATTGCATCGGGTGATTCTATTTTCGTAAATTATTTGTGTGCAAACAATTAGAAATCAATCGGGACGGAAATTTCGAATGTTTTAATACAAAATTTAACCAGTGAATCGAAAGCGCATAGAAAAGTGTCGAAGACTACACATATTACAGTCGCACGAATATCAACACAAAAAAAGAGCAAAAGCGTTTTTATGTTCGATTAGGCACACGAAATCTGAAATCTGAGGGCAAATCTGAAGAAGCCCAAACGAATACCACATTAAATTGAGTACTCATGCCGGCATTCATGCTTATTGTCCGATTACACTGTATGCAATACGGCCATTTTTATCTGTCAAAATCAGCCTGGTCATATGTGGCATTCAGGTTATTATACTATATGAGACATACCCATTTCATTGTATGACCATATTTTGACAGGAGAACTCGCAATCAATTTTTTTGAGAGTCAGAGCAATTTTGCAAATCTCGATATCTGAGTGAGGTTTACACCTACTTACACTAACCCCAAAACATTTGTTATTTGTCAAACTTTAAAGTGGGTTATTATTTACGTTTTTAGACGACAAGTCTGTAAAAAATAGAAAATAGAATTGTTTGTACTTCATTACAAACTTTTCAGTAATGTTGTAACATAATTATGTTACAGCCATGTAAAATCTGTTTTCCTGTCGGATTTTTAGCTGTCACTTGGTTTTTTCTTCTTCTAATTTGACACTAATGTGGTATTCGTTTGGGCGCTCTCAGAGCACTTTTTTTGCCCTCAGAGCAATTTTTATGTTCGTTTGGTACCAAAAAAAGCAATCTTTTTCAGATTTCAGAGCACTTTTGCGAATCTAGATATTTTCTCAGATTTGCTTCAGATTTACCAATACAAGTGCATTTGAGTATGACATTTGGTGGAGTTTGTTTACATTTGCGTGAATTTTTTCTACAGCAAAGAAATGCATTGCATCGGGTGAATCTATTTTCGTAAATTATTTGTGTGCAAACATTTAGAAATCAATCGGGACGGAAATTTCGAATGTTTTAATACAAAATTTAACCAGTGAATCGAAAGCGCATAGAAAAGTGTCGAAGACTACACATATTACAGTCGCACGAATATCAACACAAAAAAAGAGCAAGAGCGTTTTTATGTTCGATTAGGCACACGAAATCTGAAATCTGAGGGCAAATCTGAAGAAGCCCAAACGAATACCACATAAAATTGTAGTGAACTACCGCATTGCCAAAGCTCATGTAAGCATTGGAAGGAAACAGACCTAGGAAAAGAAATCGTATAAAAGGGAAAGGTATAAACAGAATAGGCGCATTTGCGAGTTCGTTTGTCCTTAAACATTTTTTTTTGGTTTTTTAAATTGTAAAAAGATTTTAAGTTATTTCAAAGTATGGATGTTATTTTGTGTCTGAACAAAACACTGCACAATGCTTTTACGTACATAGTTAATGAATTCATCCCGTCTTTATAGAAATGGAGCACGTACTTGTAGGTACTTGGCATTAATACCAATTCGAATATTGCATACCTACCTTCATCGACAAGTGCACGCTATTATTGTCTCGTATAAATAATGTTGTATAGTATAGGTACTAACATTTATTATTTATATGTGTATAAATTTAGTTTTGTTTTTTTAAGAAACTATACTATCATTTTATTAAAAAAACTTATAAATTGCCACGTAATCATGAATGAAAAATTTCGCTCTACTTTTTGTGTTATTGCACGCAACTACTGCGAAAAAGTGGCTAATTGTAGTAAATTGCTTGCTATTCAATTCTCCAAAACATTTTGCTTTAATGTACATATAATACATAATGCATACCTGCATACTTGGACAGTGTGTTTTCCCTGTATTCCATAACATAACTTTCCAGTGGAAAGGCGACTACAAGTTGTATTCCAGAAAAATTCATGAAGTCACAAACACTTGCTCATTTCTATACGAGGATATGTGAGTTCGTGAATTGGACTTTAATGCAAGAGCTCGATATTCTCTACTGTGTATTTCACTATTTTTTTCAATTTAATCAAAACCTCCACAAAAAGCAAACAAATTCAATAAGAAGCACAAAAGAGTTAAACACCGCGATTTTGTTGCAAATCTGTCTTTCTCTTCTCTTTTGTTGTAATATTAGGTTTAAGATATTTTTTTCTCAAATGTATAGATATTATATCTTAATAGGTATCTCAAAAATAATTGAAATGAAAAAATGAAATGATGCCCATTAAAGCAAAATGATTCGCGGTCGCCCATTAGAAACGTGCTTTTTTGTTGTTCACACGTATTCACAGATGAGGGTTGAAATTAAAAAAACAACAATGTAAACAAATGGGTTTTGGGGTAGACGTACGAAAGATATCCATCTCTTTTAATCATTCATCTCTGATTTTGCTGCTGATAGCGTCTGTTCAAAAACTGAGTTTGCTCATTTACAATTAATTCTGTAAAACTTTAGTTATACCAAACGAGTACGTTCGCAATTGAAGCGCTGGTAACACTGCTACATATGTAGCAGTTGATGGAAGTCTCCACAAATTCTTTTCCACTGCCTTTTCGCAGAGGTTTCGCTGTCCCTGTGGAGACCACCGGCAAATATCATTCCGCAACTGATGCGTACCAGGCTTAATTGAAAGAGAAAAATGATTGGTATAAAGTGTGCATCGAACGGAATTTCTTCACAAACATACCAAAAAAACCGCCATTACTGTGCTTGTGGCGTTTTCACGAATTTGGCTGGACTCTTTCGTTTGTGAACTCAAGAAAATATCGATTGATTAAACTTGGCGGGCCGAAGTGTTTTTTTTTTCGGAAACATAAATAATAGTTTTTGAGTAAGTAAAAGACTTTAATATTAAAAATAAACCATGGGACGCGTGCACAAAAAGAAAATTGCACAATATAATAAAGAGAACGGCGAAGGCAAAGATAACGCACTTGATAATTCAACGAATGGCGATGAAAAATCCAGTGATCGTTCAAGAGCAGAATCCGATGCCGAAGAATCGATCACATCGTCCAAGAAGCGAACACCGAAAAGCACCCCAGTGGCAGAAGATAAAGTAGAGGACGATGAGGAGCAAATCGATGATATCGACCGTAGTGATAAGAAGAATGATAGCGATGATGAGGAAAACGAGGATAAGGACGAAGCCGAGGTAAACAAAAGTAGTCCCATTGGAAAGAAGACAGCACAGAAAAGAAAATCGGCGGCACGTTCTAAACCTGACGAAAATGAAGACGTTGAAGCGAATGGTGCATCTCCAGCCAAAAGGAGCCCTGCAAAGAAAAATGCCGGTAGAAAGGCTAAAGCCAAGCCGAAGTCTAAAAAGCAAAAGGTTCCAACCGAAGATGAGGAAAGTGATGAAAAGAATGATGAGGATGAAAACGATGGTGATGATCCCGAATACGAGGTACGATGTTTATTAATTACAATATTTTTTATATTTATGGTGGCAATACGAAGTGATTATGAAAACTTGGAGATTTTCCCCAAATCATAAAAAAAAAGCTTTTTAATTTCTGTTTTCGTTGAAATTCCTTTAAACTACGTGGCTTGCATTTTAGAAAATGGCAGCACATTGTATATTTTAAGCGGCAAATGCCGCCCATACAAAATGATTTTTCGGTCTTCTGCGTTTTTGTCGAGAAAAAAGTGCTGCTGGATTTACTTTCGTTGTTTAAGAAAATGGCCGCTAAAAATATTGCTTCAGTTGTTCGATTTTTATTGGAGGATCAGTGAGTACGAATATTGTATACATACGTACGCGCGATGACGTAATATTCTATTTAAAGAATTTTTTTCAAAACGTTATATTAAACTAAAACCAATGACAAGGGTTACAGGACCCTACTTTAATTTTTTACCTTGAACAATAGATAAGTTGGCTATTTTGACCTATAATAGGTCAATTCTAGGAACTTTTTACAGGAACACATGCAACGTATGTAATTGTAGGTATGTATCTCGCAATCAAAAGGCGTCCCCTGCAAGAGTCAACTATGGCGGTTTTCCAGATAATAGCAATTCAATGTTATGCTTTGATGATTTGTAGGTGCTGGGCTCACTGTAGCCGAAATGTATAATGCATGTATTCCTTCATGACTTGGATGAGTCTAGCGTTCTAAGCAGTTCTTAGTACCTTCGCTCATTAAACCTGTTTTGTTTTGCTATAGCTGGGCCTTAATGTAATGGCGTCTTCGGTTGAAGAAGTGTTCTTTCTATGTTTTCTATGTTTCATTGAAGAAGAAAGTGCACTTCCAGGTCAATTCTTAACGAGACAAAAGTATCCGGGAATTGCCCTGAAATCACCAACACTAGGAAAATGTCAGACTGTAATGTTTGTTGTGTTGGTAGAAATACAAACAAACTTTGAGCTATGAGATCCCAAAATATGGAAATATGCGTGCAAATGTGAACTTTTATTTAAATATGTTGATTTGGCCTGGAGAAAAGAAAAAAAAGTTTCAGCAGAAAACAAAATCTGACATAATTATAATTATGTGGGGTCTACCACTATTGCAGAAGTGATCCAACTTCCATTGAAGAGAGCAATTCTCTCCGATCTTCCATGAAAAACGCCATAAGTTAAGCCGAAGTGCTCTAATATAAAAACTTAGTGGATTAAAACCTTATGCGCAATGGCTTAGTGTTTGTCGAAGGTTCGATCCCCACACAAATTGCATCATAACTACGTTCAGACTCGGCATAGAATTGTAGGTTCGGTCGCCTTCATTCATAAAAATTATAAAATTAATGTATGAAGTTGGGCGTACGGTCGTATGTCGGTATACAACGCAATAAATAAGACGGTTAGATCAAGTCCGATGTCTTAGTTTTACCCGAATGGGAAATATACGTTCACGGAATCAAGTTGATTTTACATGTGAAACAAAAACAAATTCCGTCACGTAATGCTCGTTCCCGGATGACGCGATTCGACCACAGGATGATTAAGATTGAGTGGCGGATGTTTGTGAAATGGAGAGTTATGAAGTGTCAACGAAAGCATCCTACCACCACGCCCATTGTATAAGATAGAAGAGACAATCGAAAATGGATGTCTAGGTAATTTTTAAACAACAGTCGCATAGTTTTTGTAGCACACTGTACCTCTACCATGTAAACATAACCCGATATCTACTATTCTGAAATAGTGGCCTCATGACCGCATGATCCTCCAGCTTGTAGGTATATAATGTCCCGTATTGTATTTGACATTGAATACAGCTTTCGATTGCTGTTGAGTTATTGTTTTTAATAAACCGAATCTCACTGGTCTCTTTGTTTTATTTTAAGTCCGTTTTCTCCCTACAAATGCATAAATTAAACAATAAAATGAGTCAATTTTTGTACTTTGCCCAACAATTTGACTTAAACAAACATTTTATTTTAGAAAAAAGCTATTTGGATATATGAAATTGTGGGTCGCTTACTTTCGTCTCACAATTAAAGCTCTCTAAAATAATAGTTGTCACAATCCGGACCTTGTATACATGAAATATAGTCCCGTACAAAGGAACACAAGCAAAAAGCCTACATTTTTGTTTTAATTCGGCTTTACGGACCTATATCAATTTGTGAAATTTAAGACCATTTGGCAAATGGAAATCTGAATAAGGCGTCATAAAAAAAAGAAATAAATAAAAATTGTTTAGTTTTAGCTTGCTTATTTTGTCTAGCAGCGTTATTGGACCATCCCACATCACCTAATTTATTTTTGTTAACCTATAATGTCGTTTCTAGACACTGGATAGTGTAAACAAAAATACAGTGTAAGTGTTTTCCTACCATTTTGGAGGGAGCACTACTTTTGCTGTTAATAGAAATAAGAGTCGTTAAGTTAGTCTAACAAAAATATATTGATAAAGTTGAGTGTTTCCTCAATTTTTGTGTGGACAAGGTGGAATCCAACGAGTGAAAGTTCAAAGAATTTAAGTACGCAACAAACACTAGCTTGAAGAAAAATGGAAAATACATTTACAAAAGATTGGTCTGGACGATATCGCTGATAAAAAGACGTGGCATAGAGGATCAATCCGTTTTAAGATTAAAAAAATTTTTTGTTTGTCGAATTTAAAAGGGTTAAAAATAAGACGCACCTATAATAGTTTGCAATCCCACAAGATGCTGGATTTGGTCGATTACGTAATTCTTCCAGTTTAAAAAGAAGTCAAGGTATGTGCACTTTTGCATTAATAACCGATCCATTATGGTTTTTCAAAATTTCAAACAATGTATTTCAGACCGTTATCGAGCTACAGGTGCAGAGCAATGCGGTTCACCGGGTACCAGCAACGTTCACACAGATGAGTTTCAAGTATTCCAGAGCAAGAACTACCAGAACACCCAAGCTAAACTCAAAATAATCGATGCTTGTACGATGTCTCACAAAAATGTTACAGAAAAGACATACCCCCTCCGTCTCGTTGCAATAGCTCGAATAAGTCTACCCCTCCTTACACCTGATTGCCGTCGTATGCATGAGCAAAACCATCTGCTAGTTCAATAACATAAATTGTTGAACGCAGTAAAAAAAAATTGTTACAATAGTCGCTTTTGATGGAAAAGAATAAAATGGGGAAACAAAAATTAAGCTACATTTTCAAGTACTCAATTTCATTTATCTCCATACCATGAACCAGCTTTTTTACAAAAACTACAGAAAAAGCTGTAAGGATTTCCGTAGACCTAATAGTAGTAACTTTAGTTTTTATGTTTCATATATATATTTAAAATACATTTTTTACTTCATAGTAGCTGTAATAAATTCAATAAAGTTCTTTTTTTACAACGTACATGCAAATCTGATTTGTTTTTTTATTATGGTGGCAACATGTTGACGAGTTGAAACTACCAGCAAAGTTTCATCTTAAAGGATGTGTGATGAAAGCGAGGACATTTACTAAACAATTGCTTTTCAATGTTCTGTCATCAAAATTCAATAATAACTTACTAGCTTGGCATCCCCCATAAATAACACCCACTGCGGTAGCAAATGAGAATGAATCACTGTTCCACTTTCTGTAAGTGTTCGGCCCTAGACAAAACCAGATGCTGCACACTAGGCAAGCTGTTCGTTCAATAATATCATCAACTTCACAAGCTGGTTTTGAACTGAGCGTAACCAAAGTATGCTAATGAGAGACAGAGGTCATACTACGTAAACTCCAGTCTTGTGTCGATCGATAGAGAAATCTTCGGATGCTGGGGTATACTAACTATTTGAATAGGGCGCAAACATTTCCATTAAGTTTGGACGGACTATATATGTTCCAGTAATTGTTCACAGACTTAATTTGTGGCATAGAATTGCGGTTGGTTTGTTCGTTCTTCCGATTGAGTGAGAGGTTTTTTTTTTGTGACAATTAGTTCCTACAAATCCGGATGGTCGCCATTTTATCTATTTAAGCATAATTTCCAATTTGTCGACATTCCTCGAATACAATAAGTCATACATTTCAGGTTAAGGACGTTGTCAATCACAAAGTTGAGAAAGGAGTATCCTACTATCTGATCAGATGGAAAGGATACGGCCCTAATGATGACACTTGGGAGGAAGAAGGCACACTCTCCTGTCAAGATCTAATTGACAAATACAACAAAAAAGTAAACCGCCCCAACGGACAAACTCTTTACGAAAAGTAAAATTAAAATTTTCTTTGTAGAAAAAAGTTTCGAAAGCACAACCTAAACCCAAGCCGGCATCAAAGAAAGCTGCAGCAAAAACCAGCAAGAAAGATGGTGAAGATCCTGAAAAGCAATGGGAAGTCGATAAAATCATTGATCATTCTGATGAGAAAAAAGGTCGCCTCTTCCGCATTCGTTGGAAGGGATATTCTGCTAAATTCGACACATGGGAACCAGAGGAAAATTTAAATTGCGACGAACTTATCCAGAAATTCCTCAAGAAAATCGACTCCCAAAAGGACATCTCGTACAAGGAGTTGCGGGAGGAGCCCAAGAAAACAAAGCGAATGGTATCAGAGGCATTCCTCAAGGCAGAGAAAGGCGCTCGCAAATCCAAACGTGGCACCGGAAAGCAGAGGCAAGCTTTTAGTACCACTTCATTCAGTTAAGCAACTAAGATCTTTTTTTTCTCTCTTCTAGGATACAGTATGCGGATAGCGATTGAATTGACATTTGAATTTGGGCTTTACTTAGATTTTAAGTATTGCGCGAGTTAAATTTAAATACAATGGTACTGGAGAAAATATAAAATAATTAACACTTTCTGTAGTTTTCACAAAATTGTATGTCGTATCATTGAAACGTACAGTTATAAGAAGATAAAATGGGAACAACTTTTGATGTTCAAAATATATTTTCTTTTTTTTTTACAAGTTTCACACATCATCATCTAGTTCAAAGCAGGTTAAAGGCCAAAACAGAAATCTTTCGACTCTTCCATTATCGAAGTAAGAATTGCTCTTGGCTCTTCTGATGTTGGATATCCTTCCTGCCCCACCATCTGCCAGGATGTTCTCCATGTCTTCCTGCAAACATTAATTATAAACGGTCAGTACTATTATAAATATTTGTTGTGAGGAAATATTTATCAAAACCAATAAATATACGAATGATCAATGCATACTATACTCAATGCCTGTCTGCTGGCGGGTTCTAAAAATAAAACAAGCTACATATTAGATTGATTTTATCGTAATGTTTCCTTAGCTAAGCTTTAGGTTGCAAAAAAATTCATGAACTAAATGGTTGAAGCTAAAATTTCCCAACGATTTGTTTTTTTTTATTTTCTAGATTTAATTAACTTTTAAGAAAAATATATAAAAGAAGAGATGATATCAGAGGCGTTTCTTGACTCTCATTACTGCTGAAGTATCCTAACTGGATTAGACAAGCACAACCGTTATAAACGAAAACAGCTTTTGACTGCGATATGAATGAGATTACTCAAGACATAATCTGGGAAATGGCTGTAAATGCTTGAAACTATAGAAACCGCTTCAATATAAAGGTGTTAATTTGGTATGCAAAGAAAAATGTCATTTTTAAAAATAAATGATCGGATGTTTATTTCATAATAAAGAGGAAGGTATGCCGTTAATAATGAAAAACAACATCAGCCAAATGGCACCACGAGCACGCATACAGGACCATATCCTTTACATGAAATTTTCCATAACCAAATCGCAAAGTGGCTGCCCCATGTCCTCGATAGCCTCACGAATGTTGTCTTTGAGTCTTGAATCGACGCTGGGCTGTTGGCGTTATTGATGATCGGCCGGCTTGAGTTCTTGTGTTAACTGAACTTTATAAGCCTTAAGACCCAAGTCTTTATGCAAAATACGGTGTAATGACGTTTGTGGAATGCCCATTTCCAAAGAACGGCGAGGAATGGACAAACCTGGATTTTCTTCAACACTTTGGGCTACGGCAGCAATATTCTCAGTTGTTCTTGAGCGACGTGCACGGGTTTAATTCTTCACATCACTAACTTGTCCCAACAGCTCGAATTTGTCCACCAATTTCTGTATTGCGGTCCGACAAGGTGCTTCACCACGACCAAAAAATACTTTAGTTTTGCGAACTGTGACTGCAAGATTTTCACCATTTTTGTAGTGAATTTTAATAATTTCAATGCGTTGTTGAACAAAAAACAATTTCCGTCCGGAACAACAAATGTCTACATAAAAATGATTTTAAACGCAATAAAAATCAACCGCAACAAGTTGAAAAGGATTGCAACAATTAATTGTATGCGCGGTGGCTTAGTGGTTACTGTGTTGGACTATAAGCGAGGGGTCCCAGACAGTGCTTTTATATCGTGCGATTTATCCCTTTTTGTGGGATTTTTTATGTCCGAAAAGCCTTCTGTGGCAGCAAAATCGTGGGAATTTCAGAAATAAGAACAATTCAAACTGCATTTCATCAGAACATCTAAGTTACTCTGTAGGATCTCTAAGGGCCATTCGGAACTAGTTGGAAACAAACAAAACATGCTAGATGACGATGTTCGGTATTGTTTTCTTTTATTTTTTTATATTTCAACTTTGAACAATACATTCAAGAAAATCTATCTAGTTTAATGCGGATTGAATGCCAAAGCCTGGACCTTTCGGCTCTTCTGTTAATGATGTAAGGTTTCCTTTTGGCTCAGAGGCGAAGCGTCCGTTCCTGGGGCCTGGTTTGGATATTCTTCCTGCTTTGCAATCTTCGAGAATATTCTCCATGTCTTTCGCTGTTAAGTCTTCCTGAAATAAGTTATAAACGGTCAGCGAAGTTTTTATTTTATTAATTTTCAATGTGATCGTATGATAACCCTATCCCATCCCTAGGAGTTTATTTATATCCTATATAACTTACTAGCTGTATAATTTACCTCAATGTTTATAGCTGCACCTGGAATTGTTTCTGACAAACACCACAAAAATTTCAATCTGACATTTTGCTAGTGTATGTTGGTGAGTTCAGGTCAATTCTTTAGAAACATACCGGACACTTCTGTCGTGTTAAGAATTGACCTGCAAGTGCACTTCCTTTTTCAATGAAACATTGAAAGAGCACTTCTTTATAGAAAAGGCAATTCTTTTCTTCAATCGAAAACGCCAGATAGACAATTCAAAAATTCAAAAAAGTGGGACGAAAATAGTTATAATATTTGATAAACTCGAAGAATTTGCAAATTTATTAACAAAATTGGTTGATTAATCTACTTCTTAATCGAACTTCTTTTTGACGAATCAATCCGAGTATGTGAAAGAGTTCGTACTGATTACTACAAGCATTCAAAAAGACGAAAAAGCGACCCTGCATTAAAAATTACATGAAGCAGACTGTCGCCACTGTCGAAATAATCTTGAGAAGAACATTCAATTTTATTTTGCCGCCCATTAATACCATTTTAAGACAAATGCACGTACCTCTATGCCAAACGGGGAAACCGTTCCATTGGCACAAAAAATACTCTTCTGGTGATTCTGAGGATTGAAGTCAGAATCCACTCAAGAAGCACTCACCCAAGTGTAGTTTATGTGTTTCATACAAGTCAGCTGACAGCTGCCGTAGTTTATTTTTGGCATTTCACCAATACTTTAGTGGATTCAATCGGAAGCAGTTTTCTTGATCCATTGGATTACAGATTGACTGGATCCCCGAGTGAAACCAATGGAAAACGACACAAGTGGAGGGGTTATAGCATCCTCTCCCGATGGCTCTCTCCTTTACGAATTTTTCGAGTAAGGAACGCCATTGAGTAAAAATTCGTAAGATTTAAAAAGTAAAGGAACAGCCCTTATGTATTTCGTTATTTCAGTTTTCACGAAACTTTTCGCATTTCTTTTGAAAAAAAACATCTTAAAATGACGTAAAACAGCTGTGCAAAGTATATTGGTACTGGGCAAGTGATCTGTATCGAAAAAAAATTGATTTTTTGCCCAATTGAACATGAAAAGTGCTTTAGATCACTTTACATACTCGATTCATTATACATCGTGAAGGCCGCCGGGAGAGACTTCCTTATCGACAGATACTTTCATTCAAAGTTGGTCGGCAAATCAGCTGTTTTGCATTTAATTGCAGCAGAGATGGACCAACGATAGAGGTGACGTCCTTCCATACGTCCCAAAATCAAAAAGCTCACCCCAAAAGATTAGTTGTAAGAAGCTAGCCATACGGTCCTGTTGCAGCAACTTGCTTAAGGTGGCGCTACAGTCCAGGGTGGACCTGGGCCTCAACCAACAAGCGTCTTCAGCACGATATCTAGCCAGTTGGTTAAGGTCGCCTTTCAATTACTCGGGCCACCTGGGGTCAAATCGTTGATTTTACATTTTCGGCCCCTGAGTCGCGGTCATTCTCTACTGCGTCATCCCTCGGGTGTGGATTCGCCGAATATATATTTTTTTCTTTTTTTAGAAAAGCTAGTGTCGTTGCTTGTATAGCCAGTTCTTCAGCCGTTAAATTCCCCGAATCGAATTTATGCCTCGGCAACCAGAAAGGATAAATTTTGGACTGCTTCGCAATATATAAATCTATATTTGTATATAGGTATAAAAATTGTGTGTAAATTGTATATGTAATTCATCAATTGAGAACAGCTGGGCCGATTTGGATCAAATTTCTTTCAGTTGTTCGTAATTGTCAGGAGAAGATTTTCTTTCAAATGGAAAAATAGAAAATTCTTAGTGGAAAATTCCGGAAAAAACGCAAAAAAAAAATTTAACGAAATTTCGCATTTTATCGCATGATTTGATGTAAAGATGGAAATTCGCTGTGAAGCTTGGAAAATTTCGGATAATTAAGAAATTCATTGTAATAAAAGACTTAACTAAACCCAACGAATCAAAATATGTACATAGTCTGAAAAAATTAAAATATTTTTGACAAGCACACTCAGGACATTTGAATGTTCGGAAGTAGACGTTGAAGGCGAGGCTGCCGACGAAACTCATAAAAAGTAAATTATTGTTGACTACCAAAACGTACGTTATTATTGTTCTAACCCCAGTAAGTTTTTTTTTTTTTAATGCAAGCTAAATGTGCGACTGTAGCTCTTTCTGGTTAATTTTGCAGCTGTACAGAAAAATAAACCTTTTATGAGATACCTTAAGGTATTGAGGTATTTTTCTGAGACGGAAACAGCTGTCGTCGCATACGCCTATGAATGCACACTGTTTATGATAACAGGAAATATCGATCAACGTGATTACAGGAATTTTAAACCAATGTTTCTGCGTAGTCGGATTTCGATCGATCATTGTAAAGATTTTTAAGGACTGACTACTAAAGGCTAATGGATCTAAATTTATCGGACTTACTAACTTTCAGAACAGTAACTGAAACTCTTTATTTTGTATGACCAAGTGCCGAATAATTGACAAGAACCAGAGCAACAATCAGTCTTGAGTATGGAATCTACTGGCTATTCTCTTTGATTCTCTCTGGGCTTACGATTAAGTGTTCAGCCCTTAAGAAGTATCTTTTCGAAAACAGTTTTCGATATAAAATAGGTGGGTAAAGTAAAGTGATGAATTAACTAATATTTGTTTAGGTATAAGATAAAAATAAACTTAAATTTAATACCCATACGCAAAACAAAAAAATTGTTTTAAGGTTAATACTTTCTCTGCTAATATATGTACCATTTTATTCTACTGTACTTACGTAGTAGTCGTCGTTGACAGCCAGCATTGGCGCATTTACACAAGCTCCCAAGCATTCTACTTCCGACAAGGTAAATTTTCTATCTTTTGTAGTTTCTCCAACTTCGATTCCAAGTTTGTTCTAAAAATTAAAAAAAAAAATCATTTAAAAATTCAATAGTAAAAATGATCTTTCGAAAGTACCTTGCAAACATTTAAAATATCATCAGAACCACGCAACCAGCAAGGAGTTGTGGTGCACACTTGCAAATGATACTGACCGGTTGGTTCCCTCATAAACATGGTGTAAAACGTAGCAACTTCGTATACTCGCATATTGGGTAAGTCAAGGATTTCGGCGACCTTGTGCATGGCTGAAATTGGTAACCAACCATGCTGACGCTGTGCCAAGTCAAGCAGAGGAATCATTGCTCCACGTTTGTGTCCTTCAGGATAGATGCTAAGGATTGCATTAACACGCTAAAAAATGAATTACTATTCGATTAGGGTACATGGATGTTGATTGGACGAAATACCTTTTGGTTGTCATCAGTGAATTCAAATACAATATCGGGGTTATTTTCTGGGGTATCGCGATGAACAAACAAGTGATCGCTTTTGTTCACAGCGGAAGTGGTTATAGCTCTGATTCCCGAGCGCTGTAAAGAAAATACTTTTACTTAAAATTGTTTGTTATTGTAAATGGTGTGCGACTGCATAGCAGGATTTGAATTACATAACACGGGAATTTGATGTGAAAATCGTCGAGTATTTCTTGTAGAAAAAACTTACGAGTACATTCAAACTTTTGGTTGCACAGCTTGCAATCATTTTGTTTCCTTTAAATCACTAAATTATGTTAAATTTCCTTAATTTATGTTAGAGAAAATTTCTGCCTTTCTTCGGTCGGTCGGAATCTTCAAAAAAACTCAGATTGTCAAAAGTGACATTTCGAGATGACGTTTGAGCTACTTGTGCGTTCAGGTAGTACAGGAGCGACCACTACTCACGAATCAGTCACGAAATGGTAAATTTTGAAAAGTAGGAGAATCTTGGGACAAGAACAAAATTTTTAAATTTTGGGTACACTTGGATTTTGGCTGCTGCTTTTGAAATAAAATTATTTGTTGAAGTATATATTATTATATCCAGTGGGCGTTTTTATTTATTTATTTACCTCCAAGAAGCCAAGATGTAAAAGACTAAATAATGTTTTCATGGTTTTATTCGGATCTTATACAGTTGCTGTAACCCGAAACTCAAAGATCTATAGATCAACAGTGAGCAAATTAAAACAAAAAAACGCTTCGTATTGAGCGTCATCAAATAAATGTTTGGTTTATGAATTTAGGCCGAGTTTTGATTGCAATAAACAAACGTAATAAGTACGGTTAATTGTGTCCAGTCCTTATACCTAGCCAAACTCATCAGGTTGGGCAGAATGACAAAGGAGGACGCTGGCTTCCTCCTTCTGAGGGGTTCGTGTTAGGCGTTTTATAGGTATTTACTTAGCCATTCGATTACATTCCGTCAGCCACACCTAAAGCAATGATGTGTATGAGAGAGTTTCAATCACTGTGCATCGCTAAGTTGATGCCAACAGAAGATTAATTTCTTTTTATCCTATGGAAAACTGTCTCGCTCTGCACATAAAACATAAACTGAAGAATCTTTTAAACAACAGAACGAATTAGGTATCATAATCTTTGCATTTTAATAAGAAACATGAATTAGAAAAAAAAAAAAAACAATTTATTTCATCAAAGCGTGCACTACAGCCTTAGCGTTGATAGCTTTCAAATCGGTATATGTCTGCCCAGTTCCAACGAACACGATCGGTTGCCCAGTAATATACGTCATAGAAATGGCTGCGCCGACCTTATCGTCGATTGTATCGAATTTTGTAAGTACGATCCCATCGATTATGTGCGGATTCTCATTAGAAGAGTAATCCGCCAAAGCTTGGTTGAACTTCACAAGCTGATCCACTGCTTCATTTCCCACCAATGCCTCGCCAACAAAAAGCACAAGATCCGGGTCGTTTACCTTTATGAGTTTCGCCAATGCACGCATTAGGGGCTCGTTATCTTGCATTCTTCCAGCTGTGTCGACAAGCACTATATCGATACCCGTATCATTGGCGTATTTGATTGCTTCCATTGCTATACCAGCCGCATCCTTGCCATAGCCTTTCTCATACAATTGAACCATTGTACGATTGTTGGGCTTCTGCGGCGGATGCAATGCATTTAAGTGCCGTGTGTGCGTTCTCAACTGCTCTACTGCCCCTGCTCGGAAAGTATCACACGCTGCAATCAATACGCTGAAATCATTTTCAATCAGCCAGAAACAAATTTTTGCCAAGTTTGTTGATTTACCGACGCCATTGACACCACAAAAAGCCATAACGAATGGCCGGTTGGCACGCTTGGCCTCCAGGGCGTCTCTTATGATGTCAACCCTTCGTTTTGGCGATAATATCTGCACTAACGATTGGGTAAGAGCGGTCTTGACAGACGTTGCTACCGACTCAAAAGTTCCCAACACCTTTCCTTCAAGTTTCGATGCAACAGAGTCGCATAGCTTTTGTGCAATATCTGATGCAACGTTCTTAGCAATCAGATGGTCTTTTAGCTTATCTAATGCTGGTTCCACATCAGCTCGTGTTAGATTCTTTGAGCCAACAATACCTCGGAATAAAGAGAATACTCCGGATCCAGATTTTGATTTCTTATTATTTTTACCCTGCGAATGGGAGATTTCTTGAACGTTGTCTTCTTCGTAGTCGTCTTCACTTTCTGCTTCCAAGTCCTGAATGCCACCCTTCATAGAGCCAATCATCTGTAAATGAAAACAGAATGTTGTTTATAGTTATTTTTATATTTGTTGGACAAGACAGTCGTACGGTCAATAAAAAACTACAATCACTACCAATATTGAAAACGTTGACGTGGGTGTATAAAAGCTGAGCTCTTAACAACCAACATCAAGAATGTAATGCACCGCTTTTCGTGAGGAGCATGTCCAAACCTAGTGAATCCCTAGAAGATGACCGCCCTCTGTTTTTTTTTAAATATACGATAAAGCAATAGCTCTTTAAAATTCACCGTCTCTTCCGAACTAAAGTGAATGAGAATCTGAGTTTATATCTACGACTGATCATTGCAACTTAACTTTCAGGTGAATACGGTTTTGGAGAATAGTTACAAATAGCAGAACATAAAGTAATCGCGGACAATTCAGTCTACTTAAATGTTAAATGACACATGAAACAATTTACCTAAAGGCGATGACTCACTACGATGAGTTTAACATTATATTGAAATGAGACTTGCACTGAACGGAATAATAGCGACCTCACATTAATTGAGTGATTTATATAAAATAGGTGACGCTGACATTTCGAGAAGCTTTACTCGATTTAAGAATATATGACTATAAACATAGACTATAAAGATCTTACTCCAACAGACTCCTGCGATAGTTCCAATTTCCTTTCGTCGGGACTATCCTTGGACCTGTCCAAGTTAGTCATATCCTTGGCATCGCCGCCTAGCTCCCATTTCCTTGGCTTCTTTCCAGCCTTCTCATTTTCCTTTGGGGTATTTTTCTTCTCTTCCTGTGGACTCTTCTTGCCAGCCATTTTTTCCATCAATTTCCTTCGATTCTCTTGAATGATTTCCTCTCGAGACTTTTGATTTCCATAGGGTTGCTGTTGTTGCTTCTCGACTATTTGTACCTTTTTGCTGGGCGGCTTAGCATTAGGGCCAGATTCAATCATTGATGCAACAGTTTTCTTCGACTTTGCGGATTCATCAAAGCTACGCATGGGTTTTGGAACTTTTTCTTGCATTTTACCCCAAGATTCTGAATCCGCTAGAATTCGATCGAATTCGGCCGAGAAATCAAAGTCAAAATTCATCTTCACATTGGATGAAAGTTCATTTTTGTATTTGTCCCTGAACTCTAAGTGCGCATCGTTTAGAAATTTATCCAGATATGACATTTGGACGATCTTTTGAAAAGCCACAACCAAAACAATGTCCAGTTCATTGTCCAACTTGTAACGTAGAGCCAAATTGCTGTGCTCGAAGTCTTTGTCTCCAATTGTTCGTTCCTGCAAAAACCAGAGAAAGCAAGTACACTTTTAGTTAGCGAATTATTCGTGTATGCAAATTTGTTAATACACGTACTTGAAGAATGATTCCACGTATTAGGCTATTGATGGGAGATGTAAATATCTGGTCTGTGGCTCGGAAGCACCACAAAACAATGCCTCCCTTTGTGAATATGGTAAACAGATCTAACATTTTAGAATTATAGTTATTTAGATATCTAATGGGTACTTAACACGAATATAAAAACAATAACAATATAAAACAATTTAAATATATATCTTCAGTAACAAAATTTTGCAGCCAACAACTGACACGATGGCAATGAATTTTTTGACAGATTTAATAGTGTTTCTGTTGAGTGTTGTATATCCCTGATTTATTTTGACAGTAGGGTGTTATAAATTAGAGTCATGTTCGCTTGTGGGATCGAGCTAAAAAATTACTCTAGACTTATAACCGGTCTACCTAGTAAAAGCTGTTAATTTATTTGCGATAAGTGGTTAATAAAGCTCTTTTAAATACCTGTTGTATAAGGTAAATATCAAAATTATAATATTAAAGAATGCTTCCTCACAAATTTGCGCCAACTATTATTATTATTATTCCTCACAAATTGGCTGATACATCTTGAGGCTTTTACTTGTACATTTCAATTGAATCAAGTAATCAGAAAAGAATTTTGTTGTTCTGTTATCCAAAAATGTTTTATGTTTCATTTCGTTAGTAAAAATATTTTACATAACATCAGTTTAGACTAGTCTGACTACTACCTACTACCAACGGTCACGTTGATGTGCGTTCCTTTGGTAACCGCCTTCAGTTGCAAACTCCATGTTGGTTGAAGTCACCTTCCACTTGTGCTCATCACTGAAGGGTTTACTTTACTGTGTTTTTCGTTTGGGTTGAAATCGATAAAGAGTAAAGTTTAATCTATGTGTCACCAACAATTTAGTACCAGGTACAACGTACAACTGAATGCTATGCCTTGAAAGAGTGGGTTCATTCAAAACCTAGTTATTTTTAGTGGACTAAATTTGTCTATAGCCACATATTCATCCGTGACTAGACTCGTCAGTTATGCCTCCATACACGCCAACTGAAAACATTGGTCATGATCGATATAGGCCAATCAAAACTAAGACACACCAAGACAGCCCGTTGTCGGAGTTACTGAACTGGATACTTGAATTCCAATTAAAAAATTGGTTACGTTCAAGTATATAGTTTAGTAAGTCTGACAACGGGCTTACTTGATGTGTCTCAGTTTTGATTGGCTTAGATGTGTCAGATGAACTGCTGTTTCCGTTGACTGTTGACTCCTATGAATTGAAAGCCGATGAATCTAGAAATGAAATTCCTGTCAAAGTACAGAGTTGACAGTTCAAATATTTACCTGACGTAGGAATAGTGATGTTCCCAACCTATCTAGTTTTTGCGTTCAGGTTAAGTACATATATTCCAAACAAATCCAGTCGACTTAAGGCAAATAGATTTGTGAATTTGCATTTTTTATTTTCTATCCTAAAACAATGACTTGGTATCACTTTCGTGGAGAATTGTTATGGTCTCTCTCTTTCGTCTCTCCAGTCTCCACTTTATCCATTTACTTCAGTATGTAATTGGCCGTCTGTTTCGAATGTCGTTGATTGCGTTTATTTCATGTTTTCCTGCTGAAATATTACAAAAACGCTTCCACAAAAAGTGTGAAAGTGCTTCAAATAACGAAATTCTCATGTTTAGTGTATACTTCGTCCAATAATTTCCTTAAAAGTGTAAATAATTATCTAATTGCAGTGAAAAAGAGTAAATTAAAAAAAAATAAAAAGGGTCCATTTCATGTCCAGTTTCTATTGCAATTGCACTGCACTACATACTCCAATGCAGACATGCTCTTTACATAACCCAAGAGAGGAACTACGCTAAGTGTTTTTTTTTCTTCCCATCCCATCCTTTCCTTATATACTTGGCGTGTTCATTCATTCATATATTGCGCTTCTGTGACGGCCCACGTACGAATACTATTCGAGACGATCGACCCAACCAAACCTGCTACTTGTGCACGTACTTGCGTGCGTTTCTGTGTGTGCGCGACTAGTGGTGAGGTCTTCTCCCGCGAGATTGAATGAGTAATGCTAGATACTAGAGTTGGAGCACCGCCGCGGTACTATAGACGGTACATTTCCTACGGTTACGGGATTGAGTAGCGAAAAATGATATTATAAAAACAAAACTGTGTTTATTAATTAGCACATAAAAGGCAGCTCTCGCGCACTGGCCACGACCACACCAAGCGAACTTTGGAAATGTGTGGACTTTCCATGGAAGCAGTCTGCGTCGATTTAGAAAGCTATTCGACATCGTAAAATATGATACGCAGCTAGGAGCTATCAACAGCAAAGACCACTGGCTTGTGTAAGGTACACACAAACCTAACGACAGACGATTCTCGAAAACAGCGAACGAAGACCCCAATAGGAATTGAAAACAAGTAAAAAGGAAGCAAGGAGACCAACATTAAACGGGAAAAACGACAAATTTTATACGAATTAATGGATACTGCAATGGAAACGACAATGATCAAAAGTGAAATAGCAGCTGCGGCGGAGGATGCGACAGCTCAGTGCATTTGGGGAAAATTCAGCAGTCCGCCACGGCGGGACAGTGTTGCATCGAATGAGTTCTTTAAGTTCATTGCAAGATTCTCAGGTGAGTTTGCTTGAAAAGTATTTATAAAAAAATACATCTTGTTGTCGTGTGCCTGCCGGTCTACGCAATGTGTATTCGTTGGAGGATATTTTCTTCTGCATTCATATTTAGGAAAAAGTAAAGAATAACAACGGCTGGCGATTGTGTCTTGTGCGCTGTGTGGTGGTTAATTGAAGAACGGCAAGAAAAAAGAACATCTGTTCCTTTTTTACCTACGTTTGCCATCTGCCTCGCCGTCGCCTGCGCCTTTGTCATCATCATCATCAGAGTCTACTTCCTTGTAAATTAAATCAGCCCATATTTGAGTACACGTTCTTTTCCGAGTTTATTGCTTTCGGAAGAAAATTCAAGGGCAAATCGTGGGAGCAAACATATTTGGGATGATATTGGTTTCGAATAAATTTATTTAAATTCTTGACAAGGGTATATTTAGTGATGTCACGGTAACTTTAGCGGATTATTTTTTTTTTGTTGACCTCTAATATTTGTACATTATGTTCGAAAACGATCTGGCATCCTCATTTCTGACGAGTATATAACCAAAGAATTCAATTGGGAATGGTATTTGTTTTTAAATAAAAAATACAAAAACGCAAACCATGCAAACATGATTTATTGTAATTAAAGCTACCGCTTCTGTCAGTGACTGGTAGTTCATGTTAGGCTGTTGCTAATCGGCCGTCGTATCAAAGTTAAATCTCGGCCAACAGGGGTGGGTATGTGGCTCGCTTCGGCCCCAAAATGAATTCATACTAGTATTTCATTTTCGGGCATAATTCTGTACGTTTGAGGCCAACTGTTTCTTAAAACACTTTTTCTATATTGAAAACTTCATTAGGTTTGTTTGACGAGCCTAGCACTAGTGCGCATTGAGAAGTGTCAGCTGATTTCCACGTCTGTTAAAAATCCTGCACAACCCTTAAAACTCGGCTACTATATCGAACGCAAAATATGTTGCCCTGAAGTCTTTCAGTATTTGACATTGAAAAATATTTATCTCTTGGTGCACGAAGTGTGAAGATATAAAACTATTTTTTGTTTATTGTTAAAAATGAGTGAACTCAATTCTTTTCAATACCATATTTATTAGTATTTACCTTTATCACTATAAACAAGATAATGACAGCAAGCGAAATGACAGCGTAACTCAGCACTGAATTCTTGCTCCGAAAAATTAACGTGTCAGTTCAGGGCACAACTAGTGCGCCCTAGAAGTCATGTCAAACACAGGTTTTCAGTACAAGGGCGAGTTCAGTGCGATATCGAACACATTAGGGTTAAACCAGCGCGCACTTGTGCCCTAGGCCCACGTCAAACAAACCTTTTATTTACGTCGACGTGTCCCGAAGTCAGCCAAACGTCAGTCAGTACAAAAAAAAAAAAAAAAAAAAGGCCACTTCGTTCATGGATTATAGCTGGATTTTAGCTGCAGATGTGTTGGAGTTCAAGAGGCTTTTTCGTCTTTTAAAAATTAATAAAGAAA
Organism: Cheilosia grossa; assembly: GCA_963082955.1. NCBI lineage: Eukaryota > Metazoa > Arthropoda > Insecta > Diptera > Syrphidae > Cheilosia > Cheilosia grossa. The sequence goes on from OY720145.1 coordinate 33,164,155, forward strand.
AATTCCAATTCTGTTATATGTATTTGTTTTCCAATACATTTTTTATTTTCAAACACGCTGTCATTCGATTTAGTTTTCTTTTCCGTTGTCATTTTGAGTAGGTACACTAGAAAATCTAGTTATCTCAGGTCGACTAGATTGGTCTGGACTTTACCTATGTACCCTGAACGCAAAATTTAGGCTGGTCGGCAACGTAAATTTTCTTATGTCAAACACATACTCGAACTGTCAACATAGTACCTACTCAGTCACAAAATTCTAGACTTTAACTGAAGTAAACTGTTCAGGTGCCCAACCTAGGCCAATTAAAACTGATACACGTGAAGTCAACCAGCTGTCAGACTTACTTACCTATATTCTTGAACGTTCCCAGCAATCTGTTGCCGTGAAATGATTATGTGCATTTTAATTTTAGTAAGTCTCTTGGATGAGTCTAGATTGACACAATATTAGTCGACCAACTTGAATACAAAAAGAAAACCTTGAATACCCAGTTGACATTTCAAATTTCAAATAGGCATTTAGGAGCCGCCGTTCCAAAAAGAATTAAAAATAAGGCAAGGGAACATTTCAAAGATCAACAACTTGGAATGGCCCCTAGTTGACAAATGACATTTACTCTTTGTTGTTTGTCACTTGAAAGTTGACTTGATTTGGTGTGTGGTGAATTTCTCTTTTTAGCCGGAAATATTTCCGAAAATCCACAGCATCGTAATCATTGAGGCAAGCCCTAGTCCACTTGGGGATTCCATGTACTTAGTCGAAGACGAGGACGACGTTGATTAACCCTCTGCTGTTCCATCAGCTCTTCGATAAATTCGTCTTCTGACGACGAAGACATCCAAATTTCATCCACAAATGGAAATGTAATCTATTTTTTTTAGCTTATCGCTACTTTTTATATTCTAGTTTTCTCTTTTATTATATATTTCCTAAACTAAGAAGTGTCAATATTTTGAAATTAAGTTTTAACCCGATTTAAAATACTTAAACTAGTCTCCGGAGTCCAGTTTAAATTTAATCGGATTAAACGCCGACTAGTTTAAAAAACTGAAGTGATGTTCGGGTTTAATGACTGAATATTATGGGCTTGGGTTTAAAATATGGCCGCAAGTGAAATAACCTCACAAATGCTCGATCTATTCCGAAAACGAAGAATAGTACTAAGAGAACTCAAAATTGAGAAGTGGTACTTGCGTAGGTACTCGGGAAAGTCAAATAGTGTCTCGAACCTTTCACGGGTATTTTGCACTAGAACGCCATCTATTTTAGATGAGGCGAATCTTCATTTTGGTGGCAAATCTAACGATAATTTGTAATTTACGCCAAGGCCGTAGCACTTTCTACGGGCTATAGGACAAAATGAAAACCACATCATTTGCGTAGGCAACCACCTCAGACCCATCCCTATAATGTTGCAGCAAAATGTGTGCAAAATGAGCTATAGCGGAGATAACAGCACCCTTGCTGTGTATTTCTGCTAGCTGTCTTATACCCTATTCACAATGCACCGAAAACCGTGTTTTCGTCGAAAACTCTTCGATACATTCACACCGAAGACCAACTAGTTTTCGTTTGACATTTGAATCAGCTGTGACACTAGTCGTGAAACTTCTGGGTAAACTATATTGGTTACAAATTTCGGTTGCGTTTATTACAAATAAAATTAATTCATAGCATTTAAAAATCTATTAAGTGTGGAAAATGATTTTAAGTTGGCAGTTGTGACAATTGTTCGGTCAGCTGTTTTGCTGAATATTGCAAAAGGTGTGTTCGCTTCAACAACCCAGCGATTGGAAGTCGGTTTTGTGGTGTTTTCGTGCAAAATGACTTTAAACGACTCGTTTTGAAAACTCAAATAAGCATGGGAAAACTTCTGTTTTCGCTTGTTTTCGGCTCGGTGTGAATGGGGTATTAGTTGTACGGCTGCATCCTTAAGATGCTTACATGATTCGAGCTATTAGCATAAATAAGGATTCTCTTTACACCTGGGTGAGAGCTTCTCGAAAGTTTGTTGAGCGTATGTATTGTTAACATAATTTGTTGGCTATCTTTCAATCTTCGTTTGGTCTGCACTCGACCAACCATCTCAATGGGAACATATCGAAGCCTCCGCAAAGTTCATTCAATTTAAAAATCGTTTAACTCGGAACAGTCCGATACTGAATTGTTCCATACATTTATTTTTTTTTGACTGAATATGTAATAAAAGAAAACATCCCTTACAACCATTTTATGAAAAACGCTAGGTACATTCCCTGTTTGCCGGACACTGCTGCCACCGCTCGAAAGAGTCAATTAATGAAGTATGGTACACCGATTAAACCCGTCTGAGTATTAGAACGAGACCTTTAGTACGTCCGGTACAACATAAAAATGTCATGCCTTGAGTTCTTCTTGTTCTCAAAACGCCAGCTTAAAATTATTGAAGAAATCGGCACTGTCGGAAAGTACGGTTTCATAAATCGCGGGAACTAAAATTTAAATATTTAACTACATAAAATTTTAAAAATACCGAAAAATAAATTAATAAAACTTCTTAGTGAAATATTTATTTTGTTTTCTGAAATTTCCTTTGCAATAAGTTGGTATACTTAAACATAATATTTTTAATTGCCAATTTGCTGTCAATATTTTAAAGAAAATAAAGGAGGGTTTCAAAAATAAGGCACAACATCCGTCCTTTATTAAAAAGAAAAAAATATAGGAAAGGACTGTCCTTTCACATAAAGGACGGATGGTCAGCGTAAGTACAGTGCTCCATTGCTTGTCTGTTCTATACTGCAGATGTCTATAGTTCACAAATGTCAAAAAAGATTGACGTACGACGCCATTTACAAAAATAATAACATCATCCAATAGGGTGATTAATTTTTTAAGTACTTTTATATATTTACTGCAAAATTTGTTGCCCGTCTGGGGGAACATAACATTCTCGGGCGGAGCCGCTATTTCCCGATAATTAACTCGAAAAAATATCACAGCATCTAAAAATACCGTTAGTGAGGCCACGATTGACCGCTAGCATTTGATATTTAAATTTTACCACGAATCATGGCAAGCAACGAGATCTAAGCCACCAACGAAGCCGAAGTTAAAATTTTCCTGGATTTGTTAAGTCAGTTAAGCAGTTATTTTCTTCAAAGTAGATAAGGTGGTGCCTTCATACACAAAATGCGATGGGTAATTAATGTAGCGGAAATATAACACAAGGTGCTTGGCTTCTATGTGGCGTTGAACTTAATTTATGTAGGCACGGTACTTATTGAAGCCCGCCAACCTGCAACCAAACTTTTAATTATCTACAAGTGCTTATCGATTGCAAAACCTTTGCGATCTGTATCGTTAGCTGTTATTTGATTGTATTATTTGGTTAGGTTTTTGTTCCACATAAATGAGATCATAAATTGAATTTTAAAGGACTTGGCAGTTAGCAAGTGTTACCCCACATGCATATACGTGTCTCAATGGTAAAAGTGGCTATAAGCTAGTTGCTAATATGAATGGATTTATCAGAGTTCAGTGAATGACCTTATCCGGGATTTTCTTCCGCGTCAGTGGTAACGTATTGTGGAACCAAGGAATTTTTACAGATTTAAATGTGACACTCATTGAGGAGATGAGCTGGATATATGTGTTAAATTCATTAGTTTCTCACTAGACTGGATCTACAAATGAATTTTAGGGTGAACTGCGACTGATAAGTTGCCAACCTATAACTATGCGCGTAAACTGACCGGTTGGTTAATTTTGTATAATTTGTATTGGCAAAATGGATAGTTTTTTCGTTATTCTATTTAAATTGATTCAATTTTAAAAGTTTCATCTATCCATAACATGGGACGCACACATTGGGATGATAAAGAGGAGTCTCCATAACTTTTGACCTTCCGTCAAATCATCAGAGGGGCAAAAAGAAGCTGAGAATCCCAAGAGGAATAATTACTGGTTACACTAGAGCCTTATTTATGGAAGCTAAAAAAGTTAAAAAAGAAAAAAAACTACTAATATTTATGGTTTCAAAACTGGAGAATTTCGATGAGGAAGGTTGTAAGAGGTAGGTTCTCTTCAAGTTTAGTTCGTTTATTTAGCAGAACTCTGCTTCTTGAATTCAGTTTAAAGTAGTAAAATAAACTATTAGCAATTATCGGAGTTAAAGTGTTTGTTTCTCAATATTAAGGGTATTATTAACAACTTTATCTTGCTAGAAGCAATAGTTCATGACAATGCGTTTGACTTTATTCGTACAACAGAGGCACATATAACTTATTTGGATAACGATAAAGAATTTGAATTAAATGGCTGCAAAGCAATTAAATGTGAAATGGTATCTAGTCATACTGGCGGAATCGTTTTCTATATTAAAGATAATTGGAGATTTTACAAAAAAGTGCAACTGAAAAGAAAATTTGGTGGTTGCATATTAAAGTGACGTGTAATAGTTTTGTGTACGTATACTTGGTGGAATATACAGATCACCAAGTTGTTCTGAGAGTATTTTAATTGAACATTTTTCAAATTGGGTAGAAAATATAGATTATTCGTGTAATAACGTGATATAAATATAAATTGTTTAATAAATGACACTTATCAGAAACAAATGCATGCAATAATTAATTCATCCAAATAGTAACAGAACCAACAAGAATAACTAAGAATACTCGAAGTTTGATTGACTCTGTTATGACAAATAATATAACTAACGTTAAAGCTAAACCAATAAGTGAATTCAAAATAAGTGATCATGAATCTGTGATAGTTAGTATTAATACTTTTGGTAGCATAAAATATGAGGAGAAAAGTGCTTGTAAACAATCTGCGAAGTAGTGACTTTACAGTTCGCGATAAATCTGCTGATTCTTTGGCAGATAAATTCTCAGTCAATTTCATTCAGACAATAAATAGTTTGATGTTACAGAAAAAAGTAATTAATATTCAGAGAGCGTGGTTTAATGACAATTTAAGGACTCATTAATAAATTGTGAAATATGAAAGAGCGAAGGTATAAGGTACATCAAGATTCTGATTGGGCTAGTTATAAAATATGTAGAAATCACTTTAAATCATTACTGGAAAAGGCAAAAAACAAATACATTAGTTCAAAAATTGATATTTGCAGCAAACAAAAATCCATTTGGAGAAATCTGAAGCGATTAGTGTTAAAGGAAAATGTGTGCATAATTAATGAATTGGTGTAACAATGTAAAGTATACAAATAACTATTATTTGAATTTAATCAAAGTGATCTAAAATCATTACTGAATTCAATGAATAACAAAAAAGATATTAATGGTGCTAGTGTGAAAGTGTATATAGATGCGTTCGAAATTGTTGCTCGAAACTAGTAATAAATCATTGTCTCTGGGAACTTTTCCCAAATACTGGAAAATATCACAAATTGTGCCAACACCAAAAGTAAAGAATTCAAATAAAGTTGAAGACTTTCGGCCAGTAAATATGATGCTCCTAGAATGTTAAGTTCTCGAAAAAGTGGTCTACAACCAGCTACAATCTTACTTAGATTCGTTTAACCTAATATCATGTTATCAATCGGGTTTTCGCAAAAACCATAACTGTGAATCGCTAATAAATCTATTGGTCACAAAGTGTTAGATAGATATTCATTATAAAAATGTAGTAGTTGCAGTATTCTTGGACCAAAAAAGAGCGTTTGAAACAGTAGACAAAGGCATATCAATTCAAAAGTTACAAATGTATGGAGTAAGAGATAGGGAGCTTAACTGATACAAGTCGTATTTGAAATTAAGGACACAAAGAACAAAAGTAAATGAAGTTTATCGTATTCCGTTCCTGTTTTATATGGAGTCCTACAAGGATCACCACTTGGAGTGTTGCTGTTTTTAGTCTATATTAATGATATGGAGAAGGTTGTCAATTTCTCGAAGTTAGTGCTTTCCGCAGATGATGTATTGCTATTTGTCTCAGGTGTAAACGTGGATGAATGTGTAAATAAAATAAATGTTGATCTCAATAAGTTGCAAGATTGGTTTTGAAATGAATATTCTTAAATTAAATATCAATAAGACAAAAGCCATGATTTTTAATGGTAACACTGATAGAAATGTATTTATTAATATTGAGATCATTCAAAAAGTAAGTGAAATTAAATATTTAATTGAAAATAAGCTAGATTTTAACTTACACGTTGACTATATTTGTAAGAAAATTTCAAAAAAACTTATTTCAATTGGTACTACTGTTAAAGTTTACAATACAATTATTAAGCCTCATTTAGAATATTGTTCTAGTGTGTTGTTTATGTAAAAAAAATTATGTATTAAAAAATCAAATGTTATGTAGACTACAAAGACTTCAAAATAGAGGTATGAGAATTATATTAATGTGCTATAGATTCACTCCAATAAGGGAAATGTTACTCAGATTATCAAAGAATAATATACAATGTGATAGTATTTGTGTACAAAATTAAATTTATTATATTACAAAATTATTTAAATGAACATGTCGTATATGTAAGTGAGGTACAGCCCTTTTTATTACGTAATGCTGGTGATTTCAGACTACAGAACCTTAAAAACTTCAAGACAAAGAATATGGTACTTCTTAGGTTATATGGCTGGGATTCCCCCACATATCTCAAATAGTTACTTAAATATTTAGGTAGGAAATTATTTTTAATTTTGAAAAGTAGATAAATAAATTACAGTTTAATTGGTCTTACAGTACTAGCTACCTGGGCCTTCGGCTACTCAAACATAATAAAGGGTTTTCCAATAGGAGCTGTTATTTTGGTATTCAAAGAAAAATGTCATTTTTTGAGATAAATGATCGGATGTTTATTTTATAATAAAGGGGAAGGTATGCCGTTAATAATGAAAAACAACATCAGCCAAATGCCCACCACGAGCACGCATGCAGGACCATATCCTTTTCATGAAATTTTCCATAACCAAATCGCAAAGTGGCTGCCCTATGTCCTCGATAGCCTCACGAATTTTATCTTTGAGGTCTTGAATCGACACTGCGCTGTTGGCGTAGACCTTATCTTTCACGTGGCCCCAAAGGAAGAAGTCGCAAGGTGTTTAATCACAAGATCTCGGTGGCCAATTGTGATCACCTCTTCGAGAGATAACACGGTCCGGAAACTTTTCCCATAAAAGATCAATGCTTTCGTTGCTGTTGTGGCTCATTGCAGCGTGTAGACCAGTTAGATTGAAGGAATCTAAATGTTGGTTCGGAAGGCCTTATGGCCATTCCAGCATCCTACTTTCCCTTCCTGACGACATAGGTCGTATATCTACGGACTATATTGTACCCAAACTCAATTTCCATAAAATCTTCTATGTTAGATTCCCCTCTAGATCAGAATGATAGGAGAATGCCGTCGTAAATGAATTCGACATACCTATCTTCACAGATGGTTCCAAAATGAACTGTGGAGTAGGTGCAGGCATTTTCTCAACAGAATGAAATATCTCTAAAACTCTTCGCCTTCTCAACGCAGCCAACGTCTTTCAGGCAGAAGTACTTGCAATTAAGGAGGCGTGTAGACTGCTCCTTAACATTGTGACACCCCCAAAAAAAAAATAAGCATTTTCGTCTACAGTCAGGCCGCGATTAAGGCTGTCGGTTCAACTAAGTCAACGTCCAAGCTTGTTGTGGAATGCAGTGAGACACTGACCAGGGTTTGTCATCGGTTTGAAATCACTCTCGCCTGGTTCCCGGCCATAGGAACATTGAGGAGAATGAGAAAGCCGATGAACTTGCCAGACGTGGCACTGCTCTGTGCGTGTCACATGCGGAGGAAGTCTCCCCTCCGCTAGGATATGTAAAGAGAGAAATCTTCCTGCACTTCACCTCTAGGGCTGAGACTAGATGAATAAACCTGACGAACTGCGTCATTTCAAGGAAGATCTGGCCAACCTAAGATGATGCCAGAACAAACAACCTCTAAGCCAGAACGCGTGTAGATGTCGCCAGACTAACGGCAATTAGTACCGGCAATCGGCCTTTAGGAACTCACGCAGCCAAGCTTGGCATCCCTCATAACACCCACTGCCGTGTATACTGCCGCTGCGCTGACACAAACAAGAGTGAAACAGTGTTCCGTCCTCTTTGTGAGTGTCCGGCCCTAGCCAAAACCAGACGCAGTGCACTAATTCATCCCTTTTATGTTGACCTTTCGGCCATCCAAAGCACCCATTTCAACAAGATCATACAATTTCTCAACTCCACAGGCTGGTTTTGAGTTCCCTAACATGATTGCTCCCCCTTTATTTCAGATTTCGTTAGTTGTGGTCTCAAAACGGCGCTCAATGAGTTATTTGCGTTTTTCCCTCGTCAGGAAACAGGGTATACAGCCACTTGAACCAACCAACCAATCAACAACACTGGATCAAACAGCTCCAGCGAGCGCAAATCTGCAAACTATATAGTCTCCCTAGAGAGTAAGTTCACAGAAAACATGTAACGCCACGTCGGATCAGATCGTCTTCTGTATAGTTTGCCTAGGAAATGGTTGGAATGTTTCCTCAGGATGGTCAGTAAAAAGACTTAAGTATAAGGTACCGGTGCATGTGTCGACATTTATGTTCCGTATTCGACTGTGTTCAATAAAACGTTTATACATCTTATCTCTTTAATTGTAGGACCATATTTATATTTGTAACAAAAAACCTCTTTAGATCGCAAACATGGAAACGGTATCTACCGGTATACCTACCCAATACACAGCTGGTGGTCATGGACCTCCATTCGCAATAACCTGCAGTTATTTCTATTGTCAAAAACGAACAATTAAACTCCTGTGACTACAATATCTCAATAACATTCGCACGGACCATCCCTGTGTCATACATGTACAGGTACACCAGCAAAGATCATGTTTATCATGGGACTTTTGATGATACGACACGTTTTTCCGAAACGAAATGTTTGTTCTGTAAACGTTCTGTATACGAAATGTTCCCATTCAGTCGTGCATCAAAGTGAAAAGTTCAATTATGAACGGTAGAACCCTTTTTTATTACAACTATCCGGGCGGTCTATGCCTCGCACTCAGTACGTGACATTATGCTGGTAATTTTTCGCACTTAAGACAGACATGACTCGACATTAAGAAGATTCAAAGTGTATTAGTGTGTAAGATGTATGGCAGCGAATGGCGAGTAATTGCACTGTATGGCGTCACTTGCTCACTCGTCCACTATAATATAGTCAATGAAACTATACACACACGTCTGCATCAATGCAAAGTGATTCTAAAGTCTGTCGCTTCGGGTCTCAGTCTGAATTTGCAGCAACACATTTGTGATATGCGGCCCCTATATTTCTATATATTTTGTTTCCCTCCATATACAAACTCAGAATCGCAGGCAATCACTTAAGCAAGTTTATAGATTTACAAACGATTACTCCTTATTCTAACTGAACAATAATTAAAACAAATTGGATGAGTAGAAGAAATCGTCTGTGCGAACAATGAACTATACTTGCACATTTGAGCACATAAAGTTCTGTATACGTTGAGCGCTCACATTTATTAAACTTCATTTGGCTCCCGCTTTAGCATAAAGCCCTAGAACAGTGTCACTGCTTTGCCAGAATTTTGCTGGGAACGAACTTCTTGTTTTTTTCGCATGCGACTTTACATTTTTCTCGCGGTCTCTATTTGGTATATTCATTGAGTCTTTCTTGGTTAGCATTCGTTTCCCCCAAAAAACGGGTAAAAATCTAGTTAACTGGCACATAGTCAGCGTTGCCAGGCGGTCAATATGTGAGAAACCGCCGGCTACTTTTCTCCAAAAAAACACCCAACTTTTTGTTTTATTTACGAATTATAAATTTGAATTCTGAATTTCCACCTGCAACATGTAAATGCAGCAGTGCAAATGGAAAAGTTTCCTTTTGGCCTGCCTGAAAAGCGGCAAATAATTTTTAAAATGTTTACTTTCATTTTGTAAGAGAAATTATCGAGCCCAATTCTTACACATGGGTTGCTTAAATACGAACATATTACAGAATGTACAGAAATCTATTACTTTTTCCCAGTGAAACGGGTATTCGATGATTTTTAAAGACTTGCTTTGTAAATGAAAATAGTCCAAAGGTATTTGAACGAATGATTTCAACTGGAAAATATTTTTTAAGGAGTAAAATCAAGAAGAGTTTTATACATACTAAGAAAATAGTAAATAAGTAAATAATTTTGCGCCCAGATTCCCCCCGGACCAAAAACAACAACCCTAAATCTGGGGGGAAAACCCACAAATTGGCAACCCTGAACATAGTGCTTCCCGAACATAATTAAAAGAATTGGCGTTCGGAAAATGCGTAACTAGTAAGTAGCACGTGGAACGCCTCTACACCCATATTTAAATGTAGCTTATGTGGATTGTGGATTGTGGTTTTTGTTGTACAATGAATATGATGTCATAGCAAATTCTTTGAATCAAAGAAATAAATAGACAAACCTGTTATAAAAGTTATCAAAGCGATGCTTGAAGAATAACTGCTTCATTATGACTGACTTCAGATTTAGAAAACGCTGCAAAGTGCCATTCGCAACAGGAGTACTCTCACCCCTCTTGCGGTCTTCATTTGAAGACATAAGCCAAATTTAGTAAAACTTCGTTCCCCTGGGCCCTAGTTATAGCCATACATAAAATGCAACCGCAAAAGTCGGAACAGTGTGAAAATGAGTTTTCTTACGTTAAGGCGGTCGTAGCAAAAATTCTGCAACTGTCAAAAAAAGCAAAAGAAAATTTGTACGGTTTCGTTTTACGTATGGCTATAAGCAGGGCCTTTCGCAAAAGTTGGCCAGAAGAGAGCCAAAAAGAGAGAACAAATTATGTTGCCTCCATAAAAACCCTGCAAATATTAGGTTCGTTCGGATACCTTTTTTGCAACCGTAAAATTATAAAAAAAATTGTTAAGAAACTGTGCGAATGCGACCACGTACTTCGAAAATTAAAGAAAACAACGAGAGAGAAATCCATTTCCCCTCTTTTCATATTTTCGTAATTTTCTTCTCGCCGAGGATTCACATGTTTGGTATACACAAATGGACCCAAAACAAATAAAGGAGTTGGAGCCGGAGTATACGGCCGCAAGTATGGATACAAGCAGCTCCGTTCTTCAGGCTGAAATCCACGCAATTGAGCTTTGCATTAGAGAGAATCTAAACAGATCCACAACAAACAAAAACATTTACATTCTCTACGATAGCAAAGCAGCCCTACTTGCAATTAACACCTCTGACATACTGGCCACTGTAAACAAAGTTCACCGAATTTGGGTGTCCTGGCACCCGGACATGAAGGCAATGGAAAAACAGACGAACTAGCCAGTGAACTAGTGAGCTACCAATTAACATAATAAAAAGTATTATTTAAACCTGGCTAGAAGAAAAGAAGCTACTTTTCTGGAGGGAAACTGAAAGGAACAGACAAGCTTGAATCTTCATGACAAACAATTCCCACAAAAGAACGAAACAACTACTACAGCTAAGTAGAGGTCAGACTCGACTAGTCACAGGATTCCTAACAGGACACCACCGTGTCAAAAAACACCTAATGACTATGGGAATAGCACAAGACAATACCTGCAGAATGTGCAACAAGGAGATAGAAACAGCAGAACACATATTATGTGATTGCTACTGCTTATCCAAAACACGCCAACGTTACCACGTTCAACCTCGAAGCGGCCGACATAGCTGCCAGCTCACCCAAAGAATTAGCCGCCTTTCTTACAAACTGCGGCATGATGGATGACCTCTGAATGGAGGATATCACAATAGGTGATCTGGGATACCTATACCACCTCTACCAACAACCTAATCTAATCTAATCTAGTTGCAAACTGAACATTCAGAAAGGAAGACTGCTATCGCCTTCTTTTCAGTAGTCTTTAGCCTTAGGTAGTAAACTGTCAGAGAAGAAGAAGCGTATACCTTATTGAGCACTGTCAAAGATCAGCAAATAAAATGGCCGCATCTAAGGGCGTCTATTTTTCTCTTGTAGATAGACATCTTCAAGCAGAATCTATCAGCCCTATTCTGCTCTTCACGTAAATGGTAGATTCGATTCACCCATTCGATTACCTTTCACTCTGCCTTTCAAATATGATATCCATCGGCTGAACTACATTATCCAAACCAATTTGACATTTAAGTTAACAGCTGTTCATGTTAAAATCATGAGAAGTTTAAATTAATGTAGGTATTCACTTTGATCTCTTATGAAAATCTTTGGAAAGTTAAATAAATTATTTTGGTTAATTATTTTAAATAAACAACAAGGCATGAATAGTATTGGATTTGTTTTCCACTTTCAAACAGTGGAATAAGAGAATCATCAAACAGGGAACTGCGCAGAGACGTAGGAAAACAATTCCCGTGAGTCCTCGGGTTGCCTTTAGGCACTTTTTTTTGGCAATATCTGTGTTGGATTTCATTGCGGAAATTAAGACAGTGAGCTGGTCCCTGTTTGTTGTTCTATCCCTAAAAATGTATAATCTTTATTTACAAACAAATAATCAAGCAATAAATTAGCTTTTACTTACATTTTATCAACCACCAACCAGACAGACGATCCCTTTAATTTCAAATCCGCAACATTTGACATGCGGATCTGATTTGTATAGATATGCGTTCACATGAATAAGTGAATACCGCACAGGATTACCGACGTTACCGACACTAACGAGGTGAATTCACATACGATTCGAATGAATAGTAGAGTAGTGTTCAGTGAAAATTGAAAAAAGAAATTCCCCCGATTTAGGGCTGTGTCTAAATTATTTAAAATAGAAAAATTGAAGATCACGAAAATGGTCCCGCTATTTAAAATATTCTCAAAATATCAGAGTCCACAGAATTAAGTCGTGATCAAAAAATCCGGGAAAGAAAACTTCGCCTCCAACCTCAAAAGTGATTGCCACTTAAAACTGACGGCTGACATTTGCGAAATGTTGCAGCTGAAAAAGGTGACCATGTGAAAGAATTGTCGCAATCCGCTCACACGCATGAAAAGTGTGTAGCTCCTTAATCTGTAGCGTTCCAGAATCCAATAACCTTTCCTGTCCGATTGGTACAATTGATCAAAGCTATACCTACCGAGTATGAACCTTTCGCTATGAATGAGGTGATCCACATATAAACGGTTTTTCAATAACAAGCGTGTGAGGTATTCACCCTTATTCCGAGTGGCGTTTTACTTTCACGACGTTTGTCGTTTTTTGAGGCGTGTTATTCCCTAACTTCCACGACAGGGTAAAACGTCGTCGGTAAGCAGTACACATTCCACATACGATCCACACCAGCTGATATACGCCAATGACAGATAAATGGCGGTTTCAGAGTATGGTGTTTATATTTTTGAAACAAATTGTTGTAAGTTGTATTCTAAAAATTAATAGTGTATAGTGCATACGGAAACAGATAAGGACAAAATCCAATCCATTGGATCTACCGGATACAAATTTAGCACAAGCACAAACATTTATTTAAAACAATCAATTTAATCATGTATTTTCAGATTCAATTCAGTTTCTGGTTGGTTATTTTTACCCTAGAAGTTATCTAATTTAGTCTAGTCATTTGAATAAACTACCAATTTAAGAATACTTACATTTTCAGCCGTAGTTCACCTGCTTGTCGATCAGTGTATATATACCGTCGTTTTTCTTTTCGTTTTGTGGCGTTCAACGCCTTACATAATTGCAGTGACGTTTCTCACATGACGTTCGTCGTATGCCAATAGGTTCCACATGATGTTCAGTGACAAAAGGCGTTCAACGACTCAAAAACGCCTCTCGTAATTCCATATTCAAACTGTCGTTTCTTAAATTGTCGTAAACGCCACTACGTATGGAACATCGTTCAAATGTCCGCCGCGGCTTCTTACGATGGCACGGATCCCGTTGGTCAAAGTTTAAAGGACTCTGTCTACCGAATTTGAGCGCTGACATTGTTAATGTTAGCTTTAAGAGCATCGATCGATTGCGGCTTATTGCCGTAGTCCTATGTGACTTCGGGAAACCCCACAAGAAAAAGTCTCGCGGGGTTAAATCCGCCGATCTTGGTCACCTCACCTCTGCGAGAGATAACCATACCCTCAGCTTCCAACCCGCCGAAGAAAACCCTTTGCACGTTTCCCCGTCAAGGACACTGTTATATCAAGATATTTCGCATTCAAACTTTGAAGCTCCATTCGTTAAATAACGTCCGTCAGTGTTTGCTATTTAGCCATAAAATTGTACACGCATGAATACCTACTCAAGGAGATGAGATAACATGAGTTATGATGTCAACCGCCCACGCCGAGCGGCTTCATAGTTTTATTTTTTTATTTTTTCTTGTTAGTTTGCCAAATTAAGCATTTTTCTTTTTCCTCTTTTAATAGGGTGAAGAATGTTGTTCAAACGATCATCTTGGAAGGGGCAGTACATTTTCATTTCAATGTTTGCGTGAAAGTAAAAGAATTTGCAAAACAATTCAATTCTCAGCAGGGCATACTCCGTTGGCATGCTAATGCTAAGTGTTTCACAAGAAAGTATGCAAACATACTCGTATCATGCGATTTTGGCTGTCGGTTTGTGAAATAACGATGAAGTCACATTCCTTTTGTTGGCTTTGACAGAAAAATCGATAGACTGGTACAATCTATGGTGTCCAGAGGAAGATGCGGTGGGCGACCTCCTATCGGCAAGCAAATTAATGTTGCTTTGGTTCAATCTTTGAGTAGGAGTATTCGTTAACGACATATTTTGCGAACAAAAAAGACTAAACTTGTATGGCATTTATTGTGTGTACCACTTAACTTAGTGATGAATAGCTAGGTTGTCGACAATGTTTTTTGTTTTTTTTTTTAATTTCTTGCGACGATAACTCCTCTTATCCTTCGACTTCGCACACACTTGCAATCGGCCGAACGAGATAGGAATGGTTTTTCACAAAAAAATTAAGTTAAAACTTTGACGGAACAGTTATGAATGAGGGAGTACTCAATTTGTTGTGAATAAAAAATTTCCTCAAGTTTAGGATAGCGGAGAACTGTCAAATTCATTATCAAATCTACTAATCATTATATTAATACGTGAACATCCGAAGTTTCCGTACACTTTTTAAGTATTAATTTTGAAATGAGTAAAATGAAACTTATATCATTTGAAAGTAAAGTAGGATTTTCAGCACGCAATGACAACAACTACGCTATACTTGACACTTCAAGGATTCACACTTGGTTTTGGGGACGTTCAAGTATCTAGTTTAGCAAGTCTGACAGCTGTCTGACTAGATCTATCTCTGTTTTGATTGGCTGAAATCGGTCATATGAACAGCTGTTTCAGTTGACGTTTATGGAGGGGTAGCCGACGAATCTAGTCATGAAATTCGTGACTGAGTACTAAGTTGACAATTCGGATATGTGGCTGACGCAGGAAAAGTGACGTTCCCGACCAATCTAGTTTATGCGTTGACGTTACATCTTAGCCAGTTAAATCTAGTCGATTTTTAATAACTATATTCTTGCATGCGGCCATTCATTCGCAGCAAGAGCCACCTGGGAGTAAATGTTCTATTCTGAACACCAGGGGGAGAACATTTTATGTTGCCACCATTGTATACTATGGATCTGTGCAGAAACGCATAGAGATGTGCATAAGTAAATAAAATTTCAAAATAACAACTGATGTCGTTTTCCATTGGGATTTTCAGATTTTTCTCTCAGATTTCAGATTTTTCGTGCCCAAGGGAACATAAAACGAGATGATCCTTTCTTTGCATTTGTGGTGGTGCGTGTTTAGAGAGTCAGCTGTTCTTAAATTGTAATTCATGCTCATAAAAATCCACTCAATTTATGTTGATATACATTGCAGCGGCCAAATGTAAATTTTTCTCTATTTTTCACAGACTTGTCCTCTAAAAACGTAATTAATAACACACTTTAAAGTCTGACAAATTACAAATGTTTTGGTGTTAGTGTAAGTAGCTGTGAATCTCGTTCAGATATCGAGATTCGCAAAATTGCTCTGACTCTCAAAAAAAGTGTTTTTTTTTTCCGGCCAATGGATCATAAAATCTGACAGACAGCTGATTTCAAGAGCAAAAAAACGGCTTTTTCTGTCCAAATGGAAAACGACATAATTAATATTAGGAATATTAAAATAATGTGCACGACTGGGTCGAACGAAACTTTCTCGTTCATCAAAAGTTTGGTTGGTTGTTTTCTTATTGTATTAGGTAGGTGGGTAAAAATCTGAGAACCGATGAATAGTGTTAGGAATAAAATAAAAATTTTGCGAATTCATCTTATACGACAGTATTATATCACATAACAATAAGAGTTTTTATAAATTGAAGCTCTCAGTAACAAACAATTACTATCGCAAGTTCTGGGGCCTGTAGATCATACATCACATACAACACACCTTAAAATTATTTGGATACATCACATACAATTTTCTGTTTCATTGATTTCACTGGAAGTATTGTATGAAATATTATTTATTAGTATGTGTTGTATTTATTATTTTGACCCCTCATTTTAATGAGTTTTTGAACACATTATTTAAATAACATAAATAAATGAGATCTGAGAATATTCGCTTGATTTATTTTTGTTGGGAAGCTTTCTAAAATGGTAAAATATCTACCACTCTAGTATTGTATAAGAGTTGTTAGACGTCCAAGAACATTTTAACTTGAATGATCCTTATTTCGTGGAGAAATTTAGGATGCACCGACGTGTGTTAAATTTTTGTTGGAACGTTTGGGTACATTTATTGCGCATCCAACAAATTCCAATGAAGCTTAAATACCATTGCAGCCAATATTGTTAGCACTTCATTGGCTTGGCAATTTATATTTGTGATATTTGGTAGACCGATATCTTTACATAGATAAATAGGTATTTAAGAATTCATGGGATTTGTTTTTGAATTTGCATTAACATATCCCTATAGACGTGTTTGGGTTGCAAATGAAGTGACAGTTTCTGATTGTGTAAGCTCCAAGAAGTAGGAATTATTATAAGTTGCATATAGTTGCAACTTAATATTTGTAATATTTGTTAAAAACAAAGTTTTGCGTAGCTGTTATTGCGTTTTTATTGGAAGTGAGGCATTGAGATTATTTCAAAAATATTGGGTAGATATGTGAAAACAGATCGGGAAATATAAATAATTAAAAAAAAAATATTTTTTCGAATATTTTGAGTAAAAATAAGTACGGGATCTTATTTAGAATACTGATATTATCTTTAGTATGTATTTTGATTAAAATCGTTAGAGCGGTTTTTGTAAAATATGCCGGACAAAACAGGAAAAAATTGTTCAATGCTTAGTTTGAAAATTACTATTGCTTAACTATTTAGCTCATAACTGAGCATTGGATATTGTTCGGGATATAAGCATTACTTGATTTTTAACGTTTTATCCAAATCGAAAATGGGGTTTTCGAGATATGAGCGGTTTCTAAAATAAGCGTTTTCGGTGATTCGAACTGAATATTAAGGACGCAAGAATATTGAAAACGTCAATTTTACTCTAGCTATGCATTTTGTTCAACTTTTTTGATACACTTTTGGGTAAACTTAAGAAAAGAGCATTTTTAAAAAAATACTTTTTTAAAGAAGTACTTTTTTAAAAATCCATTGCACGATAATAGAGAGAAGAACTAAGTTTGCTATTAAGTGACAAGTGACATTATTACCTAAGAAATTGATTTTTACAGTCGTATGGACCGTTTTCCAGACATGGCCAAATTTCAAAAGTACCGTTTTTCGATTTCTTTGCCAAAGACTGGGTACGCAGTCATGGTAACCTCAACTACTTGAGCTCAAATATCAGTTTTGGTTCAGATTGTAAGAGCCGTTTTCGAACAAATCAAACTGGTATGAACATTTTGCATGGGAAGTTCTGCGCATTAAAATTGAGGTTACCTTGCAATAAAAAAAAAAACGCCCCCAAACTGTATCCCACAAACTGCAAATCCTAAGTTTGAACTAAATTAAGGCTGCCGTTTAGGCTGTAGGCCTTGGGACGAACGGACTGACAGTCAGGCGGAAAGTATATATATAGTTGGCGCAACAGGTCCGTAGGGACCCAAGGCCTAGCTTCTCACAACCATTCGTTTTGTGTGAGTTTCATTTTTGCAACAAATGGAAGGGATCTACAATTTTATGCCGATTCCAAACGGCTTATTGAGAAGCTCTTTTAAGACAGTTATACTCTCGGATGTTTGTCAGACGTTCGCGAGAGGCGGCGCAGTGGAAAAAACCCTAAGTTGGAATTTGGGTTTTTTGCGGGATTCGAACCTGGGACCCCTCGCTTAGTAGTCCAACACACTAACCACTAAGCCACTGCGCCACAGGCGGAAAGTAACTTACTTCAAAAATTCAACTCTCTCTCATTTCATCCATTTCCAATTCTATGTACTCCTCCAGCTATTTATTCAAAAAACTCATCTTTACTTACTTCTCCCATTCTTCGCAACACAAAAACACAACAAAACAAGAGAATACAACGATCTGTCAATATTTAGCTTGAGAAAATGTCCCGACCCATTAAATGGACACGCTAAATCTTGACAGATACATGAAGTACATTCTGAAACAAGAGTTGGATTATTAACCTCGAGCTTCAATTTATCTAAAATTTGGAGAGAATTTTGTATGGGAGCGAAAATGTAGCTCGAGCAGCGTACTAAGCTTAACGAACCAATTAGAAATTTAAGTCAAAGCCTTGAAAACACAAATTTTGCAACTGTGAGCAGCGTTGTTCCGACCATTTTTTGTGAGCCATTTTCCGAGCCAATCCACACAAGTTTGAGTTAAATGAAAACAAATAAATGCAACATTTATGGGCGCGTTCACTTGGTGATACTTTTAAACAGATATTTTTTTGCGACAGCGTTCAGTCGAGTAATTTATCATTTCTTGATTAGGTTTTTTTATTTCTAAAATTCTTTTTTTTTTTTTTTTAAGAAAATGATGTTTAAGACAAAGACAAATGTGAGCCATTTCTCTTTGGCTCCGAACATTGAGCCAAAGCTAAAATACTTGAGCCAAATTACCGAAATTTAAGGTCGAGACTTAATTTTGTTATTAGTACGGCGCGATGTGTTTCAATTTCAATTGGCCTATAGATCCGAGATGGAGGGGTGGCTGACAATTCTAGTAAAAAATTTCGTGACTGAGTACTAAGTTGGTACATCTAATCCAGATCAAACTACCCGACTTAAGATAACTACATTTTTGAATGTGCACATGTTTGCGCTGCCCTAGCACATAACACTTATAAGTGGATGGGAATTAAGCGTTTAATTCTCACTCACTCACTCACTCAATCAAAAAGTCTCTCTGCGAATACCTATGTCGTTTTTGTTTTTTTTTTTTTGTTTTTAATTGTGTAAAGTGTGCGATTTTGCCACCTCGGTGGGCGGTATGACTTCAACTTTTTGCACATTCTGTAAAAAATTTGGTTTCACCATTTACGGCTTAATTTATTCCGTTAACTGCACGTTTTACGACTTTTATGGATTGGTCTGCTTGATTGGAAAAACCCATTTAAATCGAATATACGCTGAGGTTATATAATTTGAAGTTAAGAAAATTCACTTTGTGACTATTACAACCACCTCAGGACCGGAAATGACGCAGCAATACATTTTCCCAGGGATTTGTCTTTTTTGCGTGGTCATACACACCTTCTTCTTTTGCAATGTCTTATCTGGATATTTGAGTCATTAGTACCGGAAATCAACGTGTTTCACCGGAAGAAACATTGAAACATTTCTGCGCATATAGATTTGTGTATGCATGTATGCAGGTTAGGGTTCGATTGCGTCTGATATCGCCGAAGTCGATTTAAGGCTTTGTTTGCCTTATGCAGTGAATTCTTCGAATTATTTTGTTGCTATGCAATTTCTTTACATTGAGTAGTAACTTCGATCGAACTCACAAGAAATACACAAGTGTTTGACAACTCTGAGGGATCCTCAGCGATTTAGTTTCCTTACATCTGATGGCGCCTGTTTGTTTTATTCACTCGCGGCTACATCCAAAAACGCACTCAGGCACAGTAGGAAAGAAAAACAAATACCTCATCCAAATTGTTACTTGCTCAGGTGGTAGGTGAATTTAAGACCTTCAGAATACTCGTACATTCATCGTTAGTTCGCTATCGCATTTTCCATACTTACAGGTAAAGACAAGATATGAATCTGCATAGTGCATAAATTCACTTTCAAAGGCTCTCCTAGTACTTTAGTACTCTCTATGCTGTACTGCATTCTGTATTTCATAATTATTTGCTAATATTGTTAAACTGTTTAAGATGCTTTGCGTTCTTCCGGCAGCATTTCACAATAACACGCTAATAATGCTGACCTACAATATGCGCACACGCATGTTTGTAGGTTTTACGTTTCAGTTTCTTTTGCGTATGCAATTGAAGTTAGAAATAGTAAAAGGAACAATTTGCGTCAATACTCAACTGTAGAACAATCGCCCAATCATTTAATCAGCAGGCGCTGCGCTCAAACATCGTAAGCAAATATAAGGGTGCGTTTGAATTTATGGTGATTGGATTTAAAATAGTCCATTAACCTATTTTGTACCCTCGGTAATTTGCGACTTCCGTCACTATATAAATTTGTACAAGAATGAGATATAAATATATTGTTCAAACTGGGAGGACTTTGCTTCATTTATTTAACACATTTTGAGTCTTGAGAATTTGGGCTTGGCAACGTTTATGCTTGGCTTGGCAAACTGCTCAAGCGGATATTCCTGATGAGACATTCATTCTTCGGACGCAGCTATTGCCGCTTTTTTTTTCATCTTGGAGTCAATTGACTACCGATTGCATTTTTGCTACCGACCGCAATTGGACAATCCGACGTCATCTGGATAATGTATTGATGCGTCTGGCTTTCAGTTCGCACCGCCATCATAACATAGCTTGTGATTGGAAAACACTTTCGTGGACATTTCGATGTTTAAAGGTATTATTAGCATTCGTTCGGAGCACGATTGTATTTTATCCGAAATCCTCAAGAGGTTCAGCGCCACATCTATTTACGGATGACTGCTGTTCGGTTCAAGACCGACTACCCATGTGGTAGTTAATGCCTTCCGAGTTATTGCTCTGCTGTGCATATACATACGTTTTGGCAAACCGAATAACATTTTCGCTCTACTTACGTCAATAATTCCACTCCGTTGAGGAATATAAGCAAAGCGGTTCTCGAACACATTCCTTGGACACATATATTCACATACGAGTACTGCTACGAAGATGTTATTCATTGACCACTTAACCTTATGACTGTTTCAATTATGAACTGATGAAATCAGCATGCCTTTTAATTACTCACAGAGTGTTTGATTTGAAATTGCCATGTTGTTCTATCATCTTTACTGATCTTGGGGACAATCATAATTCAATTTGAATTTAATTCAATTTAACAACAGACGAAGATGTCATCGTTTGTGCGGTGCTTGAAAAATCTGTGCTCGTTCATTTAGTAAAGCTGACTGAATAATATTTACTTTAACACATCGTCGCGTTGTTGGCTTAAAATATATACAAGCTGTAGTTTTGGATAAATGTTGTCGATCACGCGGCAAAATGTTGTTCATCTGTAGTTAGGAAAATGTGGCCATATGACTTACCTTCGGAACTGTCAAAGGGCAGCAGCGTTGGCAGACGATAAAAATATGTTACCCCAGATTAATCTCATATTTTTACATGTTTACGAACGACTTAAAAGTATGGGAATTTCCAATTTGGAACATGCAGGTCCGAATGCAAAAGTGTGGGGCAAATAAATACACCCGATGAAACCATCTTGTAGCAATTTACACATCCCTTACGCTCTGATGAAATTATTATTTATAAAACTTACAGATGAGGTTGGTGCCTTAATCCGGAAAAATATTAAAAGATCTATTACAAAAAAAACTGTAAGTTTTTCCTAGTGACACTGACATTAGCTTTTTCCTCAAAGACTTGTTTTGTAAACGAAAATAGTCCAAAGATATTAAAACCTATAATTTTTTCGAGCTTTGGAGAATCCATCAATTATTTTACAGCATTTTAAACACTATACCTTTACTGAACCTTAGAACCAACAAGAAAGAAAAAACTGCGCAAAAGAGCGATAGAACTTTTTAAGATAGTGAAACACACCGGTCGTTGTGAAACACACATGGCCGTCGTTATCATTGGTTTACGTATTATCTGCGCAGGAAGAGATAAATCCTCCTGCACTTAACTTCAAATGCAGGGAATGGGTGAACCTGGCGAACCGCGTCATTTCAAGGAAGATTTTGCCATCTTACACTAGTTGGCAAAAGTATTTTGACAGAAATGCAAGTCGCTTTTCAAGGCGAATATTTCCTAACCACTACGGATTACAACTGTGTACAGTTTTTACTCAGTAATTGCATATGAGCTATGATTGTGTGTATAGATGAGATCATTTGAGACCCATGGGCCATGGCCGGATAGCTCTGGTCTATTTGTGGTTAAAGTCTGATTTTTCGACTGGCAAAAGTATTTGGACAGATTCATTTTTCATAGTTTTTTTTTTGGCGATAAATACTGTCATCGTTTGAATTTAAATTAAATATGATAGATTTATTGTGTACAGGTCCAATTTGATTAAAATATGGGGAAAACGACAGAGTTAAATATGGACGATCGACTAGCTTTTGTCGCAAAAGACGATTGCGGTCTTTCTGTTAAAAAAGAGGAACAATTTAATCAGAAGTCACATAAGAGCTACGAAAACAAAATAAAGAGGCTACAATTCGCCCAAGAGACATATGTTCTCCAGCAGGATAACGCCCTTGTCAAAAAAGCCCAATGGTGACTTAACTTTTACGGGATATTGCACCAGAAACACACAACTGTCCACCCCATTTAGTGTTATTGAATATGAGTGATGTTGAATTATAAGAAAAATAAAAGTTTTTCTAGCACGGAGCAGGCGTCACTACCATTCCTCATCGTATCGTCTACAACAGGTTTTGTGAATCATGTCCCAAAAATGACGCAGTAGTAGTTACTGTGTTTCTCCTGACAGGAAGCCAGAAAATAGCCACATAAACCAACCAAATAAAATGGTTATGTGTATTTTAAGTCCGATTGAAGAAAGTTTGTTCCAATTATACATCAGAGTATACTCATACCTATACTTGTGTCCATTTACTGAACAACGCGAACATAACCCATTGCGTGATGCGTGTTCCTTACGTTCAATCGATTGAGATCATAAACGTTATAATGGCGGTGTTTCTCCAGCTATAAATCGGCTCTAAGATGGTCTAAAAAAGTTTATTGCTTCTATTTACTTAGTTGATTAAAAATATTTCACAAAAACTATGATATTTGATAGTCGTACCTACTATTTATCCTGGGAGCATAATGTACATTTTCTTAAAGGCTTTGATAAGTTTTCCACTTAGAATAGCTTGTGGAAAAACTCGAGCATATGTTACGTCTGCTCTTCTTGGTAAACTCATGCCGACATTTGCATAGTGAACGCATGCAGACGAATGCGTTGCTAAGAACTACATCTGAAACAGGGTTTGTGTATACATGTATCAATTTATTAGTGGGTTTGGTTTCTACGAACAACATCGAGACATTTTCCACTTTATTCGAAGTTAAACGGAAGCACTGATGAGTAAAATAATTGCTTCCAACTAAGTCAAACTATGTAAATGAATTCATTGCAATTGAATAGGGCTACACCCTGTGCGATTCAGAAGAAGTATCACGGGTGTGTATACTTTGAAGTAAAGTCATACGTAATTCAGCAAGGACTTTGTCGTTAAGCTCCACAAACAATCTCAGCATTTTTGTTATTGGTGTGTCACCTTCATCTCAAGATTGGAAAGATTGCAACGGAAATTGTATTCCGCTTCCCTGTTTGTTTAAAAGCCATGAAATTCTGATTTGTTAACTTCAAAAAATATGAATTCTCAGTGACAGACCAATCAATCACACAGGGTGTTCCACATTCATCAATCTGTGGACCAATTATAATTTTTTTATTTTTATTTTAAATCACCGTCCATATGTTTGTAAACATACATCAATTGACTCACGTGCGGTCTCAATGTCGTTTCATAACCTTAATAAACTAACGACTCTTGTCAATAACGTAGAATAAACAGATAGTTTTGAAGTTGAAAACAACTTAATCCAAATAGTTGCACAAGTGATATCTGTATGGTACCAACAGTTTAACATACATACGGTCTATGCTTCGTAATAAACCGTAGTCTGTCTAGATCCAATCGCACCAAAATGGTCACTGGTCGAATCTACGAATGCCGTCGTAAATCGTGGCTTTCTAGGTCTTTTGGACCTACCGAAACTGCGAAAGCTGATGATAAGCTAAGTACTCAGTAGTCTCATCCCGCGTATGCTCTCAACCAAAAGACCCTCCAGTCAGTCAGTCAGTCAGGCAAACCAAAAATCGTTTAGGTCGCTTTCCTAAGGTTGTCTTACTTAGCACCATACAGTAGAACTGGTGTTTTCACCTTCTCAATTTTCTCCTGACTTTAATTAAAGTGTACCTTTGATATAAGCTCATAAGTTTTGTGCGAATGAGTCAAGAGTTATTTTAATAAAGGTACATGATAATGAGTCACCTTGCCTCAATCCTTTTTCGATGTCTAATGATTAATACTTTGACGGAGCAGCACTTCCGAACGTTTTTAAAACATAAAATCTGTAACAGATATAGCGACAGATCTAAACAATACGTTGAATGTGAAAATGGGAGCTGTTCGATATTAACGGGATACGGGAAGTATATGAAATTCATTTTAAAAGAAGCTTCAAAAATAAGTCCATAGTTGAAATACTTCATAAAAAAAATTTGTGCGACTGTATCCAACAGTCCCGAAATATGTGTAAACACCGTGCGTGCGGTATGTGTGTGGCTTGATACACGTCATT
Source organism: Cheilosia grossa (assembly GCA_963082955.1). NCBI lineage: Eukaryota > Metazoa > Arthropoda > Insecta > Diptera > Syrphidae > Cheilosia > Cheilosia grossa. The sequence goes on from OY720145.1 coordinate 33,189,115, forward strand.
GAGAAAAGAGGGAATTGTAATAACTGTATTCTTGATATATTATGAAATAACAAAAAAAGCTGAAATTAATATGCCCCAGCTCATAAAAGTATGCAATAATAAAAACGTATGTAATGATAAAATATATGCAATGATAAACCACCGTGACGCATTTCCGTTCCCGCAAGTTAAATGTGTGGAATTACTCCACCAGATTCCAACAACGCGCGCTTAGATGTTTACACATCAAAAAATGTGGCTGACAAATTGATTAGAGAGAAATTTTAACCCAGGCTAACTAAAAGTTAATACTTTAATCCAACATTTTAAGAAGTAATATGTACTTGTACCATATCTTAATTACTAATTCTTTGTTATTATGTTCTTTCAGGACGTCGACGGAACCTGGGAATTTACCTCGAAGTTATTGTACTTTTAGTCATAATATCATTATTCTCAACATCAGGTAAGTTTCGCTTTATATTTATAACTATGTATACTAACTTAAAATGTACATTTGATTTTAGAAGCCTGCTCTAGCCGTACAGTACCAAAGCCAAGGCCGCCACCGCCAAGTCCAACACCTCGGCCAAACATTACATTCCACACATATTCATGTCCACCTACATACGACGCCTGGTATTGCCTTAACTCAGCGACTTGCTTTTCGGTTAAAATTGGCGACGAAATTTTATACAATTGCGAGTAAGTAAAATGTTTTTCTATTTTATATGTGAATCTTAAGAACTTGTATTTCTAATTTAAAGAAGTGTATTGAGCATGCAAAGCTGGTTTTAATTTCTTTGGAATTGTTATTTCTTATGAAATGTGAAATTTGATAGCCAGTCACATGACTAAGTTCTAAAAACACAGAAATATAAAGGCTTTTAAAGAGTACATGTCGATGTGATCAAAACCATCTTTAAAGTAGAAGATTCAACCACGATTTGTGCCGCTCTTGAGAGTAAGGACGCTTTTGCTATAGATCTATATAGTTGAAATAGTTTCGTAACATTATTTATACTACACTGGAATAACAATATCGATCACTGATTGCGTAAGGTAAGACACTCGACATTTATCGATGCTGTCGAACATTGGCCAGGACCCAAGACGTAATCAAACTTTACTAAGCTTTTCTTCATCTGATCAAGTTTAAGTTGAGGCATCGTTTTTGATTAGTCTTCTTTTGACGACGCTACGGGGCAGACTGGGTGATTTCTATTCTTTCTCACTTGAATCCCGTGATTATCAGTGTACAACTCTACAGTTCTCCGCCACCGACACAAAAGGGGCAATGACCTTACTGATTGAGGAATATCTCAAACTTGATCCGACTTCTGATTTGCTTGATGTTAGAAACTCGTGGTGCTTGCTACCGCGACGTTATGCACCCCACAATGCCCCAAATGCCTTCTTTCCCAATTTCCGCCCTGAAATCGCTATGACATACGTAGGACACTTTTTAGATGTCCTTTCCACTTCATGCTGATCTACGCGTAATCGTTCAGTTATTGTAAGTCTTTTCAACGAATCTTCAGCACTATAATCATTTAACCAAAGGGAGCCTTTCGTAATTTGGTGTTGGACCGACACGCACGGCGTTAACTCGAATTGCAAAATTACCACTGCATTACCTTCATTAAAATCGTTATCACTGTTTCATTGTTATGGCAAACAAATCACGTACGACTATCTGTTTTATATTTATGAACAATTAAATGGAATTCCGTTCGCCATCTCACGATCGTCTGTTGATAAAAGTTGGTGCTTAAATTTAAACGGAAACGTCTTATCTATTGCGCCTATCTTTAGAATTGCTTTGTTATTGTAAGTTTAAGAGGTGTCACCTTACTTTTATGATATTTAGACACTGATAGCTTAAGATACGACGAGTCGTTGGATTTCCCCATTTATTTTATACTTATTAATGGAATTTATTTGTTTACATGGTTTTATAGGTATTTCTATCATTAACAAACTCTTTTTGATATCTGTACAATCCCCTGCGGTTTGTGTTTTTTTTTTTAAAAGACATTCAACTAACAATTATTTGTTCTTTGATCGCAGGCAATTCTATTTTGTCCAGGAATGTGGCGTTCGTTTTACATGCTTTTAAAAAAAATATATCACAATTACAATCTGAAGTTTGTTTGTGGCGGTTAGTTTGAATGCGGTATTTACCTAATACGCGAACGACATGCGTTCACATTTGGTAAACTTTTCTATGACAGAACGAGCAAAAGCAAAAACCTCTCGGAAGACAAATGTACGCATTATAATCGGCTATACAGAATGGTAGATTATTGCTAAAGTCAGCACTAAATACGATTAATTCCAACCCCACAAACTCAAAAAGTGTAAAGTCCAAAATGAACCATCAACTGTTCCGCTTTCTGTCTTGAGTTCCTGCAGATATAAGTGCGGAACGGAGAGACAAAGCAAATATAAGGTGGCCATAAGCGGTTCTAAATCAAACTACTAGCGACAAACAAGTAGGTACTACGCGCTTTCAACGCAGCTATGATCTTGTTTTATAGGAACGGATTAAACTTATTTAATAGTGTTATGTGCGCCATAACCGTAATTGATTCCAAAAGTTCAAAGATCTTAACATCCTTTGATAGAAACCAAATCCTCATAACGCAAACGCGTAAAGTTCAGCTTATCTTTAATTGTAAATTATCGGGCCACCCTTTTACAAACTTTTTACTTTTTCATTTCTTTTCCTTTTACATTCTCAAAAGTCTAATCTGATTTATCTTGTTCACTGTCCTTTTGAAGGAATTTTTTTTAAAGTCGAATTAGGTAAGTGCTTAACTGTGACTTCATTAACCTCATATAACAGAAGAGAAACAAACGTGTACTTTCCAATAAGGAATAATATTCTTCAATATAACGGTTCTATTCCATACACACGTTAAGCCAACGATTGATAACATAAAACTTTTATTTATTTTCAGGTGTGCTGTAGGGTACATGGGCCCTCGATGCGAATACAAAGAAATCGATGGTTCATATTTACGTAAGTCAGCTTCATTGTATTTGTTAGAGGAAACCTAACACGTCTTTTCTGCTTTACAGCAACCCGTCCAAGAGCTATGTTGGAAAAAGCCAGCATCGCAAGTGGAGCCACACTTGCCTTAATATTTGTATTAATTCTCTGCCTTACGTGGTATATGCGATGCCAGCAAAAACAGAAGGCCCGCAGGCTCGAGGCAGCCGATTGTGGAATGGATGTGGTCGATGGAATGGTAAAACCAGAGAAAAGACCATTCGGATCACATCACCACTACACACTCCCAATGACAAGCACTTTTAAGCGATAAACAAGTTTTCTTTTTAAGCACCTTACTATTTATTGAATATTATATATATATATATACGTATATAAACATTTTAATTTTAGACTTAACTTAATTTAGTTATATTTTCGGTTTTGATAATCTATTCTATTGTCGCAAGTAGTATCTTGTATTGATATACATACGTAAGTAATATTTATTATGCTTTAGATTAGAGACTTACATTCAAGTTCAAAATAAAAACAAAACAAACAATTGCGAACCTATAGTAAAAATGCAATTAGACGATAAAAGAAAGAAATATAATAGAGTACACTTTCCTATGACAAACAAAATGGCTGATAAAACTATTCACACAGTGAAAGTCTAAGTGCCTCAATGGTTAACATGAAACGAAACAAAAATGTCTGTAATAAGGATCTAGCTTTGGTTTTTTCAAGCACGATCACTATACTATGCCCCGAAACACAATGCTATACAACTCAAGTGTATTGTAAATAAAAACAAAAAAGGAAACATATTATAAATGTAGTTAAGTTGAGCATTGCAAAAGTATTTTATAACTTTATATTAGCGCACAGACAAGTATATGCAGAGATGTCCAAGACTTTATAAAATAAAAATGCATTCATCGGCGCATAAAACAAATGAAGTGTTTTCAAAATCGTTTCAAACAAATTCGCATATTAAGGTAGCTTTTTGTGGCATCTATGTTGATTTTCAGATTCGAAACTATGTATTTGGCAGCTAGCACAATAATTTGTATGAATAATTGCCTTGGATATCAATTAATAGGAATCTGTAAGATAAATGTGCTTTTCTGGAAAAAAGAAAAACATTGTGAAATGTATTAACGAAACGTAAAATGATGTTGCTAAATTTAAGCGCCTTACATTTATAAAATCCATTTTAAAAACAGAATCAATATTAATTATGAGAAACACTTCACTTTTGTAGTTTTATTATGAATGCTGATTGCTGTTAGTAGAGTGGACCGCTACAAAAGATTTTGTCGGCAATAATTTTTTGGAATTTTCCAGTTGGCAAATTGTGTTTTAAAAAATCTTATAAACTATGTCATTTCAACAAAGACATTGCCCAATAATAACAAACCCAATAATAGTAAACCCAATTCAACACGTCGCCCGTCAACGAGCAACCGAAATTTGTTTTTGTTTCAGATGTAAAATCAACTTAATCTCGTGATTAAAAACCCAAGAACCGAGAAAAAACTACCGCGAGTCGATATTACCATCTTCATTGACAGCTAGGTGGCTATAAAAGCCGTTTCTGCTATTGAAATTAAATCCACGCCCGTTCATCGCTGCCGCTAAGAGCTCAAGGTTATTTGCTTGCAGCACACCACAAATCTCTGCTGGGACTCTGGACAAAGCAGGCAATGAGGGGGCAGAAAAACTGGCGAGAAATGGTTCTGCAATGGACCGCGATCCATCCACCACTCTGTAATCTGAGAGAACGAGTGGAGACAAGATTCCTATGAAAACCAACAACAGGTGAAAAAAACTTGAGAAACAGAGTGTGGTACTGCAGAGTTCACCCTGTTCTACTTACCCGTTAACCTTACCTAAGTAGTTTTTGTTTTATATAAATATATTTGTTTAATATAGTTTTAGGAAAATAGCTACTGTATTATATCCACTTTCAATTAAGAAACAGTTTGTTCTTCCGGGAGATTATGAAAAATTCTAAAAAAAGCAGATCAGATTATATTTAATTGCAATCATATATTTTATGTCACTTGTTTTGTATTTTTCGTTTCAAAATGACCAACATGCAGTATTATGCTGCCGAGTTAATGGTTTATTTCGATAAACACCGATTTTTGGACGTCCTTAAGGTAGGTATAGCTAAAACATTGAAGTTTCAGGTATGCACCCATATAAATATTTTAATAGTCTCTTTTAGTCAAATTGTGTATGGACAGACCTTTGTGCTTGAAACATTATTTAAGAGAAAATTTACGTAAAATTGCAAACAGTGTCCTGACAAGAAATACGATTGTGCATTTGCCGTTGAAGTTCGGTTCGCAAAATATTTAATGTTTCATACGATTTCATAGTATTTGCTATTATCTTTAGATGTTGAAGATTTCGTGAAAACATGTCTTCAAATGTACAATATTCCTATAATTGCATACAATACGAGAGGAAATAAAGTCGGTGCCAACAAATTGAAGGAAATACTTCGGAAATTTGAAAAATTCTGCAAAAAGAATGGTATCCAGAAGAAGCATAAAATTTATTTGAGTGAGTGCTTTTTTCACCAATTCGATGTCGTGTTATAGAACACTCTAAGGTTGTTTTAGAAGTATCTCAAGTAATTTACACCTTCCATCTTTACCACAATCGTTTTTAATTAGAACGGCACCCCAAAGAAATCTATAGAAAACCACATTTTATGTAGAAAATAAAGAATTAATTTAGATTATTTTAATGAAATGCTTTACCCTTAAAGATATGCCCAACAATTTCGATGAGGTCCTTCAAATTGAAAACGGCGAGTCACCTCCCACAAACTTTATCCACGTTACTGCAGGCGAACGCACTGATCGGGATTTTAAGGATGTCTTAGACTTCTACGGCGACACTGTTAAGGAAGTTTCTATTCGATGTGCAGATAACATACAAAAAATCTCGGATTCGTTAGTACCCGATGTCATGCATAAGATCAAGTACTGCCCTGTGTCAGTGCCGCATGAAATAGCAGCCCATTTTGTATATAGAGCAGTGATAATGGGACGGCGTGGATCGGGTAGAAAGACTCAAGCTAAACTCCTAGCCGCACGATACAACTTGGTTTACAGTATGAATAAAATAATTTTCATCATTTAATCATTTGGTAGCAATTAATTTCCCTATTTTAATTAGTTAATGTTGAATCTCTGATTCAAAAAACTATGCAATCCAAGGACAACATGGCCAAGGTACTTTGTGTCGCTTTTAAAAGGGAAAACAAGTTCTCAAGCTCAGCCATTATGGCTCTTATTTGGAGGCGAGTCTTACAGAATGACACTTTAACCAAGGGTTGGGGCATCGTCGGTGTTCCAAATTGCAAAACTGAGCTCAAAACTTTAGTGGAGAAGTTCGAGATTCCGCCTAATAGAATTGTGGTGCTTCACTGCAGTAAAAACATTGCACTACGGCGTTTGATTAAACAGTGGGAAAGCCAATCGTGTCCAGTTAAAAGAAAGGTTGACACATGTGCTTGCGTCGAAAAAGAGGTAAAATTACAAATACACTAAAAAATTTATGAAACAAACATTGCTTTCACAGCTTACTCAATATGATCGAAACAAAAAAGATATGTACGAATATCTTAGAGCATCCAAAACGCAGACGATTCATATTGATGGGAAGCATAGCGCATGTTCAGTTAGTAACAAAATATTTGGCTTAATGGAGTGTTGATAAAATTAAATTCCTGAGGATAATGCGATTTTGTGAAGAATATTTTTGTTTTCTGATTTCCTTCACAGTTCTAAACCATTTATTCCCCTCAACTCAACACACTCTTGCAAACAGACTCTTAAACCTGTGAACATGGTTTCAATTCAATCGCTCCAGTAATAATTTATCAGTCAGAGAAACAAAATTTAATTTTTTGCACTTTTGCTGGATTTCTGGGTAGAGGACTCTTAATAGAAATAAGGTCTGGTGCCTAGGTGGTCGGAGTATGTGTTCGTACTCGCTGGCTTCTTTACTGGAAAAACAAAATACCTTCAGCTTATGAATTAAGAAAGACACTCAAGCTGTACTAATGTGGTATTCGATTGGGCGCTCTCACAGCACTTTGTTTGCTCTCAGAGCAATTTTTATGTTCGTTTGGTACAAAAAATCAATCTTTTTCAGATTTCAGAGCACTTTTGCGAATCTGTTTAGATATTTTCTCAGATTTGCCTCAGATTTACCAATACAAGTGCATTTGAGTTTGACAACTGTTGGTTTTCGTGAATTTGTTCTACAGCAAAGAAAGACATTGCATCGGGTGAATTTTTTTTTGTAAATTATTTATGTATAAATATATAGAAATCAATCTGGACGGAAATTTCGAATGTTTTAATATAAAATTTAACCAGTGAACGGAACTCGCTTAGAAAAGTTTCGACGGCTACACATATTCGAAACGCACGAATATCAACACAGAAAAGAGCAAGTGACGGTTTTATGTTTGAAATCTGAAATCTGAGGGCCCAATCGAATACCATCGAATGCGCATGGTTTGATTTTTGTCATTTTGCGCTCTTGTTTTTTTTTCGGTATTCTAGTAAAGCCTACCATATCTTTTATGCATTTCGTGTCAAACTTGGGCAACGTTTTCTAGTGTCACATACCATCATCGATGTGTGCTATTGGCGGGCGATTAATTTCACTACCGCATCACTGTGCAGTGTTAGTGAGAGGATCAGAATATATATACCAAGTCACTGAAAACTTGTTATATATCCAGAATTGATGGAAGCACCTGCATACTCCATTGAAATAAAGGAAACTTATGTCGTTTTCCATTGGGACCACCAGAAATCTTTTTCAGATCTCAGATTTTACGTGGCAAATGGAACGCGCAACGAAATTGATCTGCTTTTATAAATGTATTAGTGCGTTATGTGGCAGTAATAGCAGCTCTTCAATCTGCATTTGTTTTTGCAAAAAACACAAATGGATATCGACTTCGAAAATGTTTTCCCTGTTGCAGATACAAATTTGGTATTTTTGTTGATTCGTAGTCTTCAGATGACGAGGAAGACTATGAAGATAATAATTCCTCCAAAATTATATCCATGGCTATTTATGTATTTCGTTATTTTGGTTTTCACGAAACTTTTCGCATTTGGATTGAAAGCAAAGTTCTTAAAATGACGTAAAACAGCTGTGCAAAGCATATGTGTATGTGTAGATCTGAAAAAATATCGAGATCTGCAAAAAGTGATTTAGATCAAAAAAAAGATTGATTTTTTGTCCCAATGGAAAACCACATAAGTTGACTGACGTTTGCATTTTCCACTGCACTGCTATTGAGCAATGGCTTCCTTAATACTTTAGCAAACATCATTTTCCTTTTAAGTTTTGTATCTGAATAGCTACCCAACAGTTTTTAAGCATTTTTTTCTAATTGAACTATTGTACTTGTTGTTAGACATTAACAAAGGCCTTTTGCTTTTGACATGTCACCGATAATGCATTAGGTCTATTCAAGTACTTTCCCGGGCCAAACATTAAAAATCTGTTAAACTAAAAAAATTGAGCGAAATCCTCTCAAAAAGCTGTAAAAATTTCCCAAAGTACGCGTATACATTTCGAGCTACTTTGAGCCACTTTCATCTTTGACATCTTATTCATGTCACAAACAAATATATAACTTACCTTTTTGCAACGTATGAAACGTTCTAGGAGAACATTCGACTACCACCGAATTTTGGTTGTTTTCACAGATTGAATTTCTCTGTGCAATTTATTTTTAAGACGGATTTTGAATTTGTTTCATGTCAAATTTGTGCATTTGACATATTTATTAGTACATGGTACATGCCGGTTGAAATTCTCTGAGCTATTTCGAGCCAAAAGAGGATCTATTCGTTATTTAGCTATTTCCCTTTTTTTCTATTATTTTTGATGAGAACGTCTATAGACTTTGAGCGATTGCGATCGATAAATATCCATTTAAACCGAATACGCGAATGCACCTTTTACACTTCAAGCGATCGGCAACTTCTTACAGAACTTTCTAAAATAAATTTGATTAAAATTTACAGATAATTGTATGTGTTGAAAAAATGTTCTCTTCATTTGTGGATGCAAGTATAGGATTTGAGATTGCATCATTGCGCAAAAGGTAAATGAAACCGAATGAAGGCGTGACACGACAACTCATTCTGAAAAATTGACATCATTTACCCCAAGTTTCTATCTATATATATAAAAATAAGTATAAATTGTCGCCAATGTTCTCTGTAATGCGTGAACCGATTTTGATTCTGGAAATTTCCCATGACGTTAATACAATAATTTGTAACTATAAAGGGTTTTTGTAGGTGTATTGGTTCATGAGTTATAGGGGCGTGGCACCTTCGAAAAAAAAAAAATGTATTTGGATCGTGCTGCATTCAACTACAACTGCCAGTTTGACTACAGCTCTCATAAGGTTGTTACCTGCATGTTACTATTGGTACAATAAACAAAATTTGCGGATATTGCAAAGCACAAAAGGACAGCACTGAAAGAACCAGGATTGTGCTGTGCAAATGGAAATGTAAGATTGCCGCCATTGAATCTACCACCTGAACCTTTCTGTACATAAGTTTCTGGCTGAGCTGATGTATGTATTTCAAACATATGCATTAGGAAGACTTAATACAATTCATCCGAGATATGACGAGTGTTTTTAATTACGTCTTCTATTATTCAACGTTCCTGGACCAACATCCTTTGCAAATTTCAAAACAGTAGATGGATTAGAGTGCCCAACTTATCTAATTTAGCAAGCAAATAGTGGAAACGTCTAGCGAAGCGGACGGCGTACCGCTAATATTATATACAAATGAGCCGACTTACAAATTTCCTTTTTTAAGATGTGTGAAATAGATTATGGAGGTTTTAGGCTACTTTTGTTTTAAAAGTACAGTATTTTTCCTTTAAACGCCTACCGGCTGATCGAAAGGTAAAGTTCAACTTCGGCAGCGTTGCCACTAGTTGCTAATCTATTCGTGAATGTAATATGAACCTTGTCGGCACATGCTCTTTGTGTATAGACATCATTGACTAAGAAGACGGTGTCATTGTTGCAAATGCACGAATGACAAAATTTGCGCTATACGCGACGAACAGAACTGATCTATGCCCAGCGAAAACACCGACACTGCAGCCTGCAGGGGCAATCAATTACAATCTTGTTAAGTGACTTCGCCGCAGAGTTGCTTGGCATGGTCAGATTTAATTGGATTCCTCAAGTTGGCTTCTTTGAATACACTTCACTGAAAATGTGTGCTGTCATGATTGTGGGTTGCCATTCAACTTTTGAACTAGTTAACGCATTGTTTGATTTTAGATTTTAATGCTCAACCATTTTATGTAACTAAATGTAATGCGTGGAGCGTAGGAGTCTAACAAGCTTCTGCAATTCACACACCCATAAACTGTTACTTTAGAAAGTAGCTGCAATTATCCTGTAATGGATTGTATTCGAAGAGTCTTTCATAACTTTCATACATTTAACTAAACATCTTAGGAGCAGCATATACTTCACTTTTTAAACATCTCAATGTCGATCTAAAAGAAAGAAAGAAGTATACCACTATAAAGTATTTTAAGTCGGAAGCCGATTATTAGATAACCTATACCTCAATGAATTAAAGCAGAATTCTTAGAAAAATTAGAGCAAGAACATGAAAAAACCATTGTCGGACGGATTTTTTGCCTGGTCTACAGATAAAGTGGTGCTTGGGGTATCTATTGTTTTCAGTTCTCCAATTTTCTGGCGTACTTCTGTTTACATTTTTTTATACCCTATTCACACCGCACCGAAAACCGTGTTTTATTCGAAAACTTGTCCGAACTTCAAGTAGTTTTCGTTTGACGTTTCTATCAGCTGTGAGACACTAGCCGTGCAACTTCTGTGTAAACTATTTTGGCTACAAATTTCGATCGCATTAATTAACAAATAAAATTAATCCAGTGCATTTAAAAATTGTATTAGTCCATCAATTTATTGTGGAAAATGATTTTAAGTTGTGCATTGTGACATTCGTTGGGTCAGCTGTTCTGCTGAATTTACTGAATATTGGAAAAAGTGTGTATGTTTCAATAACCCAACGATTGGAAGTCATTGTCGTGGAAAACGACTCGTTTTGAAAACTGAAATATGTGCTTTCGCGAAAACCCGGTTTTGGGGTCGGTGTGAACAGGTTATTACCTACCCAAAGTAAGCTGTTATTCCCTCAGGAACATCCAAGTCATCTACCGTACCCGTATACAGAGCTGCTAAAAATTCTTTAATGACCTAATGCGCATAAATCGGAAGATGTCATAGCGTCTCAAGAGATTTGTTGTACCCCTAGACAGATCTGTCAGAACTTCATCAGAGAGGTTTCAAATGCAAATGCGAAGCTGGCATAGTCAGCCAACATTTGTGCACATTAAAGCTTCTTAGATGGTTTTTTAAAAACCTACTTATTCTCAGCCTCTGCAACTACTTTAGAGATCTAGAAAGATCAAAGTTGCCACTGTCTCTGAAAATACGGTAAATACGGTTATAGCTCCTTCAGCTATCTAGGGAAGGTCACATTAATATCCGAAAAACACTGCCCAAAAGTAAGAAAAAATCAAAAACTTGCTCACTGTCTTCCCTACTTTTTATAAAGTGTGTACAAAATGTTGGACCAGTTTTAAAAAACAAAATGAAACTCTTACCTGACCGAATTAATGACACGTCTGAATAGAAACAAAGATAGAGAATTGCACAGTACACAACACAATACAGAGAGACAGTAGACAAAGCTGTCACAGCTGGACGTCAGTTGTAAATTGTAATACAGAAACGACTCAGTTGTCACATGTTGTATGAGCTAGAGTAAACATACACAGAACTGGTGCGAGATGCGACCCTTTTCATATTTACATTTATATTTTGAACCGTTTCGAAAAAAACGTAATAGCGAGCCAATTCCTACAGCTAACGGCTGTCAAAAATCAATTTCTTTTGTCACCTTCATCTATACACTTATTAGGTAGGTGTATAAGAATATATGGACTGCTAGTAGTCAACTTCGCGTTGGTTTCAACATTAGCGCTACGGCTTTTGGTTCAGAGCGGGATAAATTGGAAACAAATTATAAGGAGCAGAAATAAAGTAGAGGTATTATGGGCTTCATTATCAGTATAGGGAATTTAAGAATAACTTTTTTAAAATACACATTGAAAACAAAAATAAAGCTTAGAATACATTTCGTCTTATAAGTTGAACAAGGAAGTATGTTAATTCAATAGCTCCACTGCCTTATTTGTAAAATTCGGATGATTTTCCTTCCGATCTTGTAGCCTTTTCATCGTTCTGATGCCTTGGAGCCTCCATCTTCCAGAGTTATGAATCTATCCAAACTATCATTTTGAAAATTTGTAAAAATATCCAGAAAACTTTTTTGATTGAAATATACGCAAAAGTGGTATTGCAGATTATTTATTTAAAAAAAAAAAAAAATGTAAAACATCAGAAAAAAAACTCGCCATAAATATGTATACGAAAATTGTGCAATTTATGAAGCAATAAATGCACTCCAATACGATTTATGTTTGGTTCCATCTATTATTAACAATTTGAACTAAGACATTTTCGATGCGACATTTATTGTAAAACATTCCGCAACAATTTGAACACTAACACCCAGTTAAACTTTTTATTCGCTTTGAACAAAGAGTGTTGGCGTAATTTTTTGGGCAGAGCTTGCACGGAGCTGACATTTCACTAGTAGTCCATATTATAGTAAGTCAATGGGCACATTCAAGAATCTAGTTACCTTAAGTCGACTAGATTGGTCTGGATAAGATGTAACGTGAACAAAAAACTTGATTGGTCGGGAACGTAATTTTTTCCTGCGTCATCCACATATCCGAACTGTCAACTTAGTACTCAGTTACGAATTTCTTGACTACATTTGTCGGCTACCCCTCCATAAACGTCAGCTGGTCATATAACCGATTTCAGCCAATCAAAACCGAGATAAATCTGGTCAGACAGCTGTCAGACTTATTAACCTAGATACTGCAACGTCCCCATTGTCTTCATCCATGTATAGTGTAATTATTCCTGCTAAGGCCCAAATAAAACGCTGCAACTTATTTTAAGGTTCCTCGACTCATACTTAAAACTTTTCTTTACCCGGATCAGGTCGGAAACTTTGCCTGTCTACGTTTTTCCAGGGTTCACCACATTTTTCACTGATCCATTTTTCGACCAGGTCTACCGCTATTCTTCTTTTTTTTTTTTATAAATATAAGAAATAATTATTATTAATTATTTTCTAAGAAACCCTTCAACGAAGTTACGATAATCAGCAACCTTAAATACTCCTCCCAAACGGGTAAAAATTAATAAATGCCTTGTGCCCATTGTGGTGATCACTTCGAACTTATTATAAAATTCGTTGCTTTTCGCTCTTTTTTTTATCATAAAAATACGCTATTCACTTCTCCGATCAGTTTCCAAAATTGAAAATCAAATTGAATTGAGAATAAACAATGACAAAATAAATAACAGCCTCACAATGCAAGAGAATGCACTGGCCCAGAAAAGAGTTGCCCATTGATTGCTAGCACCGTTTGTACACAAGTATCGGCATTTGTTTTGGCGACAACTTCGTGGAGAGCGTTTCGACTTCTTTGCGTTAACCGGAGTGACGTGGTATGTGATGTGTAACTGCGTACTACGATCGGCGCATAGTCAGCCAAGCCAGGTCAATAATTCTGGATATGATCGGAATGTGGAATAAAAAACGCAAGCTACATTGGTAGGGGCATACCACTGAGAGAAACGGCAACATCAAGCTGGAGAGCCAAAAGAACATCGCGAACCAGTGACGCAGGCCATAAAAAATAATTACTATCATTGTGGTGATGCATTCTTCGTCCTCATCTGCTCTGCGGCTTCATTTTCGTGCGACTCTTCACGATCGAGCTATTAGCACAACGCCACGAGGACTAAATTACACAAATTTTGGTAAAGATATACCTACCAACAGATATAAGATACTCGTAAGGACAAGTTGTTTGTGGTTAAAAAGAGACAGTGGCGCGCTGTTGTAGGAATGAGTTTTTGTTATTGTGTGTCTAGTCGAACATAAAAACGTCACTTTTTTGTGTTGATATTCGTGCGATTCGAATATGTGTAGCATTCGACACTTTTCAAAGCTTTCCATTCACTGGTTAAATTTTATATTAAAACATTCGAAATTTGCGTTATTGAATTCTAAATATTATTATAACTACATAAATAATTTATAAAAATTTGTTAACTCGGTGAAATGCCTTTCTTTGCTGTAGAAGAACTTCACGAAAACGTAAGCAAACTCCATGTTGTCAGTTGTCAAACTCAAACGCACTTGTATTGGTAAATCTGAGTGCTCTGAAAGAGATTGCTTATTTTTGTACCAAACGAACATAAAAAGTGCTCTGAGAGCTCCCAATCGAATACCACATACGATGCTTGCCAAAAGGAAGGTGGACCAATAAGATGTCTGCAGTCTGCTGAGGGACAGCAAGAATGCTCTTGAAACTCCAACAGGATCCGCTATTCCTCAAATGCGGCTCTTGAATTACTTAAATTAAGAGATCTAATGGAGACGAACCATACTGAGGCCATCAACTTTGGCCGGATTTTCCGTTACTTGCCTAAAAGCTATATTTTTGACAATTTTCACGTAACTTCAAAAACTCCGGCTCACCAACACACTCGCACCTTGCATATGTCACTTCTGCTGTGGGCAATGATGCTCACTGCGTTCATAGAATTTTATCCCCTAAATTTGAAATCATTCGTTACATGCGGATAGTATTTGTTTTTTGGAATAAGTGTTCCTACATTTGCTTAAAATGTTTTCAACAAATTAACAGTTCAGAATGGTTGTAGGAAAATAAAAACATTTTGAGCTCACTTTCATCAGTTATTTAGAAAAATGTATAGATACATGAAATCGAAGTCAATGATATCCGAAAATATAGCGGAAAATATCCAACCGTGTTTGTCCTAATAATTTGTTTCTAGTATATAAAACATTTCCTTTAGATAGTTTTATAAACCAAACAAGCCATATTATTCGCCTATCGAAAATATAATAAAAACTAACTTATTGAGTTTTGTCAACATTTTCTAAGATCGCACCTTTAAAATCGGAAAATTTACGAATTCTGCTTTTCTAAATTCCTCTTTTCACTTTCAGTAATGTTAAAATGTGATATTCCCGAACTCTATCAGCTATCACATTTCCCCACGGTTGGCAGCATATTTTTGAATTTTCTGTATGTTTTTGCATGTCACAAGGATTCTAATTGACATTTCACCGATGGGAAAAGACAAAACTGAAAACTTTTCGTTAGCCGAATCACGTCAAAAACTTTGCCTATCTACATTTTTCCAGGGTTCACCGCCTCCGTATGATTTGTCTATGAAAACAATTCTGTACTCCACTTAGGTATTCACTAATTTCACTAAATCAGGTTTTCAACATTAAAAAACAAATTAAATACATAACAGGAATAGATGGCGTTACTAGCTCTATTCATGTTTGGCAAATGCGTGAATTTGTATTGATTTCTTACGTAATAAAATCACAAATATCAACAGGCGGCTTAATAAAATTGAATGTTATCCTCTAGATTCTTTTCGAATGTGGCAACGAAATTCTTCCTCGCTGAAAGAAGGGACAATCTTCGCCACGTAATTTTTATTGCAGTGTCGCTTTTTCGTCTTCTCGATTGCTTGTAGTTCAGTCAGTACAAACTCTTCCACATACTCGAATTCATCAAAAAGAAGTTCGATTAATTCCGAATCACGTTCATCGCTAGGTAGATGAATCAACTAATTTCGTTCGTAAATTAGGAAATTCTTCGAGCTTATCAGGTATTTTAACGATTTTTCGTACCATTTTTTTTTTTTTAATTTTTGAATTGTGTATCTGTCATTTTTCAAAGATTATTACAATCGTGTCCTTACTTTTTCGTAAGTGGCTCTCTCCGTGAGAGGATTTATCGTCACCACTGCTATTTTGATAATCTTTTCCATTATTACTACAACAGTAAAGGAGCAATCCTATTTTTGGTTGTTATTAATTCGCAATTTTCACCAAGTTAACTACTACGAGGGCCGCAAAAGCACCCATCTCAAAATAACACACCCCACCACTGCTCCACTCCACTCACATTTTACATACATGGACACTGAGACTGAGAGGCACATTTTGTTTTAGTTATATTACGCTAAGAAACTGGTAAGACAACACTGACTGACATCGTTGATTCCAATCCAACATCTAGCGCTAGCCAACCAGTCTTCGTGTTGAATTCAAACGACTAGCAAGCATTACACGCGCGGGTAAATCACCGCGACTCGCGATACTTTGTACTCCTCTGAATAGCGCATCTGAGTGTTTCACCTGTCGTTCAATCATTTGATTCATTTTGCATTACTACATCCATCTTCATCCAAGCCGTTTATTGTTCGGGTTGTCGTAGGTTGAAAGAAGAAAATAGAAAAAAGTATCTCCGATGATACACCGACAATTGTCGTAATTATTACAATTATTCGCTACCGCTTGCTATACTTAATAGGGGGCTTCCTGTACGCCGAGTTTTTTTTATTTAATTTTTTCTTTAAAGACAATTATTGTAACTGCACCGGTGTGGCAGTGATTGGCGTAGTTTTTATAAGAAGTGTAAAGTTTTCTATTACTTTTTTGTTGCTGTCTGGATAAATGAAGTGACAAGCTAATTTATTTTAATTGAAATATTGAAATTCTCCTCGACTAATTAACTCCTTTCTGGGATAACGCAGAGACGAACGCTGCATATTTGGATATAACTAGAACCGAAACCGACACAGACAGCCAAAAAGGTGAGGTTACTTATTTAATTGTAAACAAACTTAATTGGCTGGTGGTTACTTTTTTTGCTATCAAAAGCACCTTCGAACAGTCAAGGTCGGTGTAAGATCGTGAGTGATGGGTCATCCAGTGAGGTCATCACAGTTTGTTGTTATTTCAGATCTACAGCTCTAGATACCTACATGTAACAAAAAAGAAGCCGCATCTCCGACTGAGTATCTCCTTGGAGTGGGGTACACATAGAACATCCTTCGAAATACAGCAGAGTTGTTTTGTTTTTTTCTTTAAATTTGCAACGCAGAAAGATGTTATGATCATGTCGCCGTAGCCGCGCCCATTGCGGGTTTTTTGTTTATTTTTTTTTTTTGTAAAAACTTGGGGCTCAAGCTGATATTTGGAATGACGACTGTTGCAAGATATTTTTAAAATGTGCTTGCATTAAACTCAAAGGAGGGTTGTCTCGCCGTTTTTGCGACTTTTATTTGGATGTTGTCATTAACACAGGTAGATAGGTATAGATATACTTCTGCCCACATTCTGACCCCGATATAGACTGAAATGCTATAAGGAAGCCGGTTGATACTGATCGTTTATGGGTATAGGTACACTCTTTCGTGAGATGTTGGTTAATATTTAGCCGCTAATTGGTGTATGGTTCTGTTTTGTGTGTGCATTTTCGTAACCGCTTATGGTATATATTTTGACGTTGCTTGGCATGCTAGTATTCAAGAAGTCTACCTATGCAATGTGGGCGGTGCTCAAACTGAGAGGCAAATACGTATTTTATACAAAAACAAAAACAAAAATGTAGAGAAAGTTATAGGGAGTAGTTATATGGCGACGGGTGGCGTAGAAAATTTTGAAGATGATATCACATGCAAATTATTAAGTGTTTGAAGTCGTAGAACGAACAAGATATTGATGGGTCATTTCTTTCCGCAACATAATGCGGCAGGCCTATAATGAAAGACATGTTCGCATAGGCCTAGAGAGATATAATCTTGAAGGAAATGTATGCACACTTTGTAGGATTAAGCTCAATTTGTCAATACAAAAAGCAACTGCTCGGCAAAATGGATTGACAAAGTCTTTCCTACATCTTTTTAACTTTCTCGATTACGTAGTAAGAGAAAGGTACATATTGTATTCGAACAAAGTTTCGAGCTCCATATGTTAATCAATTCTGACATTACGATGGTAGAGGAACTCAAAAAAGTTTATCAAGAAATTACGTCCGTCCGTCCGTCTGTCCGTAATTGGCTTTGGAGTTTGTGGGCTTACAGTGTTGGGCCGTTTTTTTTGCAAAGATAACCCCTTCCATTCGTTCCAAAAATAAAACTTACACAAAACGAATGGTTGCGAGAAGCTAGGCCTTGGGTCCCTACAGACCTGTTGCGCCAACTATATATATAACCTCAATATTAATGGTACTTCCCGCATGACAAAAATTTCGTACCAGTTTGATTTGTTTGAAAACGGTTCTAATGATTTCAACCAAAATTGATATTTGAGCTTAAGTAGTTGAGGTTACCATGACTGCATACCCAGTTTTTGGCTAAAAAATCGAATAACGGTAATTTTGAAATGTTGCCATACCTTGAAAACAGTCCATACGAATATAACAAAAATTCATTTCTAAGGTAATTCGGTATATTTCTCACTTAATAACAATCTCAGTTTTTGTCTATATTATCGTATAAATTGTTTTTGAAAAAAAATTAAATTTAGTTTTCTTCAACTTACCGGAAAACAGAAAGAACGATTTTGAGCAAAGTGCATACTTAGAGTAAAATTTATGTTTTAACAATGATTGTGTCCTTAACTTTCAATTCGAATCACCGAAAACGCTATTTTTAAGAACTCTTCATATCTCGAAAACCCAATTTTCGATTTGGATAAACCATTAAAAACCAATTAATGCTTACATCCCGAACAACGTCTAATATGCAGCTTTGAGCTAAATAGTTAAGCAATAGTATTTTTCAAGTTAAACATTTCAGTATTTGTTACTGTTTTGTCTGCATAATTTTACAAAAAGTGGACTTACGATTTTAATCAAAATGCATATTAAGGATAATGAAATAATTCTTATTGAGATCCCATACTTAGTTTTTCTCAAAAAATTCGAATAAATCAGTTTTTTAAATATTTCTCAAAAATTAATACCCAAAGGCCGATCTGGGTTTATACATTTTATTAAAGCTCATTTCCATTAAAAATGCAGCGACCCAGAATTTATTTTTAGCACCCACTTCTTCTTTTTTGCAACCATATTGAATGTGCACCTTAAAATAATTCAAGTCAAGCCTTACACAATCAGAAACTCCCACTTCATTTGCATCCTAAAAACATCCATCGGCATTTTCTAACAACTAATGCAAATTCAAAAACAAATCCCTGAATTCTTACATGGTTATGTAAAGATATAGGTCTATCATGAACCCTACTTCCGCAATCATGAACACCTTAAACCAGCGTCACTAATCTAATCCAGTCAAAAATAAATGCATGCTCAACAGATCAGAAAACAGAAGCTCCTTCTACACTTTGATTTGTTTTAAAATAGTACAGTAGGTTTACAACATTCTAACCAGAACTTGCGGCAATTGTTTGTTACTGAGAGCTTCCAATTATATAAACCCACATTGTTATTTCATATAAAACTACCGTACCAGATGAATATCCCAAAAGTCGATTTTTTAACACTATTCATCGGTTCTCAGATTTTTACCTACGTACCCAATAAAATAAGAAAACAACCAACCTAACGTTTGATGAACGAGAAAGTTTCGTACACAGTCGTGCACTTTATTTAAATACTTCTAACAGGTGTGGGAAGAAAAACTCCAAGAAAACTTAAGGTACCTACCATATCACCAACCCATGGGTGCCAAATCAGCCTCTAGTTTTTGAACTTTTTATTTTAGCTTTTTACGTTTTTAAATATTTTAGTATGTTTCAAATTATGAATTATATTTATGTTCCTATTTTTTGAGTTGTAACGAAAACAAAAAATGGTTGTCGTATGAATTCATCAAATAGGATATTAATTAAATCGGTTGAGAAACGTCAAACTTTGAAGGATACAAATGCAAACAAAAAGTGTACATTTTGACAAGAGGAGTAAAAAGAGTATCCGGAACTGAGAATTCTCTATTGAAAAACATTTAACTCTTATTGATAAACCCTAAAGATTGATCCTAACTACATAAATGCTATCAACAAACAAACAAGCATCTGTCCACCGCCTAGGACATAACATCACTATTTCGATATTTCGATGTAGTTAAGGAGTTCAATTGCCTTGGTGTAAATACGAATTCCACGAATGACACCCTAGTGGAGATCCGCCGAAGAATTACCCTAGGAAACCGTTGCTACATCGGTTTGGCAAAAAAAAAATGGAAAACTCCTAACCCTCATTCTGCCAGTTCTGCTTTATGGAGCCGAGTGCTTGACGATGGGCAGAAAGGGAGAGCTAAGACTGAGCTCATTCGAAAAAAAAAATTCTTCGAGGGATTTGTGCTACAGTATGCGAGAAGGGCGAATGGAGGGGAAGATACAACCGCATACTCTATATAAGCTGTACCAAGATGAGAGTGTAGTCCAAAAAGCCGGAACGGTCGACAACATCGGCTCGGCATCGGCCACAACGAGCGAATGTACAATAATGCCATACATACACATACAGTACAGCTTAAACAGGCACAAGTTCGAGAAGACCAGGAAGACCGAACCTCCGTTTGAAAGACCAAACCATCGCGGATGCAAGAGCGCTTTATACCTCATATAAGAGGAGTACTTCCTTACTTACTTAGGTGGCGCGCTAATTTCTGGGGTGCACCTGACCCTCAACTAATACGCCAGGTCCCCTTCCACTTGAGCGCGATACCTAAAGCGAGTTCTTCCTTTGCTGCGTTGGCCCTCCGGTCGAAGAATCGAAGACTTTGCTGGCCGCAGCGTTGGTGTCCATTCGGTCTACATGTTTGATGTCGCCGTACAGCTCGTAGAGTTCGCTGTTAAATCTTCTTCTTCTTACAGAGCCTATCAATATCAACGCAAACGGTACTGAAAATCTCTCGAAGAATTTCGCCTTCTAAGCAGGAGATTTCCTTCCGCATTTGATAACGTCCATGCTCCCAGGCCATAAGGCAGGACTGTGATGGTGAGTGTTCCATATAAACTCACCATAGTGTTTCTCGACAAGGCTTCACCATTCAATTGCCTTCTTTGGCCAATGTAGCAGCGATTGGCAAGTGTAACTCTTCGCTTGGTTTCTGATGTGATGTCATTTTCAGAGCTAGTAGCCGGAAGAGAAAGTCCCTAACTACCTCAAAGTTATAGCTGTCTATTATGACACTAAATCCATTTTTGCCGCTTCTGTACTGAACTACTGATACTTACAAATGCACCAGCGATAGCCCGCTGTGTTCTGCATTCTGTCAATGATGTTTGTTAATGGGAATAATTTGCATACATTTGACTTTGCATAAGTTTTGACGTTTCGAAACGCATTTTCATTCCAAAGAAGCCTTTCTTGTTCATGAACAAATCTTCTTTCACTTAAAAATAAAAAAGAAACAAAATCAACAAACAGTAGATATAGTTAAGAAAAAGAAATATTTTTCACTTCTCTGGAGTCGCCATATTTTCTTTTCATAACAAATGTCAAAAGAAAACGTCCAACAGTAACGCTGTTCAGCTTGCACATTTAATACTCACCGATAACATTTTAAATGCGTTTAGAAACTTGATACTTTCTTTTGTTTGAATTTTGGAACTGTTGACTTCGTAGTAAAACCGCTTCTTATGCATTTTGGAGCTCGGTTTTTATTCCAAGTTTTGACAAATTTTGTCCATGTTTTTGATATATTTTATACGAATCTTTCTTCTAATGTTGTCAAAGTGGCTGCTGGTGGTGCCGTGTTTATCTGTTTCTCCCTTTAGAACAATGGGTGCGTTCAAACGTTGTGAAATCATCACATTACAAACATTTGCCGTTTTGGCAGCATTTCATGATAAACTGTCATTTGTTTTCGCTCTCATCGACCATGGCTTAAGCTAAGATTAGACTGTCTAGACCAGATTAGCTGTCAAATGAACAAAATGTCAGGATTATCAAAACTGTATGTTAGACTATATGACCAAAATTACCAATATGGTCATATTTGACTTGATGGTCATTTGAGGCATTTGGTATTTATTACCAAAAAGAGAACGAAAATGAAAATGAATCACAATTCTACGAACTCAAACACCGATGACAACAAAATAATTCCTGTTCCATGAAAAATGTCATTAATGCCATAACGAAATATCAATTAAGAGCATATGGGCATATAAGGCTATATGCTGGCATTCGTACCTATTGTCCCATTACACCATATGCTACATGGGCAATTTTATCTGTCAAAATCAGCCTGGTCATATGTGGCATTCAGGTCATTAGACATTGTCAGACATTGGCATTTTATGACCACTTGGCATACCGTCTAATCTTACCTTTAGTTACAAAAATCCATTACATTGTATGACCATATTTTGACAGGCGAACTGTCAGAAATTGGCATTTTATGACCACTTGGCATAATGCCTAATCTTACCTTTTGTAACAAAAATCCGAACATACAAAAGTGTGCGGTAGAGAAATATTTCATAGTTCAATCCCAAAATAGAAGTGAGGGTCAATTCAAGGATCGCTTTGGGATGGGAAAATTTATATTTGAATTCCTATCAAAAGTACAATATGACTGGCCGTCAGTTTGACTGGTCAACATGTTTAGTAAAACAGGCATTAACAATTTCCGATACAGAAATCGGCTAGGCCCGCAGCTATTAAAAAGGTTTGCACACAACGGACATTCGCCTAGAGGTCATAGTCGTGTTTAACATAAAAAAAACCTGAGGCAATCAGGTTTCTAATCAAATACTTCTAAAGGAATTTTACAGTGCGTACAAAGTTCATAAATTACACCCCGAAAACAGAAACCATTGTGAACCAACAACTATTCAGTTTCAATGTTATTACCGTCTTATTATTTCTTACTCAATGACAAATAAACGTAAACGAATAATATTTTTATATTGCACACATACTCGAACATATGAGTAATTATAATTACCAAGTCAGCAGGCACTATATAAAAAAAATCATGTATGTATAGACAATTGCCTTTGGAAAGGAAATTTAAAACTTTGAGTTCAATTAGGCGCACCAGTGCAAGGTTACTCAACGTTTTAAACAGGTCAGATGTCTCCCGAGGGTATAATAATAAGCACACACTTAAACTCGCAATCGTATTGAAAGTAATTTTATCGCGAAAACCAACACAGCAAATCAAGGGAACAGGTTCGGTTCAATTATGAAGTGGCTCTTCCACAAACAGAAGCCGAACGCCCGTCAAGCTGTTTTTTTTTTTGTTTGAATCAGAGATATGTTAGGTACAAACTACATTCATACATTAATAATTGCACTCTATCGGATGCTCCATTACTAACGGTTAGCCGAATGGAATTCAAATGAAAATTTACGTGGGCTTAGAGCTAAATTGTATAGAATGTGTGTCTACTGTGCATGCCTGAGTTTGTGGAACGGCCTCTTCTTCGCCGCTGCCACAAAATAATTCATATTCTATATGCACTCTCTAAGTACGCACGCGAAGGCTTCAGAGGCGGAATAATCATGAATTGTTCCACTTTCGAGTGCACACACACATGGCTAAGCTTTGATGCTGAATTTCTTTCCAAGAAGGCTTCGGTCATGCTGCAGTGGATTCTTTTCGAAGCACCCCAACTGCAATTGAACTCATTTATTGGTATTTATTATTATTGACGTGGTAAAAGATAAAAAATATATATATGTGCTGCAATTATTTCGCTTTCGATTTTTCGATCGAATCGTGGAAACTAGTTTAATCAGTCTTCAAGAGGCTACACAAATCGTCTTGCTTTGTTTCGTTTTGTTAACTGTTCCATGAGTTGAGGTAGTTGTACTGAGAGTAAGTGAAAAGACGGTTTTAATTGTGAATTTATTAGTGCGCTAATTGGATGATCAATTCGAGTTATCTGTACAAATTGATTCTTACGGTGAATGAAAAACTAAGCTACTTTTTAACGAGGCCCAGCCAGAACTGTGTGTAGGTACTTTCGATTTTGAAGATGCGTCGACAGTTTTGCACGTAGTTTTGAATGAGTTTTGTGCGTGAAAGAAGCATTTGAAAATGGGTTATATATTAAAAACTGCAAACATTTAGAAGCAATTATGGCAGCTCAAGTTGCTGAAATTCGGAACGTGGAACTGTAGTAAATATCATATGACCTAGTGTGTTAGCCGACAGTAAAGCTACTAACATCAACTTAAAGAAGAACATATACGAGCGCCAGCACAACAGGTGCCATGAGAAGAACTTCAAATCTCGACTTTAATAGACCATTTTCCAGCATCTTTTAAGTTCGATCATGGAAATAGAGGCATGTGATTTTTGCGGGGGGCGGTGACGAAAGGTGATAATTGCTGTCGAAATAATTTCGAACCTTGTCAAGAGCTGTTGTGAAGAGTTTGAGGTTCTTGTGAAACTCTGCTGGGTCCCTAGTTCCGTGGTGTTTTTGCGAAACGAAACAGTTACGAATTAGTCAAAGAATAGTTGACGACCCAGCTCTTGTTCAAACACTTAATGTGACCAACTCTACACCTAATTTTGGCATAAGACACGAACAAGAACCAAAGAATGCTTGCAAAGAAACCTCTCTTTACCTCACCTTATCAGCACTAAAATAAAAATGATGTCTTAAGAGTCTGGAGGGATGATAAGGCCAAAGAGGATACCTATCGAAACCTTTTTTGTCACTGTGCATATCTCTGATCTATATAAGTTTTCGAGAACATTGTGCTGGCTAAAAGCCAGCTTCCTTCAGAAGTTAAGGAAGAATGCACTGCAGAGCAAGGCCATTGGGCATCACAATGGGTCTTCAGTTTTGATAGATCTTAGGAGAAGCTTTTTCTCGATCGAGCCACTTACCTAACCTATCGAAAAAATCTGCACATTTCTTAGAACAAAACCGTTGAACAGGACAAGGATTTCCTCCAAACCTTAGATAATAAGGGTTAGCGTTCCGCTCTTTATATAGAGGCTTTCCACCGATTCTATATCGGATA
Source organism: Cheilosia grossa (assembly GCA_963082955.1). Taxonomy (NCBI): domain Eukaryota; kingdom Metazoa; phylum Arthropoda; class Insecta; order Diptera; family Syrphidae; genus Cheilosia; species Cheilosia grossa. The sequence goes on from OY720145.1 coordinate 33,214,157, forward strand.
AATGATACATAAATCGGTGACACAATACTAGAAAAAGACCAGTTACTTAATTTAATAGAGTTCCTCACTTACATAAGTACAGCAGTCGGTAATTTCAAGACAGTAAACAAAAATATTTGGCGCAACAGCTCCGTATAGGTTAGGTACTCATGGCCTAGCTTCTCACAACTAATCGATTGTGTATCTTTTTTTTTGGGACGATTCCCTAAATGGGATCTACGTTGACCTTATAACCAAACCCGGATCTGCATCGGCTTGCATCGGCTTATTAATCGAGCTAGACTTGCAACAAACATTGTTATCAAGTGTCATCGCCAAAGCAACATAAACAGGAACCAGAGGTCATTTATGGGGGCAACGAAAATTACCTATTAAATAAATCAAAAATCAACAAAGGTGTGACTTGTCAATATTTTCTTTTTCTTACGGCTTGGACAATGCAGTTAGAGAAACCAGATATCGTTCAAATGATGTCTGCGACCGCTTTGTTTATAATGACGCATTCGATCGCTTAAATTATGTCCAATATTTGTGGGTATACCGGAATTGGATTTAAATTTTTCCAAAGTCTGTGAATTGTACGCATAGAGAACGTGAATTTCTAGTTTACAGACAGCACTCGGATAGCATTTTGTTTCTCTTTTCTGATCTGCCTAGATTAAAAAAAAAATTTCAATTGAAGAAGAAAATAGAAAATCCAGCTTGACGTTTCTAATTTAATTTAAATAACAAAAATTTGTTAGAATTTGACAGTAAAAGCAGGACAACGTTTGACTATCAAACAGCGTTGCGAATTTGTGTCACTTTTCGAAAGTAATTAGCTGGCCCGGCGAAGTGCTTCATTGCATCATTGAAAAAACATCCATCGATTGTCCTTGCGACTTATTAATTGTCACAGCAAAACCGAAAAGCACGGGAAATTTGAATACGAATGTGAAATCGTACGAAATAAGTGGAATCCGCGGAAAGAGAACACCGTCGCCATTGAATGACATTAATCGAAACGGTCATCTGTCATATTGTGCAACGGCATGTTTTTCGAAGTTGCGACATATTCACTCGATTGTTTTCCAATCTGAGCTTTCGTCTGAATTCTCTTTTTCACGGACGGTCGCCATACGTCGTGCATTACGACTGCGACGTGAAACGTTTGACCTTCTTACTGGCGGCATGATCAAATGAGACTGGGAACCGCAAAAATCAATCAATAATATAATTTTAAAAATTTAAAATAATTTTTATTGTATTTGAAGTGGCGTTCCATGTTTTTCTATCCAGATTATTTTTTTCAAAGTGCGGTTCTACATACAAATTTCTATCCCCTATTCAGACCCCCTTAAAGCCTGTTTTCGCGACCTTCCTTGGGCCAAAACAAAACGTCAAGTCCAAAATCGTGAAAATCGAACAAACACGGACTTCTTCTCTTTTATATGTATAGATATAGATATAATGCAACGTGCTCTAAGTAACTAAATAAAAATGTATCTCCGTATTCAGAAACAAATGTGCACAAGTACTTTAGCTAGTAAACGTCAGATGGCTACAAAAATTTGCAGTAACGAGTTGATAACTTTAGAGAGTGTTTATTAATTCAGGGGTTAATGTTCTTCCAGGTAATATGAAACAACCTCTACCAATTGAAGTTGACATCTTCAAGGACAGGTGCCACAAAATTAATCACCCCATCGGAACCGGAAGATGTTATAATTTTTGCAAATGGCGTCGTCAATCATATTTGACATTTGTGAATTAGACAACTGCAGTATAAAACAGACAATCAATTTAGCGTTATACTCCGCAAGGCACAATGGATATTGTAAAGGAAGCGTTTCCTGGTCGTATTATCTCCCGTTTTGGAGATTTGGCATGGCCAGCAGGATCGCCCGATTTGACCATCCCAGACTTTTTTCCTTGGGGCTAATTGAAGTCTGGGCCATTAAGGAGAAAATTCGACAGGAATGTGTACAGCTCTTACCGGAAATCTTGCGGAAAGCCATGGATACAAATGTGTATCAACACTGGCGGCAGCCACTTGACGGATATCACTTTTTCCACTTAAAGCTTTGTACGCACATGTTCCGAAACGAAAAACCTCCATACAAAAGTGGGAAAACGAAATCATGGACGACAAACAATGTCGCTCTCCTTTTCGTTTTGCAGTACGCAGCTACTGCGAAATGATGGCGGAAAACTGGGTAATTGTAGGAGATTGCTTGGTACAATTCTCCACTCTCTTTTCGCACACGTTTATTGTCCGGGACATTATTTGCTTGCGAAAATGTGACATTTGTGTTGGCAGCTTTTATAAGAGGTATGGAGCCAAATTGCGAAACTTTAGAGCCAAAAATACCCTAACTCAAATACGAAGATCAAAAATGCGCATTTTTGTGGAATTCATAGGCTAAGTTGTTTTTAAGGACGACAATATTAAATAAATAGAAAATAACACAAACTCGTAGTTGAGAGACTTTTCGAGTTTCCATTTGCAAAGTTTAAAAAAAAACCTTTTGCTGGAACAAACCTGCATAATTGGAGAGTGTGTTTTCATATTCATGCATATTTTGTGAGATGATTTTACTGCTGAGATTATAAAGTCTGTTCAAAAACTGTATGAAAATGGAGTTGGCTCATTTGCAATTAACCGTATAAAACTTTAGTAATACGAAAAGAGTACGTTTGCAATTGAAGCATGCACTTTTTTTTATAAATACCCAACTAGCCTAAAACTCGCCAAACTTTAAAGTAAATAGCCTTAATTGGGATAATTCCCAAATGTCAATTTTAAGAAGCTTTGCTATCCATTTGGAGACCATCGGAAAATTTCGTTCCGGTACAGGTGCGTACTAGGCTTAAGCAATCACCTCTGAGCCGAACTCATTAATTTTAACAGCAACGTGCAAGAAAAAGTTCTCAAAGCTGGATGCGTATGGCTGAGGTGAATGCAATTCCCGTACGCGCCAAACAGTTGTAGCAAATTACCCAATGGGCACATTTAACTAAATTACGAAAACAACGTTGTGGATCGTTCTCCACGAGCGCGGTTGCTTTCATAAGACTCCAAGCGACCTGTAATTAATAAGACTGGAGTCGGTCCAGTTGTAGAAATTCTACCATTAAAATGGTTAATGATAACACATTGGAAAATAAATTACACGCAGCATTGGATCTCTGCACGATCTTCCCACCAAAAAATCAATCGAATATGTTGTGTTTGAGGAAGTGAAAGTGGTTCTTAACTATTTCCCTTCGGTTGTTAATATAATTATTAGATTACCATAAACTCATGCGCCATTGTTATCCGCAGAGTTTATTACGCACACAGCTGCTCAAGTTTAGGTCGGTCTAGAAGGCTTGTGCTTTTCGCATAACTCATTTTGAAATGAAAAAACGTCAAGGCCGTGGTTTTAAATGCGTTCAGCGAGCAAGGAGTGCAAAAAAAACTTGTCAAATGTCAGAGTCTGCAAACTACAACTGAAATGACATCGTTCGCCATTTGTGACAGCAAGCAATAAGAAAAATATATAACAAAAACTTCCGCCCAATTTATGTATAATTTCGCTTCTGGTGCATCGAGAGCGTGCTATAATTTGATGAACGTAATCTTCAGCTATAACGTATTAACCCGCCATCTTTTGTATAAGCCTTCGAATTGCGCTGGCAATGTTCACACCTCTCTGCACCTGGTTGTGGAAAACATACTTCACGACTTCACGTTTGCTAAGTGCGGCGTTATTTACATTATTTTTTCAGCGTAAAGATAAGATTTACGTCTTTTGTTATGCAACACAGATCTGAGTAGAGTATACGTATATAATCTTGTCTGACACGTATGTTACACGTAAGCCGATTGTAGAAAAGAAAGTAAGGTGGCGGTGAAACTAAAGCCATCAATATTGAATATCACTTCTTTCCCGGAGAATGGACAGCCAGCGCCAGCACGACGAAGGTGGAATTAGGAAAAGTCAGCTTTTGTGTCTGAAGTTTCGTTTTGAAAAGACGCACACTCATGTATACGGTCACTGATACCAAGGGGTTGCGAAATACCTGCATTTCAAAGGGATATTAACAACGTATGCCTAGTTGCTGTTTGGGCAAAAGTAGGATTAAGATTGTTTCGTGTTATTGTGTGCGGTAAAGCACAAAGTCAAATGCGTTTTTTTGACTCACTCTTAACTGCAATGTGTTGCCAGTTATTGGAGCTTGATGCGAATACTGCATGCAGCTATTTGTTGGGCAACACGCACACATACAAGTGATGTATCCACGGAATGGCGACACGCAAGTGTTTATGGGATCGAAGCACCGATGGATTTTTTCAAAATTGTCAGCAATTAAGCTGCGATGCACCGTGAGCAATATAATAGGTTTGTTGCTTTACTTTAGTAGTAAGAATGGGAAACAGGGCTGCAGTTTCATCATTTCGTTGGGGAGTACCGGGGAGTACAGAACAAAAAGTAAGTTTGACATGAATATGACAAAATCGAAAAGGAAGAAAAAAATTGAATGGAGACTCCATAAAAAGTAAAATTTGTTTTCGCAATTTTCTATGTAGAGAGATATAAAGCAATTGAAAGTGGTTCAAAACGAAATTAAAAATAGCAGTACCTGATGAAAAAGGATTACAATACCTACTCCTATTTACTTTGTACTTTCGGCAGCGCTGATTGGAAAAAACTGTCAAAATGGCAGTGGTGGGTATAAATTAAATAAAAAGGGAACGATTTTCCACATTAACTTATTTATAAATGGCCAAAGGGAAATATGTAGTTAAGAACCACTTTCACTGCCTTAAATACAATATATTCGCTTGATTTTTAACTTTCTCGATTACGCAGTAAGAGAAAGATAAAAATCAATTCTGACATAACGATGAGAGAGGAACTCAAAAAAGTGGGTCTAGAAATTCTGTCCATCTGTCTGTCTGTCTGTCCGTATGTCCCGAGGCCTACAGCCTAAATGGCTGTCCGGACTTAGTTCAAATTTCGGATTTGGAGCTTGTGGGCCTGCAGTTTGGAGCCGTTTTTTTTTTTGCAAAGTAACCAGAGTATCAATAGTTCTTCCAATGCAAATGTTCATACCAGTTTGATTTGTTCCAATCCAGCTCTAAAGATTTCGACCAAATTTTATATTTGAGCTTAAGTAGATGACGATCAGAGATTGTTTCTTTGTATTTACCTCTGATTAGGATAGCTATATCTGCATATACCGTAGAAGCCGTCATTGCTGAGAATAATCTGTAGTTCATTTACTAAGATGGACCAGAGTAGGGGTGAGAGTACTCCTCCCTGGGGGCATCTTTTCGTAGCTTACACACTGAGTTTATTGCTGCCTAGTTAGGTTTTTATTCCTTTCTCCTCCAGCATATATTTTATCCATTTACATGTTGTGTCGTCAACTTCCATGTTATGAATGCCTCTGGTATAATTGGGAGGATTCAATTTCAAAGTTCTTTCGACGCACACATTTTGAATAAATAAAGAAGTACACTCGCATTTTTAAAATCAAAACCTTTTCCCAATCTCTCATATCTTTTTGTTGAGGACCCTCTGTATTCAGGATGTGACCCTTGTCGTATTTATTGCGCCACACCCTAACGGCCGGATCTAGCTTTATCCACATCGCTTCTTGTGGATGCCTCCATTCTTTATGCAAGAAACTGGTCGTTCACAACTGCCTCCTGTTTCCCAGGTGCGAGTGCAGGCTAAAACTTATATCTATAGTCATATTTATTACAAGTTTTGTTAAATTCATATAGTCAGACGAAGTACGCTTATCGTTTCTTCAAATAGTCGAAATTCAAGATATCGACAAAGACACAACTCTGTTAGGGTCATGGCCTAGATAAAGATCATGTTACTCATAAACAGTAGGAATGAATAGAAATGCAAAATTCCTTAGATTCTTTTGGCATCGAATTGTATTGCCCATTTGTCAGCGAACTCGTGTTTCAAAAACGAAGCCTATTCCCTTGTGGCATGAATTTTGAGCGCATGTTCTGCGTCGGCCCACATTCGGGTCAATAACTTCCATTAGAGGCAATTGACCAAATTCTTGTTTGCTCGACTAAAATTAAAAGAAATTTGCAAAATGTTACTCATCAATGGTCAATGAGGTTACGTACATGTTTAAGTATACCTATGCCTACTGAACAGAGCACTATAAGCAATAATTGTTTATGGGCCACAACTTGTTCATCAATGGTTTCTATTCATAACGCTTAACGGAGTACGCAAACTAACGTAGTACCTATACCACTTGAAAATTAGTAAATAAACTCATTTTCCTCACAAAAATCTTTTCAGACTTTTTGTTTAAATGGTTTAACGACGAGCAACACAGAAAGATAACTTTGTGTATCGGTCTTCCGTTGGGGCAAAGTGAAAATTTGTGGAGCCCACACAGCCACACACCCATTCCACCGAATATAACAATATTAACATGTCTCAGAGAGAAGCATAGGGTAACTGGTTTTGGTTTGTATGTTGTATTTTGTATCTTCTGCTTCGGAACAGTGATGCCAGATTACAAGACATATATTTTTTTTTCAAGATTTTAGAGCTCCAAAATACGTATAAGATTTTTTACCTCAAATTCATCAAACTTCTGGATTTTTGAGTTCAACTACTTTCTCGATCTAACAAATTAAAACAATCTTTTCTATTGAAAAAGCCCTGTTATACTAACCTTGAATCAACTCTAACGAAACATGATTTTCAACGAATCGAATTATATCGCTTACACATTCCGCTGCAAATGTTGAAGGAATATTTTCTGCTGTAAAACAGGAATTCGTAATCGTTTGAGTACTGCAACAGTTGAAAGTTTAATCTTTGCGAAGGTTTTCTGGCGCTTTAAAGCGAAAAAATAAACATAAGTTTTATTTATATATATTTTGAAAAAAATCTTGAAAAAAAAGATTTTGTATTTTGGAAAAACAAGATTTTCAGATATTTTATCTTGCAACACTGTTCCGGAATTCCAATTCCGAACGTGAGGACTGAGGAGGGAACAACGAAAAGAAGAAAAACAACACAAGCACGATGAATAGATGCGACCTTTATTCGATTTTGCATCGTCAAGCGGGTTTGGGACTTCGGCATACTTGTGCCCTGCTTGTTCCATGGCCATCAGTGTCCGCATTTAAACTTGAAAATTATGGTTGAAATATGAATATGACGCTGTCGTGAGTTCTAGATAATAAAACTGAGCTTGTTCTTTATTTGCATGTGGAGAGATTTTTCGAGATTTTTTTTTTGCGGAAAAACCTTCGGAGCTACCTATATATACGACACTTTTCATACGAAACTCTGTTGAATATAATAATACCCACTTACAAACAGTGATTTACCTTTTTTCTGGGTACATTAGGCGTTTTTCTTGTTTAGTTCAGAGCTGAGCACTGAACTGAGCTCGAGCATTATGAGCGTGCTCAGAGCGTTCTGATGTTTTCTTGTTTTTCCTTCTTTTTTTTCCTCTCAAATGTGACTGGAAGTGTGCTTGTGTAATCAGCTTTTTCCTCAGGCTGCTCAGTCAATTTATTCATTTATTCTGAGCTCATAGAGCGCGCTCTGATCATGCTCTGAACGAAAAAAGAAACACAAATTTGAGCTTCGATGCATCTTAGCTAAAAAAGAAATACGAACTTTTTGTATAACAGTTCAGGTTCTGCTCGGAACTAAAAAAGAAAAACGCCTATATACTCGATGATACCCTCCATCCAAGGACACGTGTTCTACTGGTCATCATTACCACTAGGTATGTAGGAAATAAATTCAAATTGTTTATTCGGTAGGTATTTCTTGCATATTTTTGTGCACATAAATTTATGAAAACTTGCTTTTAAATTGCGACTCTGAATTTGCTAAATGTTAACAGACTTGATTAACAGGCATTCTGGCAATGCCTGTAAGCAGTTGACAGGCAATGGTTTCCTTCCTCCTACATCAAGTAAAATGCAACGCAAGCCTTCCATTGACAGCTAGATTAGGCCACAAATATAAAGGGTCCTCCAAATAACTCTTTTTTTTTCAAAATGCTTAAAAAAAAACTACTGAATATTTTCTCAAATTTCTTTTTTTATTTGAAAGTACAATCCTTCCGCTTAATAATGGAAAATAATTTCATCCAAGTGGCTGCCTCGGCTGGCCATGCAGTAGCCTACACGATCGGTCCAATTTTTAAGCACATTATCGATTGTGTGCAGCTGTATTTCACCAATGGCTTCACGAATATTGTCCTTTAAAGCGTCAATTGTCTCTGGCTTGTCGGCGTAACACTTATCTTTTACGGCACCCCACAAATAATAGTCCAACGGTGACAAATCGCAGCTCCGAGGTGGCCAAACGACATCAGCTCTGCGGCTGATAATGCTATCTTCAAAAACGGGGCGCAAAACATCGAGTGTAGCTTTGGCTGTGTGGCACGTAGCTCCGTCCTGTTGAAACCAAATGTTGCCAATATTCTACTTCAATTTTTGTGAACAAAAATTCGTTCAACATGGCCCGATAACGATCGCCATTGACTGTAACGGTCACTCCTTGCTCATTTTCGAAGAAAAATGGCCCAATTATGCCTCTGGACCAAATTCCGCACCAAACAGTGACTCGTTTTGGGTATATCGGCTTTTCAATGTATGCGTGCGGGTTTTCTGTGCCCCAAATGCGACAATTTTGCTTGTTTACATACCCGCCAAGATGAAAATGAGCTTCATCTGAAAAGATGATTTTTTTGGCAAAATCGGCATCTTCTCTAAGTCATGATTTTCAAAGTAATGTCGCAATATTTCCCAGCAATACTTTACCACATTTAATCCTGGTTAATCTACTGTGATGCTATTTGTCATTTGTCGTAATAAGCATTGAGTTCCCAATCGTCTTATTTTTATCTAAAAAAAAAATATATCCGGTATTTTTTTGGATAAATATGCAATTTGTCCTCTTTCTGGGATTTATCGATTTACGGAATTTTTCGAAACCACAAACCTACAAGCATAACTTTTTCTTTTCAAAACTCATTCAGAAATTGTCTCCAGCTTGCTGGGGTGTGAACACGACCCAAAATATATTTGTACCCGAACCAGAGATGAATGATTAAAAGAGATGGATATCTTTCGTACGTCTATCCCCCTAAAACACATTTGTTCACATTGTTGTTTTTATAATATACAGTAGAGAATTCCGAATTCTTGCATTAAAGTCCAATTCATGAACTCACATATACTAGAATGGAAATAAGCGTTGGAAAACAGCTTGTAGGCAGCCGCTTTTCCACTGGAAAGTTATATATCTCTGTATTCCATTATCTTTGACCCGAACTCATTCAATTCTGAGCCCAACACCATCTTTTGTTTTTTTTTAACAATCGTCTGAACATATCCACTCATTTGACAGCTCAAATTATTTTGCAGTTTTATTGAATTTTTTAGTATTTATGTTTTTTTTTGTTTTTTTTTTAATTAAGAAATATATATTATATTTTGTAATTTTTGTTCGTCAATTTCAAAAGTCAGGATATCAGATTAAACTCAAAAGACCATGACCTTCAAAGTTAAATATGCACCAACGGCAAGTCCATCTTGGATCCATCAGCGTAAGTCCGGTGGATATCGGTTGATCTTCCTGCCTTAAGGCTAGTACGGACCTGTTCCGGAACGAAATTTACCGTTGGTCTCCAAATGGACAACGAAACGTCTGCGAAAAGGCAGCGGAAGATAATTTGTGAAGAGTTCCATCAGCAGTGCTACCATCACTATTTATCTCCGATTTGTATACTCGAACTTTCCGCTGGCTCCTTAAAATTGTCATTTGAGAATTATCCTTATTTTGGGTTATTTTCATACAGTTAATTGTAAATGAGCCAACTCCATTTTCATACAGTTTTTGAACAGACTTTATAATCTCAGCAGTAAAATCATCTCACAAAATATGCATGAATATGAAAACACACTGTCCAAGTATGCAGGCATGTTCCAGCAAAAGGTATTTGTTTAACTTTGCAAATGGAAACTAAAAGTCTATCAATTACGAGTTTGTGTGTTTTTTTTAATTTAATATTGTCGTCCTTAAAAACATTTTAATCAGAATAAGTGGGCTTGTGAATTACACTAAAATTCGCATTGTTTACCTTCATATTTGAGTTTGGGTATATTTGGTTCCAACATTTTTTAATTTGGTGCCGTACATCTTATAAGAACTGGCAACACTGCAGTACAAATGTTAAATTTTCGCAAGCCATTAATGTCCCGAACAACAAAAGCGTGCGCAAAAAGAGTGGAGAATTGTACCTGGCAATCAACTACAATTACCCACTTCTCCTTCATCATTTCGCAGCAGGTGCGTACTGCGAAACGCAAAGGAGAGCGAAATTTTTCGTTCATGATTTCGTTGTGTCACTTTTGTATGGGATTTCTCGTTTCGGAACAGGTCCGTACTACGCTTTACTGGTAACACACACGCTCAAAAACTGGCTCTAAAATCAGAGTGCGATTTTTGCTCGGTTAAAAAAAAATGGGTTAAAATTAACCAAGTCTCTGTTGAAAAACACTGATTATTCGTTGTTAAATACTACCGCAGGCGCAGTGGCTTAGTGGTTAGTGTGTTGGACTACTAAGCGAGGGGTCCCATGTTCGAATCCCGCAAAAACCCAAATTCCAACTTGGGGTTTTTTCCACTGCGGCGCCTCTCGCGAACGTCTGACAAACATCCGGGAGTATAACTGTCTTAATAGCTTCTCATTTAGCCGTTTGGAATCGGCATAAAATTGTAGATACCTTCCATTCGTTCCAAAAATTAAACTCAGAAGCTAGTCCTTGGGTTCCTCGGACCTGTTGCGCCAACTATATATATATAAATACTACCGACATAAATAGGTAAAATGTATACTGTTAAAAATAGCAGACTTTATCAGTTGTTAAGAACCAATATTCTAGATATATATCAACCTTGGTTAAATTCAACACAGTTAGTTTGTTATTTACAACCGAGAAAAATTGATAAAAGGTTATTTTTAACCGAGTTTCGTTAAACAAGTTAACTCCGTTATTTTTAATCCACTAACTCTGTAGGGGCTATATTAACAGTATCACTTGGTAGTTTTTAACCGAATGTTGGTTGACTTTGGCTTAGTGGTTAGTGTGTTGGACTACTAAGCGAGGGTTCCCATGTTCGAATCCCGCAAAAACTAAAAAAAAAAATCACTGCGCCGCCTCTTGCGAACGTCTGACAAACATCCGAGACTCTAACTGTCTTTAGAGCTTCTCAATTAGCCGTTTGGAATCGGCATAAAATTGTAGATCCCTTCCATTCGTTCCAAAAATGAAACTCACACAAAACGAATTGTTGTGAGAAGCAAGGCCTTTAGTTCCTACGGACCTCTTGCGCCAACTATTATTATTAAATGCTTACCAACATAGGTAACATTGCTGTCAATCAGAAACGTGTAGGACTTTTCCAGAGACCAATAACACCTGTCTATAACTAAATTAGAAATAGCCTGCTACAGTGCACAAGCACATTGCATCTGCTCATATTTCAGAGATTCCGCTTTCAATAAAACTCAACGTATGAATTACAAGACGTGCATTGTGTCATCGAATTCCAACAGATACAGTCATTTGCTACCTATGACTGTCGATAATTGCAAATAGATGTAGCCATATCAAACAGCAACGCATGATCAAACCGCATATGCTAGTAAATGCTAATACGTTCAACGGGAAAACAATTTTTCCACGCTTCTCATTTACATAAGCAGAAACGACGGCAGTGTGCACTCTCAAGTGATCACCGCAGTCATCTTCGCCACATCGTGAACTCAATATGCCTGGTAATGCTGCTCGCTATAATACGAGTACGGCAAATAGTATGGCAAATTAATTTGTGAGGCATTTCTTGTAATATCTTCACACAATGCGAAGATAGTCGAAAAGAAAAGTTGGAAAAATAGCAAAACACAATTGTCGCACTAAAACTTCAATAATCGCGGTTAAGTCAGGAGCTCTGGTATGACATAACCTGACACAGAATGCGTTCGTAGTTCGTGCCGAGTGAATTAAGTCACACATTATGCCGCCTTCTACCTATATACATAAGTAAAAACATAATTCATAAAAAATTGAAGTAGATGATTACAACCTCACCCAGTTGAATGGATTATTATGTGAGTTGGAACCATTCCGACTGCGACCGCTGATTGTTTGTAGTAAATGTGAGATGGAAAGAAAGTTCCCACATTATTATGATCATTGATTTTGTGACCGGTTATGAGTTGCGAGGAGACAGGAATAGGAGCCAAGCAATTGCTTTGATTAATGTCATTTATTAAGTATTTAAATGCTAACAATTTGGTTGAAGTTTGAACGCGTGATGAGCTATAATTTCAGATAATTTGAAGAACTGTTTCGAGCGTATTTCTGTAATATATGGCATTTTTGTACCCGCCATATTATTAATTTGCCTCAATCAATCATCGACAGTCGTAAAGTTATATTTAAAAAAAAAGTCCATTCATATATGTATAGATATTGTTACGGGCATTTTCTCGTAATCGTCTTTCTTATTAATTTCTTTTCTCCAGACTAAAACAACTCTCAAAAGAATTTTAAATATTTTTATTATTTAATACTTTTATTTTAAAAATTCCATTTAGAAGCTCTTAAAATTTGAATCACAGTATTCAAGTTAAGAATTTGCCTACGCTGACAATTTTCTATATATATTGTAATTTTGCTTGCTTTAAGCCAGTAAAAATTTGTGTTAAATTAAAATATTTTTGGTGTTGAAATATATCCCATTGATATTTAAATCAAATCTAAATTTAACTTACAGTGGACGTCCAGTATAACGAATTATATATTGTTTGATGTCATTCACTATATCGAACGCGTTCGCTGTATTGATCGACTTTTAGTACTACATATTTTTAAAACAAAAAATATTTGAAAGGTTTTATCTGTTGTTAAATTGAATAGATGATGCTCTTGCCATTTAAATAATTTCAGGGTATTTAAACCAACTTAAATATATGTTCCTTATATCGGAAGGCAAATCGTGGACACCATTCGCTATGCAGCGATACTTTGGGACTATTCTCCAAAATCTTTTATTCTGTTATGAATCATAAAAGGTCTCGACCATAAAATATCTTTTATAAATCGTATTCTGGGTTTCGAACTTATACGGAACTCTGTTATAAAATTTCGAAAATTTAAATCTGTTACGAACCTTTCATAACATAAAAATAGTAAATGATCTTCCTGATATATATATATAGTTGGCGCAACAGGTCCGTAGGGACCCAGGGCCTAGCTTCACGCACCTATTCGTTTTGTGTGAGTTTTATTTTTGGAACGAATGGAAGGGATCTACAATTTTATGCCGATTCCAAACGGCTAATTGAGAAGCTATTAAGACAGTTATACTCTCGGATGTTTGTCAGACGTTCGCGAGAGGTGGCGCAGTGGAAAAAACCTCAAGTTGGAATTTGGGTTTTTGCGGGATTCGAACCTGGGACACTAACCACTAAGCCACTGCGCCTGATCAGATTTTCAAAAAAACAATAAAATTCCGACTGAAAAGAGTAAGTTTTGAATTATCACGCAAATCAGGAAGATCAAATGGGTTGCTATGTAATCTTAGTTCCAGCCAATTTGAGCGGTGTTTTCGGCAAAACATAAATATAAATTTAGAAATTATTTTCAATTATGTATTATACTTTTTTATATACATTGTCACACTCTCCAAACTCCAACCAAGTGCTGCATCGGGCCAATTGTCTGTACGGACCTGGGGCAGGAGAAAATGGTCCTATAGGAAAGAAGGTGGAGGGAGGCAGGACTTCGGAAAACATTCAGGGCCATATCCCCAAATGCGATCGGTAGGCCTGCACCCCTCTTCAACCGGGTGACACTGACCTATGTTAGTAATGTTCTATGGACAAAAGCGACGTGACGGCTATTGAGGCCCTGCCTAGCACCTCACATCAACGGTTCAACCAAAAAATCACTGACCTGAGAGTAGCAGGTACTCGCAAAACCAAAGTGCCTTTAGGGCGGACAGGAATCTTACGGCGACAAAGACGCAAAGCAGTAAGGTTTATCCGACGTCTTGGAAAGCGCAATTCTGAGACCTTAACGGACAAAGAAAACAAAGCGTTAGACAAGACTAAGAAAAGACTAGAGACGCTACCGACAACAGACTTGGGCAAGAAAACTGAAACACAAAGGAGTGCCAGGTAATGAAAAATCTGATGAGCTAACAAGAAACAGTTCTTCACTAGAACTTAACCAGAACGTTAACACAGTATTAACTCCTCCCTGCAATCTCAAACAGGAATTGTATAGATGGAGTAAACCCGAATCCTGTGTCATAACCACAAAAATGTGGCCAATCTATAAAAAACAGAAGACAGAACGAATAGTACAAATGAGAAAACCATCGTTATCCTCTCTTGTAGGCATTATTACAGGACACAACATGCTGAAGTATCACAAGAAGAAAATGGGAATCAATATTGATGACCTGTGCAGGGGATGCGGTGATGAGGATGTGCATGAGGACACTCCATACTTTCTTTGCCACTGCCCGGCACTCTGCCACATCAGATACAGAATTCATGTAAGAATTCTCCAAGAAGTCTATAAAAGACTTACATAGATTTGTATTATCCTCGGGATGGATCGACTACCCGGTTTCATAGGTTTCCACAGTAACTTTTGAGCCATTCAGACAAATATCGCCTCACACCAATTATGTTTAAGGTTTCTATAAGCTTTTCTTGACTGAGAGTGTCGAATGTTTTGCTTAAGTCAACGAATAGCTCAAGGACGTGGTGATTTCGATTAAGACCTGCGTTAATACTTAGTATTTGTGAACTCTCCTAGGAGTTTCTCTGGACCTTTTCTTTTCTGGAACTCGTATTGGTTTTGGTGCAAAACTTATGATTGGGCGCTCTCAGAGCACTTTTTTTGCCCTCGGAGCAATTTTTATGTTCGTTTGGCACAAAAAAAAAAGCAATCTTTTTCAGATTTCAGAGCACTTTTGCGAATCTAGATATTTTCTCAGAATCGCTTCAGATTTACCAATACAAGTGCATTTGAGTTTGACAATTGGTGGGGTTTGTTTACATTTGCGTGAATTTTTTCTACAGCTAAGAAAGGCATTACATCGGGTGAATCTATTTTCGTAAATTATTTGTGTACAAATATTCAGAAATCAATCGGGACGGAAATTTCGATAATTTTAATATAAAATTTAACCAGTGATTGGAAAGCGCATAGAAAAGTGTCGAATACTACACATGTTCAAGTCGCAAGAATATCAACACAAAAAAGAGCAAGAGCGTTTTTATGTTCGATTAGGCACACGAAATCTGAAATCTGAGGGCAAATCTGAAGAAGCCCAAACGAATACCGCATTAGTGCCTCTCAATAAATATGTTTAGTCGTTTAACAATGACTCCTTCCAAACATTCTCTTATTTTTAATGTGCTGGAGTCGAGTCCACTTACTTACTCTCATAATGAGAAGGCTGGGCGGTATGTCATGTAGTTTTCCAAAAATGAGCTTCAAAATCTTGCCGTCTAGAAAACGATTCGTCAAAAATAGCAGTCATTCACCTTTAAATCATTTTCAACTCCTAAAGGCTTTCTACTCGTATCATAAAACCATAACCATCAAATGAAAAGTTTGTAGAACTAGAGACCAATGCATTGTTCTATTTACTTCTACAGATGATTAACTTGTGACCATTTCTATGTTCACTTTTTCTGTTTCCGTTGCACACATGAGACCAGCTAAAATGAAGCCAAAAAAAGTTTGCAACAAAAAAACTTCCTTTCCCAGTTGGGATATCGTACGTACGGTACGAGTAGCATATCAATATTGTCCACATATTATGTAGGCTGGTACCTACCCATTGTAGTGCTATGCTTCTGTCTTAAATGCATGACGACAATTTGTTTATGGTTCAGTGCGATAAACTGTTGGTATATTTGTTTCCTGTGCATATTTGCAATACTTGGTCTGATTACAAAATCTATTGTCCAAACGTTGATCATGGGAAACCTTGCAAGGTTTCTAAAACAGAGAAATACTTCTGAGCTTACAGTCATATGCGTAGCTCGTAGCATAAATGTAAGGCAATTTGATTGCCATCTCAGATAGCTAATGGAATTGGTTATGCAGCGACACAGAGTACAGTTGAATAGTTAGAAATTGATATTTTGCAACTAACAAGGAGCACAAAGGGTTTGGTGCGTTCGTATTGAGATCATTTCAGAAAACTATACAGATTCCCGTAAAAGTCATAGTAGTTGTTACCACATTGGCACCGAGCCGATCGCCGCTTTCGAAACAACTAACACTACATTAGCTTTAAGACATATTGACAAATGACAATCGTAGTCTGCTGGTTGATGTTTTGATTAAATATTTTTTCTGGAAGTCAATGAGACGTTCAAGTATCTAGTGTAGTAAGACTGAAAGCTGTCAAACTAGATGTATCTCGGTTTTGATTGGCTGAAATCGGTCATTTGAGCAGTTGTTTCAATTGAAGTTTATGGAGGGGCAGCCGACGAATCTAGTCAAGAAATTCGTGACTGAGTACTAAGTTCTCAACTCGGATATGTGAATGACGTAGGAAAAGTGATGTTCCCCACCAATCTAGTCTTTGCGTTCAGGTTACATATTATCTAGACCAATCTAGTCGACTTAAGATAACTAGATTCTTGAATGTGCCCAATACGTGCGCAAAATCCGAAAAACCTGTCAAAACAAACGTCCCTACTCACATGTTTAGTATGTTGGTATACTTACCGAAGAGACACGTACGTACTCTTACGCACAGCACATCGAAGTGTAATGATTCTCCAAAAAATTTCGAAATTGACCGCCATTGGATCGTATGAATAAAATCTATCCCTTGCTTTGAGTAAAAGGTTGTATAGCAAACTATAAAATCCCTTAGCAATTGCTTTGAATCGGCATCGATTAAGTTAGTAAGTTCGAAAATTCGAACATAGCTCCCATTGCACCTGGAAACATTGTTTTTGTTGATTTTTCATTTCTTCTTCAGGTGCCGGGAATTGTGTCCAATTATCGGCTAGTTGAAAATATTTGTCGACACACCAGCTAATTAGTTAAAGGAGAGGTTGATTGTGTCTAAACATTTTGATCTAATAGAAATATCAGCCCAATAGTCCACACTCCGCGTGACTCGAAAGAATTTCTGCTTTTTGAACAAACGTCATATTATGTGTTTTGTTGGTTTTCCTGTACAACGAATTTAGCATAACTACATATTTATAAACAAAACATTGAAAATTCACAATGCTTGGATTGTTTTATGTTAGAAAAGTACGTGGAAAATATAAAGCTGACTTGGATTTTCGAAGCGTTTGCTACGTTTTATTCGCACCGATTTGAGAAAAAGTTAAGTGGTGCCGCTTTTCGAATGTGTCAAAAGTTGGTGCCATCTCACATCGGTTTTTATTCATACGAAACGTAGCAAATGCTTCGATTTTGACATTTCTCTTGAGTAAAATCAATTGCTACGTTTAATTCATACGACACAATGTTATGCCGAATCCAAACGGCTAATTGACATGACAACTATAATCTCGGATGTTGGCCATACGTTCGCGAGAGGTGGCGTAGTCGAAAAAGCGTAAGCGTAGCAAATTATTTTTAAAAGTCACCAACCTTATTGTTATTGTTATTCCAAACATTAACACTGTGCAGTGGCATACTTGTACTAATATATATGGATAGAGATGAAAGGCAAAACAATAAAGTCAACTCGTACATCCAACGAACGGAATTTGATTTAATTTTACCGATAAGTGCGCTGACATGTCTTTGCTATTTTACCTGCGCGTGCAAAGTGAACTGCGCCTTCAGCAACATTCATGCGTCGTATATTGTAGCAAAGCAAAACTGGGCTAACTGTCTGGCTGGCGCGCCATACCCATTTGCGTGTGACAAACATATACGAGTATAAAGCAAATCGAAGGTAAGCCAAGCAAAAAGACGAGTTAACGCGTAGTCGTGAAAGCTGTTCGTAAAGCATGCAATAGGTACCTAAATGTTTAACTTACGTTAATATTGGGCAAAGAAGTAATTTATTAGTCGACATTGCTTGAGTGTAATTCGATTGCAGTCATAGTATTCGTAAATACACTACACTGACCAAAGCAAAAGTGAAATTTTATGCTTAAGCTAAGTATCCTGCTCGCGCTAAATTTTAGCGTCACTAGTCTCCACTCCGTTTCTCCACAAGCAAAGATAAATGGTCGCTAAATTTTGAAATGCGATAGATGGGACAAAAACCATATGTTCATGACAGATGTGGGTAAACGACATTTTAATTATACAAGTAAAAAGAAATTCAAACTTCAAGGACATTGCAATATTTAAATATCTGCAAAACAATGGATGCAATAAGAATTGAAGAAGATGTTATAATTGCTGCAGCAGCTGAAATAATTGCTATAGTGGCAAGTAGAAGACGACACTTAACTTCGTGTCGCGTAAATCCAATCAATCAACCAGTGAGATTTGTCCTGCAAGTTCCATATAGTTGGCCGTTCCTCCACAAGCCCCGCAAGTTTTTTTTTCTTTTCATCCCATGAAAAGGGTATTTTGGTTTTGCCTCTTCTTTTACTTATACCGCTAATGTGACTACACACAGCTTGGGAAAGAGAAATAAATAAATAGTTTGAGATAATAAATTCACCCGGCAGCAACAACACAACACAAACTTTTTCTTCTGTCGGAATTTATCTTCGATTTAATGTACCGGACATTTATTTCGCGAGCTAAATGAGTGGAGACTTGTCATCGGCCCATCTATATGAAGTTAAGAATTTAGCGAGCGAACAGGATACTGCTTTGCTAAATTGTCTCGCTAAATTTTATCTTTGTAGACATTTTTGTATGGGAGATAAAATTTAGCGCGAGCAGGATACTTAGCTTTACTTGGCAAACGTGGTCAGGTGCCGAAGGTATGCAGCTAAAGTTTGATTGATATGCAAATTGTTGGCAATTTGCGTTGGCTCGAAATAAAATAATAAAAAAAATCCCAATGTACTTGTCCATGAAGCATTCAGAAATTAGGTAACGGCTCCAGTGCTGACGTTCAACGAGAGACGCGAAGCGTGAAGGAGTTTATTTGATTAGTTTCTATCCTCTTTACCTAAGTGCCGAACAATGAGACTAGGAGTTTATAAAATAAACACTTGCAAAAAATGAATGCTTCTGCCGTGTGCCGCATATTGATAATATTTAAATAAACTTGCACCTGTCGGGAATTGTCGCTTTTTGGCGAAAAATGGGAAAACATCATCATTTTGTATTGAGATCTTGAACTTGATCCAGCCATCCCATGCAGAGGATGTCCATCCGATATCACCAATCGATTCAATGGCACGTCTTTAAGTGATCAAACCATCGAACCATGGACGGCTATGTTCGTAAAGTACCTTCTCGACATTGAGAACTCCCTTTCGGCTGATTGTTTTTTAGTTTCCATCCAAATCACTTACTTATAGCGGTATAAGAAACTTATATAGTACGTGCTCGAGTTAAGTTTGATAAAACTTCCAGCGAAGAGCAAATGACTTATAGGTTTTTTTCTTTTTTGACATTAAGCACGTGAGTAAAATCTTATAGAGAACTTGCGGACTTGCATCAAACTTATGCCCTATTAACACCGCACTGTAAACCACTGAAAATTCTGTGTGGACTAGGTATTTTGATTTGAAATTTCGATAGCATTAATTGATAGATAAAATAAATTCAGACCATTTAAAAATAATATTATCCATTAATATCAATTAAAGCTCAGTATCCTGCTCGCGCTAAATTTTAGCGTCCCGAGTCTCCACTCCGTTTCTCCACAAGCAAAGATAAATGGTCGCTAAATTTTGAAATATGATAGATGGGACAAAAACCATATGTTCATGACAGATGTCGGTAAACGTCATTTTAATTATACACGTAAAAAGAAATTCAAACTTCAAAGACGTAGCAATATTTAAATATCTGCAAAACAATGGATACAAATAGAATTGAAGAAGATGTTATAATTGCTGCAGCAGCTGAAATAATTGCTATAGTAGCAAGTAGAAGACGACACTTAACTTCGTGTCGCGTAAATCCAATCAATCAACCAAAATCAATATTGCAGTGGGATTTGTCCTGCAAGTTCCATATATTTGGTCGTTCCTCCACAAGCCCCGCAAGTTTTTTTTTTCATCGCATGAAAAGGGTATTTGGTTTTGCGTCTTCTTTTACTTATACCGCTAATGTTTTGTGCGGTTTCCTCCAAAAAATCTATAAATTGACTATTGGGAAATAGAAATAAATAAATAGTTTGAGATAATAAATTCACCCGGCAGCAACAACACAACACAACCTTTTTCTTCTCAGAATTTATCTTCGATTTAATGTACCTGACATTTATTTTGCGAGCTAAATGAGTGGAGACTTGTCATCGGCCCATCTATTTATATGAAGTTAAGAATTTAGCGAGCGAACAGGATACTGCTTTGCTAAATTGTCTCGCTAAATTTTATCTTTGTGGACATTTTTGTATGGGAGATAAAATTTAACGCGAGCAGGATACTTAGCTTAAAGCTTGGGTGTTGGAATTCGAAGACACTGTTGTCTGGCCTGTACACTGTACTAATCGCTGTAGCACATTTAAATGTTTTTTGTTTGATTTACTGTATTTATTATATTTTTATTTTGTTTGTTGTTTTTTGTTCTTAAATTTTTCATTTGAGATTTTTGAAGGTGTCCTCTAATCTGGTCGCCCTACTCATGTGGCACTTTAAAGTCCAAGTAAATATATTGCGAATTTCAAATCTACCCTTAACCCTTTCAGTTCTATATGGCTGAAAAATAAGTAAACTAATTCAGCCCGCAGGCTCCCATTCAATTTTTGAAGCACGATTTCAATGCGTTTATCCAATGATTGCTACGATCATTTTTGTTCTCGTGGTAGTGCGATCCCATTCGACTAATAATTCCGAACAATACCATGAATCTTGAGGACTCAAACTCAAACGATAAGTGTATCAACCATTACATTTTAATATCGACGCTGATTATGGCTACGATGATCATTAAACGTAAATACCACTCGACCTCTAAATATTGTTGGCAATTAATTACTTTATCTGCTTTTAGCTGTTGTTCTTGAACTAATGACCAATACCATAAGCACTGAGCACTTTTCCCTTGAATCCATCAGGGATTAAGTTATGACAGCAACAGCAACATGTAAGATCATTTGCACATAAATAACTGCACTTACACACGGACATAGTGTCTACTACAACCTTTCCTTAACCAGAGAGTGGAAGCGCAGTTTCATCAAAACGTTGATTGCGGTCTTAATTTGTGGAGAGAAACCGCATCGGTTATACACGTTCGTTCGTTCGTTTGTTCATTCGTTCGCCCATATGTGGTT
This sequence comes from Cheilosia grossa, assembly GCA_963082955.1. Taxonomy (NCBI): domain Eukaryota; kingdom Metazoa; phylum Arthropoda; class Insecta; order Diptera; family Syrphidae; genus Cheilosia; species Cheilosia grossa. Next base: position 33,235,624 of record OY720145.1, read on the forward strand.
AAGCCAAGTGGTCATTACGAATGACACGGGACAAGAAAACGTATATCCATATCCGCCTTTGTGCAATATGAAAGTGCACCGCGTGTTCGTTTCGTTGAGGAAATGAATGATTTGGATTAGAGGCATTAAAAGCGAATCGCTGTACCCATTTCTTTCTTTTTGTCCGAGCAAATTCATTTGCAATATTATTAATCCGCGCAAATATCAGCAGTTCTTTGTTCACAAATCTTTACGTTTAATAAGTAAAGACGCTGAGTAACAGGAAAAAACAGAAAAAGATCGGATGAGCGTTCATTTGTTGTTTTTGTTATGTGTGGACATTAATTTGATTTATTTGATAGATGTTAAGTCCTTCACTGCTACGCTATTTGCTCTGTGCCAGCGAGCTTCAAAATCAGAAACAAAAACGTGAAGACTTTTTATTTTTTGTTATTTTATATAATATTAATGAGAGTGGTGGGCTTGTCTTTTATTGCCTAATTTGTTAAACCGTGGAGTTTATAATTAAATCGCCTTCCAGTTCCACTCAATCAGTTTTTCCTTCTTTTGTATTTATGTTAAGGTCAGATGAATGTGTGGATATATCAAGTAAAGCGTTGAGTATCCACCTTCGCTTATTGTCGTATTCCGATTTGTCGGGAAAGTAGCTCAAGACGATTTGTAAGTTCCCATAATGCCCATAATCATACGGATATAATCACCAACATTCAACGTTTGAGTAGCTGAAACTTCTTTAACAATCTTCTGTATGGATGGAAACGATCAATTACACACACAAAAAAATTGTTTCCCTCACAATCATACACATTTGGGTTTTTTTTCGGGAATCAAAAATGGCGCCTATTTGCCATTAGTCTCGCCAGTTTTTTTCATGTACTAAAAATTCTTTAAAAAAGGACAATGCTTCACTCATAAACATGTAAACATATTTCGCACAGATGTCAGCTTGGTATCATTTTGTAGTGTATATACCTACATTTTTTTTTTCTTACCAATTTTTCCTTTTAGTTCGGGTAAGGTGTTTAAAGAATCTGATAGAAGCTGAACACCTTTTATACCTAAAGTCATTGTTGTTGTTGTTCCTTCCTACTTCATCATGATGAAAATGTTGATTCTACTGAATATTTGGACATTTAAGGGAGCGTTCACACTTAAAGTTTGAAGCTATCAAGTCGCTAATGAAAGATCCTTTGGTTTACTTTATAACCGTTCTTTTTATTTTGCCATGCTAACTCTTCTCTTGTAACGTGCACAGCCGGCCAGCTTACGTTTATAGTAAGATTGGTCCGGCCCAAAAACCATCATTGCATTCCATGAATGCATTTCATGCATTGACAAACTGCTCTTCATTTTCTTTGGTGAATAGATGTTGATAATCGTTCCGTCAACGCATATAGCTACGCAAAGGCATCCTCCGTGCATATAAATGCAATTCAAAGATAGTGTACTTAGAGGTTTGTGTAAGAGACTTAAAAAGTTATTCCTTTGGCTGTTAAATGACAGCTTGTGTTCAATTTTTGACAAAACACATTCAACCATCATCCAACCTAGTCCGGGTTAGAGTAGTACCGAATATTTGACTGATTTTAAGATGTTAAGTTGCCTCCACTTAACTTCAGGTTTGGGATTTATTGCTCCTCTCCAGGAATGTACAAATATTAAAAAAAAAAAAAAAAAATAACCATTACTCACCAACAACTCAGTCACATTCAGCTTGTGGACTACAGATGAGGTTCTATTGGAAACATTGGAATTCTTAGTTCATAAATTGAATAACAGATGATCCGCTTGCCTGGCTTAATTGGGTGCTTTCGGTTCGGTAACGGCTACGCCAAGCCATAAAATCAAGTACACTGCTTAATAAACAACAAACCAAAACTGCAACCATCCTTATTTAAACGAATCATAATTAAAAATTATGAAACACAACGGCTAATTTTTCCATTACAAGAACACGACTTGTATACTTCATTGCATAAGCTATTGTTGCACTTGTTACCACTGCCGGTAGTGTACAACATATCACCTCTTACCCAATGCGTTCGTTCCCTCAACGCACAACTTGTGGCCACTACGTGTGACCATAAAAACAGTAGTGCTGCTATGTTCCGGTAAAAAACTGAATAGCCAAGCGTTAACGAAGCAATAAAATAAATTAACCAAAGGCACGGAATTGAAAAGTGAAACAGAAGAAAAGTACTCTTATACCCATCTATCAGTGAAGTAAAAAGAGAAATGCACATGCGTTCATGTAGTTTGTCCTAAAAGTTTGTTTTACCTTTGGCAAGGTCAACGAAGTTCAGTTTAAACTATAATTGCAAACGCATGCCAACCGAAAGTGTCCCACATTGCATTTGGATTGGTCATTAAGAGGCTAAGATTCCCCAATAGAATAAATTTAACTTCGCCAAGACCTCGCCCAGTACAGTAACCAAACCTAAATGAAGAACAAGCTGAATGCCGATAGATATAGGTACTCAAACAATAAAGACCACCAAGCGAAGCCGAACGTCATTACTCCATCGCACGTGATTGCAATACAAAGTCTCAATTAATATTTTGTTGTTTCAGTATGGCTTTGCCTTAATTAGTCTTACCAAAGTCAAATAATTAAACGTGCTATTAATAATGCAATTCGTCGATATTCGAAATGATAAACTCGCGCAGTAAGTATATAAATGGTGCTTTGATGATTTGGATGAGCGAGCGAACGAGCACTATGGCGGCTAAATTGTTTAAGATGTTCGCGTAGGCGGTGGGCAGACGCCGGAAAACCGAAAGTGTATACAAAAAACGTTGAGAAATTATTTCCAGTGTTTCTAATTGAACAGCATTAAATAGTTACGGAGGAGGGGAATAAAAAATTAAACATTTTTTTTACAGCAGTTCTGTTTTTTTCATTGACCGATTTCACCAACTGGCAATTAGTTTTGCAAGTTTGGTCTTTCGGCACAAGGAGGTACCTCTACCGGCTTATCAAACATGCAGTCGAACTCAGAATTCATTATATATATATCTATAGAGTGGAATGGAACTATTCGTAGACATGCTGTCAACTTTCTAAATAGAGATTTTTGGTTATTCGATATTAAAAGATAGGAACTCTTAACTCCAACCCCTGCATTTGGAGCATTGCTTAAAGAACATAAAGTTATCCATCCGTTATTAATTTTTCTAGTCTGAAATTACAAATGAAAACTAATTTAAATATGACTCAACCAGAGAAACCATTATCCTTGGTTGGTCGACTTTATCGTATTTGAAGGGAATCGACTGCGTTTCGTATTCCATTTGGCACTTACCAATGTAATTATTATTCGAACTTGCTTACTTATGCATGGATGATTCTTTTCTTTAATTCTATTCAACAACGCTTTTCCTAGATCGTTTCTCCTTATGTGAGCTTCTGCAGAATGAGTTACATACTATTGCACCATTGTGGCTCAACCTAAAGTCCAGTGCCGCGAAACTCAGAATTCATTCGCAAAGCTATCAGCCTCGGGATTGAAACAAATTCAATATCGTTCCTTTGATTGGTTGGAACTTCAACTGGTTTTCTCTTTCTTACCTATCTTTTGACAGCGGTCACTTTTAAACGTATTTAATTCGTATTCGCGTTTCGCGTAGCCCATCCTTTCACAGATGGGCTATCTTTTTGGTTCAAACGTCAAAAAAACTTGTAGGATCACTAATGTCATTTTTCATTGGGATTTTCAGATTTTGCTTTCGGATTTTGGAACATAAAACGAGATTTTTCTTTCGCTGCATTTGTGGTGGTGCCTGTTTTAATTTATATGTATAATTTATGCTCATAAAAATCCACTCAATTTATGTTTAAATCCATTGCAGCAACCAAATGTAAATTTTTCTCTATTTTTCACAGATTTGTCTTCAAAAAACCTAGTTAATAACACACTTTAAAGTTTGACAAATGACAAATGTTTTGGTGTTAGTGTAATTCGGTGTGAATTTCACAAAATTGCTCTGTCTCTCAAAAAAGTACTTATTTTTCCGGCCAATAGAACATGAAAACTGACAGCCAGCTTATTTCGAGAGCAAAAAAACTGCACTGAAGAAATTGCTTTTTATGTCCCAATAACTATTAAAGACGAAACAGCTATAAGCAATGCCTTAATTATTGTCATCACTGTCACTCTCAGTATTTTCGAAAATGTTTTGGAATAGGTTGGTGAATGGTAACTTTGAAAAATCATCACCATGCAGATAAACAAGTATATCTTCGACACAAGTTAAAAGTCGGGTTCTTTGAAACTTTTAATATACATATGTACATATTAAATATTGGGGAATAGCGAATTTAATTGAATAGGTAGATGTACGCTATTCAGAATCCACGGGTTTCCAATTAAGTGTTTCCGTTGATAAAATTAATACATTATTAAGGTTTTGAAAGTCTGTGATCGCAAATAAAGTGGGAAATCTTATATTGCAATTTTTGTTTTAAAAATTAACCTATTGTTTGACTGTTAAGCTAAAAACTGAGTACCTAAACGTTAGTTAAAAATGCAAACATTTACATTTTTATCAATATCAAATGATATAAGTTATAAGTTATACGATGCCTAAGAGGAAGAAAACGGTGTTTTCCATCGAGTTGTAAATGCACGCAGAAAAATCAATTATTTAAAATCAACCAACATTCGGTTTAAAACTACGAAGTGATACTGTTAATAGCTTACAGAGGTAGTGGATTAAAAATAACCGAGTCGACTTGTTTAACGAAACTAGGTTAAAAATAACCTTTTATCAATTTTTCTAGGTTGTAAATAACAAACTAACTCTGTTGGATTTAACCAACTGGTTGATATTTATCTAGAAACTTGGTTCTTAACAACTGATAAAGTATGTTATTTTTAGCAGTATGCATTTTACCTATTTATGTCGGCAGTATTTAACAACGAATAGGTACTCGGTGTTTTTTCAACAGAGACTTGGTTAATTTTAACCCATTTTTTTTTAACCGAGCAAAAATCGCACTTGTTAGAGCCAATTTTTGAGCGTGTGACATGAAAAATCCAAATTTTAAAACTGCCGCGCCAAATAGAAAAATGGCTCCGAACGTTGAGCACAAAAACTCCTTAAACGAAGTTTGAAACAAATCCAACTAGCTGTCAGAAACCGATGAACAAACAGACAGACGGAGGAGTTCGTTTGAGTCTGTCGACGTGTATAGACGTACGGTTTGTGAGCTCAATGAAAAGACATAAAAATACAGAAAATTTTAAAAACGGTAATAACTTCAATAATAAAAAGAAGTTATCTATAATTAAAAATACCATAATGGATGGTAACGAATCATTTAAAAGTGTAAAAAGTGCTTTATCTAGCGAAGATATTCGCCGGTTAAGAACATTCGAAGTTGATGTACCAGAGGGCGTCCATTTTGGACGCCGTCCCCAGTCACGTACAACATCGAAACACCGTACTAACGGGAGTAGTGAAAGTGAAGGCGACGCTGATGATCCACCGTTAATGGATAGCGATTTCTCCGAGAACTTTTCTAACTCGCCCTCGAATAGTGCAAATAATGTAATAAAATCGGTCGAAACAGTTTCTGGCTTCATTCAAGCAGACGGCGAAGTGAGGAATCACACACATGAACGTGGTGGTAGCATAGCTAAGGGCGGTAGCGGAATGAGTGCTGCGCAGTCTCAACAGCCTCAGCAGTTCCCCGAAGCTTCGGAGGACGAATGGCAGTCTGTCCGTGGTGGACTCAACACATCGGCTAGCAGATGGGCCAGAGGACGTTACGAAGCAGTCATCAACAACAAGAACCGATTTGCGGAATTGGACGAAGCAGTCGAAATGGAGTCAGGTGATATCAATGTTAATGTTATTCCCCCTAAGGGACACTCTCCCAGTGACCAAGATACCAATACATTACTGCCAAATCAGAATGGGGGTAGGCCTTTTTGTCCTCCAATCTTTGCTTTTGGAGTGAAATGTGAGGATCTTAGAAAACTCATTGACCTTTGCGCTAAGCGTTGTGATGTTGGCGATATTAAGTTTAAATTTAATAATTTTGGTTATTTGAAAACAAAAATTTTTGTAAATGAAGTTCATGTACATCAAAAGCTTATAGATGCTCTAAGAGAAACGGAAGTTCAGGCCTATTCGTTCGCCCCAAAGGGGAAAAGAAAACCTTCTTTGATTTTAAGGGGGGTTGACGCTTCTACTCCTCCGGATGAAGTTCTTCAGTCAATCAGGAGCAAAATTCCCGGTGTTAAGGTGGAAAAAATTTGTCTTTTTTCAACTCCAAAATCTAGGGAAATGAATATCCCATTGAATTTGTTTTTGGTTCAACTTGAAGCTGGTGAGTCGGTCAGAGAGCTTATAACCATTAAATATCTTCTTAACCAAAGGGTATTCTGGGAGCGTAAATTCTCCAAAAATTTATTACGTTGTTTTCGCTGTCAGAAGTTTGGACACTCCAGTGATTTTTGTGCCAATGGTTTTAGATGCGTTGTATGTGGAATGAGTCATGACTCTTCTGTTTGTATTGAGGCAAACAAAAGCTGTGGTGAGAAAAAAATTCAACCCAAATGCGCTAATTGTGGAAGTGATAGCCACCCAGCCAGCTATGCTGGGTGTTCGGAGTATCAAAAGTTCAAGCAAAGAAGGTTGGAACTTTCTTCTAAAGCTAAACGATTGGCAAACAGTATCAGAACTGACGTGAACTATGAAATAGCTCGCGTGGAACATAAAATTCCTCCTCTTTCGTATGCGGACGCTGCGAAATCTGCGTCCAAACCTTTTGCTGAAGTGAAATCGTCGGGAAAAGGTATTTTCGGTGAATTCCTTAACGAAGCAATGAATTTATTTAAGATATCATTTGCTGACCTCGTTTCAAAAATCAGAACTTTTTGGCCAAAGTACAAGACTCTGGCTAACACTGAAGAAAGGATGACGTCCTATTTGGAATTCATCGCAGACTTTGTTGTATAAATGACCAGTTTCCTTAAAATTTCTATCATTTCCTTAAACATAAACTCCCTGATTTCATTGGATAAAAGAGCATCATTAAATGCACTTTTAGACCAATACAAACCACATATATGTCTTCTATCTGAAACCAGATTACACGAACGCCTAAAACCCCACTTTAAGGGTTACAAGTTAGTTAGAAATGACTTTGGTAGAGGTACAGCTATTTTAATTGATGATCGGTTAAAATACGATCCAAAACTTTTTAATAGTCAGTCTTCTTCGGTTTGCTTAGCAACTATTTATTTCAAAAACCAGGCGGGGGAAAATAAAAATATTCTTCTTGGCAGTATATATTTGCCCAATCGCATGGGTCCCTCTGTGGTTTCGGATCTGGATAACTTGTTATCTATCTGCAATGGATATGACGATTTCATTGTTGGGGGTGATTTTAATTCTAGGCACCAATTTTGGGGTGACTCAACGATTAGTAGAAATGGTTCTATTTTTTACAAATGGTTCTTTAATGAGGCCTATTTTACTACTGATATCATCTCGGCTCGTAGTCCAACATTTCCGAGAAGCTCATCCATTCTCGATTTCTTTCTAGTATCCGGTACACTTTCTCAAAACTCTGTATCTGTTTCATGTGAAACAATTGCTGCGCCTTCAGATCACTACGCATTACTGTTAAAATACGAATTAAGGAACTGTTCCTTCCTAATCTCACCTGCACCAGTTGTAAGATCCTTCAAGGGCACCAACTGGAATGCCTTCAGACATGACTTGAGCGAGCAGTTGACGTGCGTCGATATTCCGTACGACCGAAACATTGCTAGCAGTGAAGTAGATAATTTTGTAGACAATCTCTCTTCCAGTATCCGTACCTGCATAAACAATCATTCTAAAATTGTAATAACTCAGGAGCTTAAATACCAGAATATTTCTAAAGAAACCCTAAGACTTATAAAATTGCGGAGTTCTTGGCTAAAAATGCTGAAAAGAATTTTTCATCACAATCTAAATCGAATTAATCATGAGTACCAAAATATGAGAAGCAGGATAGAATGTCTGAATAAAATCATTAAAGATAGGGTACGACTTGATGCCGATGCCTATTTTCGCTCTAGACTAAAAAAAATCAGACCTTCCCCACAAGCGTTTAAAGAAATTGATAGGATTACAGGTAGAAAACGTTACACCACTAATATATTAAATGAACCGCTTCAACTCAATGGCCAAGAGTTATGTGAAACCTCAGCAAAATTGGATGGATTCAGCCGTTTTTATACGGGAATATACTCTAGAAAGAACCCGCTATTCAACCCTGAAGTCAACAGTCTTGCGCACTCTACTGTTGAACGTTTTTTGGCACTTAACTGTGATCCTTTAGTTGAATTCTCCTCTAGCACCTCTGCCCTTCTGCCGGCAAGGGCTCCATTCATAAGGAATTCATCAGAGCTGAACTGGATCAGGTCCAACATCAATAACAAGAAATCATCTGGCTTCGATGAAATCTCTAATTTCATCATACGGAAATGCCCTAACATTTTGGATGAGAAACTTCAAATTTTATTTAACCACTGCATTAACATTGGCTATTTTCCGGCATCCTGGAAAGAGGCTAAGTTGCTCCCAATCCCAAAAAAAGACAAATCAAGTGAACTTAAGAATTTTCGCCCAATTTCACTTCTTTCAAACATTGGCAAAATATTTGAAAGAGTTATTGATAAAAGACTTTCCGAATTTTGCGAGGATAATAACTTGACACAAGAAAACCAGTTTGGCTTTAAAAAACAGCACTCGTCGTTACAAGCTAATTTAGCCCTCTCAAATACAATAGTCCACAATTTAAGGAACAAGCTTTGTACCGTTGCCCTAGACATAGATCTAGAAAAGGCTTTTGATAGTGTATGGCACAAAGGTCTCATATTTAAACTTATAAAGCTCAACTGTCCACCTTACGCAACAAGACTTATCCACAATTTCTTATTGAAACGAACGCTTAGAATCCAAGTAGGAGCTTACGTCACAAACGTAGTGCCAGTACTCTCAGGTGTCCCTCAGGGTTCTATTTTAGGGCCTCGCCTTTTTAATATCTTCACTATGGATTTTCCCCTAAAGGGCCCAAATGTTTCGGAGCCTGGAGCAATATTATATGCAGACGATACCATAATTTTAAGCAGTGACGAAAGACCTCATGATGCTTTACGCAAAATCATTGACGCAATACCAATTATTACTAACTTCTACAACACCTGGGGCTTAAGAATAAATTTTGACAAAAGTAATGTCATCTGTTTTAGAAATGCAAGTGGTAGAGGACACCACCTCGCTGTTAGGGAAAGCAAAACTCTCAGATTATTTGTCAATAATTCCAGAATACCGCTGAGATGTCAAATAAAGCATTTAGGCGTTGAATTTAATAACAAGTTTCGTTTTAATAAACACGGCAGGCAAGTACTGCAAAAAGCTAAGATGGCAGTTGGCATTCTCAAACCACTCTTTTCATCTCAGGCCCTCTCAGGACCCACCAAACTGCTCATGTACAAAACGCTTGTAAGGCCAATTTTGGCCTACAATTTTGCAACATGGTTTACAATTTCCCCAACAGTAGCCAAAGAAATGGAAATCTTTGAAAGAAAAGTATTACGACGTTGTATCGGAAAATATAGAAGGCCTAATAAAAAATGGTTTCATAACTCTTTGATCTATAATACTTCCGGGGTCACCCCACTCATGATGTATTTATTGAACATTGCTCGGAGGCAATTAGGTCGTTTTGAATTTCATGACAACTTACTGATACGCGAAATTCACAGAAACAATGCTAATGGCTCTCTAGCCGACAACTACTACCTTTCCCCAATTAACATCCTACACGAAGAATCTCATCCGATGATTAATACATCCCCCACGGATTTAACATTGCCCTTTTACAATAAGGCTCACCCAACTAATTACAGAGGCTAGATCTTCCAATTCACAACCTTGTTATAATTACAATATTTTAGACTGAACTTCCGCACACTGGGCTTAGCTTTACAATCATCAGTTTGTTATTATTATCTCTTGTATTTCATATATTTCACACTAAGTGCGTTATGCAAACCAAAATATGGAGCTAATAGTTAAACTCTAAAATAAATTTAGACAAATTTATAAAATGTTCATGTAATAAGTACCTATCCTTAGGAACTCAATCTGAAATTGCTTCCACATGATTCATCTATAATTAATAAATTATGTAACTCATTGTATTGTTAGTTTTTAGTCGTTAGTTTTTTAGTTTTAGTATTATTTTCTTTTTCTTTTCTTTTTATTTTTTCCCTTTGTTCTTATTACCCGCCTTGAGCGTTGTTGTATCTTTCTGCCGGGAGCAAGCAGTTACATCCTTATTTCAAATTGTTAATTAAAAATTATAATTTACTATATCTTGTTCAAAATACTTCATTGTTATTTTATTAAAAATCCAAAACCTCAGGCAAGGCATAATTATTAATAGTCAGCCATTCGTACCTTAATGTTCTTAATAATTTCTTATTATGTATTATAATTTATATAAAAAAAAAAAATGTTAAAGAAATGAAGACTCAATAAAGTGAAATGAAAAAAAAACAGACAGACGGATAGTATTGAGCGGAATTCAGATTGATTAACATCTAGATATCCTTCGAAATTTTTGAAACAATATCTTTCTTCTTCTAGAAAGTAATAAATACAATTTGGTTCAAGCGCAGTTCATTTTTCAGCCGCTACTACAGCAGCTGGTTGGTAACGGACACGCATTCAACTTGTAACTTGTAAGAGCTTTATTTGCTTAGCTGCTTATCAATAACAACAGTTCTTTGGAATGCCGACTGCAAAGGAGGCTCAATAAAAAAACCGTTCGCAAACGAAAAAATCGGCAAATTTTGCACATAAACACAAAGTTTCTGTAAAGTGTTTGGTTGGTCGAAATTAGCTCTATAATAAAAAACCTCAATTTGTAATATAATAAATGTTGAAAGATATTGGGACTTATTAATAATCATTTTTAACCTTCGCCTTACATATTTTTTAGGTCACAATATGCAACTTTGTGTTGAAAATTTCGCCATTGTGAGTTGGAAAATTTTAGTCTGAGCAATAAAAATGGGATTATTGGTATCGCGGATTGTGTATTGTTTGAAGGGCTCAAGGAACCAGACCCTTGTACCTGTATTCCTTCTCCAACAACTGCGTCTATTCACTGGTAAAATCTCTTCCGGGAATGTTTTTGATGTGCCGCATCTAATTTTAAAAGTATACATCATTTGCCGAAGCTCTGCTATTGTTTTGCATATCTACCTTATGGCGATGCAAATAGCCACAACGCTAGCAATACATCTTTTCAGCATCTCTCATAAATCGCATAACCTACTTTAAATTCAATGTCAATCTGCAAAATAACCACTTAGCATCTTTGCATTGTTTAAAAGGGCGTCAACTTCGTTTGAAACAATACACAGCAAACAACAGCAAATGCTTTTTTTCTATCACGAGATCGGGAATAAATTCATTATGCATGTAAGCATTATGGAGAGGCGCTTCCAAGTGCATTACCCTTATTGCTGTGGCTGTTCAAACAAAAAGACCCGAGCGCACAATGCACCTGCAGCATGGGAAAATAAGATGTGTGGCCACAGATGAAATTCCCATGCATCTGGTGGAAGGTCTGTGCCGGTGCCGACTCAGACACAGATACAGATATTTTTTCGCTGAGCTACCGATTATCTTCAATGTAAATGTGTGCGCAAAAGAAATGAAAAGAAAATCTAATGAATAGCCGTCCGTATAGTAATTTGTTGTTGGGCTCAACTGTTTGAGTTATGAAAGTGAAATTCAAGGTGATGTTAAAGGCACGAGCACCTGTATTACAAGAAATGGCTGGCGGATTAATTGCTCGTATATAAATTATCCGCGCTCTGCATATAAAGAGGTTTATTTTCATCGGTGGATAACCTAACCAATAACTAAACCTGTCTTCCAAATGGATTTTGTTTTACAGGAAATGCGAGCATACCACTGCAAACGACTTCCGTTTGAACGCACGTCGAATTCGGAGTGTTTATTGAACCCTGAATAGATACGTGTCGTCACCTATGCGTACACGAGAAGCAATTTAGTGGAAAACGTTGACTCTGATAAGTTCTGTTTAAAACTGAATGCTTTAATTGAATTATTCAATTCTTAAAGTGATTGGTTTTATGTGATTTTTTTGTGGGACACCCCTCGGTGCTGCGCCCCATCAAAACATTTATGAATTCTACTTCGTTCATATATGTCCACCACGGGAACGTATACAGCGGTCGATACGTTGAACCTAATTTTCGATGACTCGGCCGCACATTTCGACCGGTGCGGTCGCTATTTCTCGTTCAATATTGACTCTGAGTTCCTCTAACGTCGCCGGATTGTTGGTATAGACCAATGACTTAATGTAGCCCCATAAAAAAAAGTTAAGAGGTGTTAAATCACACGATCTCGGCAGCCAATAGACGGGTCTGTTTCTCGAGATAGCAACATAACTGAGCACCCGCTGTGTGCCTTGTGGCACCGTCTTGTTAGAACCACATGTCACTGATGTCCAATTTATGCAATTGCTCAAAGAAATAACGTTCCAACATGTATCTGTAGCGAATATCATTTACCGTTACATGAAGGTAGTTTTCATCGAGGAAAAAAAACGGCCCAATGACGGCACCGTTATGAAAACCGCCTCAAACAGTCACTTTTTGCGGATGAAGTGCTGTTTCATGAAACACATGATTGTTCTCACCTGTCCCAGTAACGTATATTTTGCTTATTGACGAAGCCGTTTAACCAAAAATGCGCTTCATTGCTAAGAGCCTTAACGCTCTTAAAGTTGCGGCCACCGACCCGGAATTTCTATGGTAAATTTGTATTATTTGTAAACGTTGTTCCTTCTGTACTTCACCATGATGAAAATGTTGATTTTACTGAATATTTTGACATTGACAGTTCGGTAATCGGCTTAAGGGTGCGTTCACACTGAAAGTTTGAAGTTGTCAAGATGCTTTACAGGAATTTAAAAAAAAACTATGTATTTACAATTAATTGTTAACATTGAGAACCTAAAGCCTGACCAAACGCATTTTCTATTTATTTCAGATATGCCATAATGGAACCGATGACAGCATTAGTTTTAGCCTTCCAGCTCCTTGCGTTGTTCTCAATAGCAGGAGCCCTGCTTTTGTATTTACTTTGCAAAGTTCGCAGTACCCAAGTGAACTTGTCCGAGCAGCAGAGCGGTACCATTTTGGTGACATGTGCTGACAGCGCTCTGGGCCTTCAACTGTGCACTCATTTGGCGAACAGAGGCTGTCGCGTTTTTGCTGGTATGAAAGACTCCGTTGATTCCATTCCAGCCAAGTTGCTAAAAAATTGGATAAAAATGAAAGAGAGCAGCACAGAACCAACACAAGGATCAATTATTCCAATGCAATTGGATGTGACACGCGAAGATGTACTCCGCGAAGCAACTGACGCAATGGGATCCCACTTGAATGCCGGCGAACGCGGCATCAGTGCAGTCATCAATACTAGCGGTTGCATATTCCGCGGACGAATCGAAAGTCAGGACGTTCAGCAATGGGAAACAATGCTTAAGACAAATATCCTTGGATCACTGAGGGTAGCAAAGTCGTTTGTCGGCCTCCTCCGGCCGACACGAGGTCGTCTTATCTACTTGGGTGCTGGAAATGGTGGCGAGGAGCTTGTCGCGTTCAATGCGTCTCGAGTTGCTGTAGATAAATGCGCAGAAGAACTGCGCAAAGAGTTGCAACCATATGGCATAAGTGTGGTTGCTCTTGACACAAATGGTGTCCCAGCTGAATCGCTATTCCGGGCACCAATACCACATGGTGAGTATAACCAAAGAGTGTGCTGCAAAATAATATCCAAATTGAATTTTCTTTCTTTGCCAAGTCATATCAGACTGCGAGGGTTCTCCAACCCAATATTCAGCCGAAGTGCTTACATCCAGTGCCTTAACAGCCATCGAACATGCTCTCTGGGACATCAGGCCACACGAGAGATATCAGTTAGCGGTGCCACAAAAAAAGTATAACATAACTTTGCCATGCAGGTCATCATTTCGTCTAAGAATGGACATGGGGGCCGTACAGAAGGTCTAATGGAAGTTAGACATTTTCTTGTTGAGGAAAAAACAGAATTCGATGGAAACTCTGTGCCATCTGGTGGCAATTGGCTAATGCGATTGCAACAAAATTGGCCCACCTTTTCCGTCTGAATTGGTTTTCGAATATATTTTTATTTGTCTAAATCTTTAAATATTGTCTGTTGGATTTGTATATATTATCACCAAAAATTACTTGTAAATATATTTTATTGTATTAATACTTATAAAAAGAAAAACAATTACCGTTTATTGGGAGAAAAATAAAACAACTAATATCATGTGGAATTGTTTTTTTGATAGTGCTACGTGGGAACATCCTTGGAAAATACTGCGTAAGTATCTGATTTCGGTGAGGGGTTGCAACTTTTTTGGTTTGGTTATTAAATACAAATTATGAAAAGGTTATTATGTCGAACTAAGATTTAAACAGATCGATAAAGGACTACTTACTTTCTTAACATTAGGCGGAGCTGCATGCTACCATCCGTAAATGTTGTTTTACAAGACTTTTTGGGTATAGCCCATTTTATTGCATCAGGAGTAGAATGATATGTTTAATGGTCTTCTGTTTTGGGATGAAAAAATTCTTCCGTTTTCGATACGGGAAGATGGATCATACTTCATGCACCACAGAGCCAGGGAAGCGAGTTTGAAGTATCAATTGATGTCTCTTTTTACAGCTCGAGGTGAATGATCCACTCCATCTTTTTAGTAATCCAATGCGTGTTGTCCATTGGGTAGAGCTTTTTGGACTATTTCTCAGAATTCATTTATAAATCGTTTGTGTTACTTTACAAAAAGCCTATTTCAATACAAAAAGCCTATTTTCAATACTTCCAGAAGGGCCATGTTTGTTCTAGAACATTAGCCGAACCTTATCGAACTAGTTCGTGCACTTTTCCGTTACGCTTTTTCGGAACTACGTGCAAAGAAATATTTATCCAAGTCCAGTATAATATGCATTTATTTTAAGTTTAATTGCAAAAATATAAATTCACTTTTCTTTTTAATCCCCATAGTGCTAATAATACATTGAATACGGTTATATGAGTATAATGGTGTAACAATTTTGTGTGCTTAAAAATTAAATGTGTAAACAATGTATATAACAATTACTCCAGACAATACGCTAAGAAATAATTCAGTAATATATAGAAGCAAGCGGTGAATGCCTTGCAGAGATGTCATCTACTCATACTTTGATATAAAATCATATCGCAGTACAGATGCTCTCACAACATCACCAGCTGAGACATACGTTTTCTCAGAGGTTCTACCAGGGAGATGAACCAGAACATCAGCACCTAAAATGCTTTGTAGTCGGCTGCTTATCTGCAAAAGTTTGAGTTATATATAGGCATTAGCAACTTTGATAAAATCGTACTTGATTTCCGTTGACTGAGGCATAGAGGCGGCCATTTTTGCTAGTAAGGGAAGCACGCACATATTCTGGCCTTGAATCAAGTTCAATGCTGTCGTTTTGGAGCTGCAATTTTAAATACAAATAAACACAAATTATGCTCAGTGATTGCATAAAATCGCGCCACATTTTCTATGTAAAGAGACACTGCGGAAGATTCCAAGCGATCGATGATCTGGTCGCATCTATCAGTGCTGTTTGCCTATTCGAGCGGGCTAGTGATCGTTCGCACCACCACAGCTCGTTTTATAAATTGCATTACAACATTTTTTTAGATACTCACAGTCACTTGTATAGTGGCCAACTCGCACTTATCTCTCTCCCAGCCAGATGACCAACGTATTGCTGGCAATGCAAACAAATGAAATGTCACAAACGCCGACACTGGGTTTCCCGGCAGACCGAAGAAGTATTTGCCTTTGGTCTCGTTCGACGCAAATGTCATCGGCTTGCTGTACAAAAGATTTGAACTTATATTTGCTTTCTTATTGAAAAAAAGAGTTGAATTCAATACCCTGGTTTCATATTCACTCGACCAAAATAGATTTTAAATCCCAGATTCTCCAGTACAGGTTTAATGTAGTCCTTATCGCCCATTGATACGCCACCACTGCAAATAACGAAATCCACAGACTGGTAAACTTCTCCAACTGCCGCTTTCAGTGATTCAAAACTAGGTAGTGGAACAAGAAAAATTACATGCAAAACACTACTTTAGTTGTACTCGTGCTTACTCATCTCTGAGGACTCGCTTCATCATACACTCGAAGCCAAAGTATTGCAGCAACTCTTCGAGCATTGTCGTATTGGAATCGTAAATTTTCCCTGCAAAGTCCTCATTATTGGGTGCTTGTAGTTCACTGCCAGTAGAAAGTACAGCAATTTTTGGTTTCTTGAACTGAATCGTCTTGCCTACAGATGCCAATATTGACTTGACGACAACTTCTGAATGATCGGCACTGGGAAAAAGCTGTGTGCCCTTTCTTAAATCGCTTCCGATTGGTCTAAAGTTGATGTTTTAAAGTATACTTGTGATACACGAACTTTGGAGATCGGAACTTACCTTACGTCAAGATTAGCTTTTGGCTCGACAAGTATTTCGACCAGATCCTCAGATCCGAATTTTGTTGTACGCAAGAGTTTTGTATCCTCTACTTGAATAACACAATCTGCGTGGTTTGGGAGTGGCGCTCCAGTATTGATTTTGTAACATTCATCTTCTTGTAGTTCATAGTCCAAAATCTGTAGAAGGGATAAGCATTTTAAGGAAAAATTAATTTCCTAATTGAGATAGCCGTGTGCCTTTTATTAGTTTATTATCCGATACTTAATAATGACATCTTCTGAACTCTGTCAATTTTCAAAGACATCGAGGCCTAGAAAGCGCGTAGTAGTAGATTTTATAGAATGCATTTTGGCATTTTATTTTATATAAAAAATGGTACTTCACGGGGCGGCAAGCACAAGTTCAGGCATTTTTACAAGAGGTAGTACTCTTTTCTTTCCATTTATTAAGTCAATCCAGCTGAGCTGAAATCCTTAGACAAGGCTAACCTTGCTTGCATGCAACTTATTGTTCGCAGGTTGTGCATTCCCATGGGACAAATTTTTTTGTGATTTTTGATTTTAGTACATATAAATCCACAGGTTCAGACTGTATTTCACGATTCTTTCTGTTCGGTCGTTCCCTAAATCACATGTCTATAAGATAGAGCTTGGCCAGAGAGCATTGAACAGATGACTGGATATGACCATCACTTTCGATTTGTTAACATTTACTTTTATTCAAGCTTCAACACAGACGGCTACAAATGCATCAAGTGGGAGCTCACTTACACTGTGGGAGAGCTCAAAAATTACAAAGTCGTCAGATGACATTTTGTAATAGCTCTGATTTTGGTGCTGATTAGTTCAGTCCCTCTCAACACGCAAACACTACAAGCAATCCTTGCGGGATCACTAATGAATCTATCAGCAATTTCTGCTGATACTTCCACGTATGCACTCAAAAGGCCTTGTACTTTGTTGCAAACATCGCGTAGTATCAAGTTATTTGCATGGGGTAGTCCATGAATAGATTTGCACGATATGTGTGTAACGGAAATGGAATATTTGTATGATACGTCATTAGGTGCATCCAAAGTGCAGCTGGGGAACAAGTGAAAACTATATATGGTATGCGTGTGTCATTATGAGTAAACTTTTTTCAAAAGAATGTTGCATAAATACAGTCTAATTAAATAGACAAACAATTGAAGGAAATCGCTACTTAGAAACCATTATGTAGATATCAAAAGCTTGTAGCTCCCTATTTTGGAGCGGGAATAAATGTCAACAAATCTAAAGTGATGGGTGCCTCTAGAACGGTTTTTCAATGCACTCTGCGTGTAATATACTGTGAAACTCGGACTCCATAACGTGATGGTTCCGTCAGCCAGGTTTCCTCTAAGTAGGCGTAGGCCTTCAACTTTCCTTCGGCTTGCAACAATTACTTGCAATCGAGTCGATAAAAGCAACAACCCTTTTCACCAATGGATATTTGTCTCGTCTCCTTTAATGAATCTTAAGTATATTTCTCAATTAAATTCGACTTAACTTTGATTGATAACCAATTTTCCGTAATATCTTTCTATTGTCTGATGGGCAAAGTCAATAAAGCACAAGCATAATAAATCATTTGCAAATTTTAATTACCTCATCTCCAGCTGCTATATAACCGATGACCTTCTTCGTTCCCGAGAATCCAGTCGATCTCATTGCATAACCATCTTTGATTGACGCCCGAAATGGTGGAATATCAACCGGAGCCACACACTGCGATAGGATATTCGGAATTGTTCGCTGAACCAACACAATTTGAAATATGATTTGTAAGGCCTCATGCACTGGTAACATTGGAAATGGTGAATTACGATCATTTCGGTCGCCGGTTCCGGTTTTATGCGGACAAACGTGTCCCACATTCATGATTACAGAACTTTGAACTTCACTGTGAGTTTTTTTGACTAACCTTAGATCATCTCTTATCAGTTGAAGAGCATGAGGCAATACACCACGAATTGAGGTGAAACACTCAACTACAGCTTTTTCACTGCCTGGAAAATTGACTATTAGCGTGTTCTGGTATATCCCAGCAACAGCACGAGACAATGCAGCAAATTGAGTTTTCTTAAAGCTCTCCATTGCCATTGCAAGTACCAGCTGCGGGCAGTCTTTAGTAATAACATCCTTTGTCGCTTCTGGAGTGACATCCCTTGCAGCAAAACCCGTGCCGCCTGTTGTAAATATAGCTTGTACATCTTTGAGAGCATATCCCTTTAGTTTACTGGTAATGACACTGCGTTCATCCGGAAGAATTTCAGTAATTACTTGGCAGACACCAAAGGTGTCCCCAACTAGTTCCACTAATCGTGGACCACTTTTATCAGTAGCACTGCGCTGGTGACACGAGTCGCTTACTATTCAAAGAAAATGTGTTATCTAAATGTCCAAATTTGGAATTTCAAAGAAAGATTTTGCTTTACTTGTTAAAACAACAAACACTGGTTGATCCATGTTTTCCTAGTTCTCTCTTCACCACCTGTAAATAGACGGCTGAGATCAACCTCTACAATTTGAATGAACATCGGCTTGCTGTCAGCTGCTTCTGACATTTGACAGCATCTCCATAATTCTACACGTGCCATCTACATTTCAAATTGGATCGTTGTTGGACCGAAATCCCGAAGCTCGACTGCCGAATGTCAATGGGTCTGATCTGACACTTGCGAAAATACACAAATCTAGAATAAAAATATTATTCAGTACACTAATTTAGCACGATTTTACACTTTTTCTGACATAAGAATGTTATAAACAATTTCAAATAATTTTTACCCAGATATAGATTTTGATATTCAATAGAAAAAATGAGTAGTAGCGGTTCCGAATACACACCAGAACCTCTGCATTTGGAAGTGTGTCCCCAGAAGTATAACTAACATTTTCAGTTCTCATTCTACTTTTGCTTGCAGCAATTTATTCATCCTGCACCTTTGGAAGTCCTCACAGAAGGCAGAGCGAATCTTCGTAAGTGGCTAGGGAAAACATTTCGTGTCGTAATCACCGACGGACGAGTACTTATTGGTTTCTTTAATTGCACGGACAAGGATGCAAATGTAGTTCTCTCAATGTGTGCAGAATACTTGGAAGAGGGTAGAGATGCAAGAGTTTTAGGCAATGTTATGATACCTGGAAAGCATATCGTCTCAATATCAGTGGATATGCCATCTGAGACACCGTTGACGGCTAAAGATTTGACACATTGACTCATAAACCAAAATTAAATAACAAATTGTGTTTTAATTTATTTCAATTAAAGTATTTTTCAACAAAGCTTGTATTTTGCAATCTTAAACCTAATGACTGCTCCGGAATATATCAATTTCCTTTGCTATTCTCGTCTAGGGGTTCGAAGCCCTTGGCAATTTTATCCTTGAATTGTTCGTAGGTTCGTTTTCGATCAAAATGTTTAACCCATTGACTCGGGCATGATTTTTCATACAGTTTTCTTAGTTGTGCGCATTCCTTGGGAACATCTTTACCACTTGTGTACTGGTAGGTGGGAGCATGTTTGTCCAGGCAGGCCCAAAAATCGTCACGAGTTTTCCAGCATTTCGCACGTTCGTCTTTGGTAGGGAAACTCATGCTGTTAGATGGATTACAAACCAAAGATTGTATTGATGGTGATTTTGTCACGGAATTTCTTTTATATCACTACTTTTTAATTTTGGTCACATAACCTGCAATATTTACAAATTTTGACAGCGGTGAATTCGATTCTGACAGTTGTCTGAAAATAGGAGTGAGTGAATGTGGAATCTGTAAGTGGATTGTTACCTACGATCCATTTCTTTGGGCGAAGCTAATTTAAAAAAATATAGTTACCTTTCCTTTAGGACTTCCTCAACGGATCCTATATAAAAAGGTACACTAAATTGTGAATTGCAGGTTAGCCAACTCTCTTTTTTTTTTGTCAAAAAATGCCATCAGCGGTTCCTTTATCTTGCACATTGGTCGTTTAAATCTGGTATAAATAAGCAAAGTAAAAGCATATCGATATGAATAAATACCTATTTGGCTAAAGCAAGTTCGAAAACTCGAGCGTAGCATTTACTACTACTTGTCTTCTTGTTTCTATAAAACCTGTCAAATAAATTTAAATTTCCTCTGAGAGTCGAACGATTTTTGTGAAGAAGTAGGTAAACAAACTAAATGCAAAAAAAACTGCAATAAGAGCACAAAGCTCCAATTGCACCTGAAAACATGAGTTTTGTTTGCTAAATAGCTTGATTATGTTTCATTTCTTCTTAAGTTGTCGGAAATGGTATCCTTGTTAAGGCTGGGTGGCTGAGTGTAGACGTTTCTGCGCCCGATGGTAGCTATTGAAGCACAATTTTATTTTTCGACTTTGACATTGCATAGAGTTCCAAAAACACGCTTTTTTGGGTGTTTTTTTCCCTGCGGCCCAGTGGGGCAATCCCTAAAACAAACATTTTTATTTTGTTTATGATTTTATTTTGTTGCCAATGAACTACTCTATGTAGCCTGCTATTGAAGCACAATTGGATTATTTTTGTTTACCATCTTAAAACTGCAGGTTAATATGACTAAAAGTAAGCAATCTTTGTGGAGGATTAAGGAACTATTTTTTTTCTCTGTAAAAAAGAGAATGGGCTTTGCATATTTGTATATCTGAACCACGATTAAAAATAAGATATTTAATTCATAAAATAGTTGGATTCGAATTCTGAAGAGTTTACTATTTTCCTATATTCTTAATTTTGTTTCAGAGCTCATGAACGTTATTCGTTATTCGATTTTTATCAGAGAAAATATTTGATTGGGCTTCTTCAGATTTGCTCTCCGTTTTCAGATTTCGTGTGCCTAAACGAACATAAAAACGTCACTTGCTCGCATATGTGTAGTTTTCGACACATTTCTAATTTCCATTCACTGGTTAAATTTTATATTAAAACATTCGAAATTTACGTCCCGATTGATTCCTAAATATTTTCACATAAATAATTTACAAAAATAGATTAAAACTGCGATTGGATTTGGATGTAATTCGTAGAAAACTGGATATCACACACACTATCGGTTTCAGTCTATTCAGACAGAGTTTGCAGCACAATACAGCTAGCCTATCCATCTAGGCAACCAGCTTGTCCTTTTTGTAGTTTTTTGTGCAGCGAATTTGTTATTATTTTTATTTAGTGAACGTTGAGCGAGTTCTCACTTTGCAGTCTCTGTGTCTGTAGCAGTTTTGTAGAGACTCTCTCTTCATTTATCCTACGAAGCGTAGTCATTTTTTCCATTTTTTTTCCCATTTCACAGTAGTTGAATTGCCTGAAAAATCCCTCGCTACTTTTTTTTCAGAAAGATTCGAAAAAGTAAAGTTTGTAATTCACGGAAAAGTGTTAATGTTAATTAAATTAACAGGTCTTTAGTAATTAAATCGCAGATTGTTATCATTACTAAGACTATTTTTGGTAGTACTAGAAAATTTTCATAAAAAACAATTTACATGAGCAAATTGACACTTTTTCTTGGTAAAATGTAAAATGTTTTGATGAAAAAACAGCAACAATTTATATTTTTATTTTATTATTATAACTATACCTTTCAATATTTGTTTGAAGATAATTATTCTACAACCATATAAAATCTGTTCCCTTTTCCTACAAGTTTCTTAGCTGCTACTCGGCGTTTTCTTCTTCTTAATTGACACTGACGTTGTCGCGGAATGACCTAGATATTGCTTTTTCTAACTCGTTTTATTCATACAGATCTGGGTAAAAGATAAGTGGCGCCCCATTTCGGACATATCAAATGTTCGAGTTAACTCAAATCAGTTTTTATTCATACGAATTCGATTTTGAAACTTCTTTTGGATAAAAGCTGAAATGCTACATTTTCTTCATACCACCCAATACTAAAATATACAACATTATAAGACCATTAGCTTAAGCCCGAGCACTAACCATATCCACTCATATGTACATTAGAATATTCATGAGCCACCGCACCAGTGAAAACACTTCTTAGTTTTCTTTCTCATAAGCTTTCACTAAGATGCTAAAATTCAATTTCTTATTCGAATCCAATTTTTATAATCGTCACATAAGTGCTTTTCTGAAAGCATCAATTGTATACCTGAACATTTAACACCCGCGCTAAGCCACACCACACCTGTTGTCCGTACAAATTGAATCTAAAGTCTTAGAACAATAAATCTATTCTGATAAAGTTCACTGAGCTGTGAATAAAACAGAAAGCAAAAAACTTCTGGCGTGTACTTGCCATTGACCCCAAACGGATTTTTCGCACAATTAAGCTTCACTTGGAAAACCACAACTTTTGTGATAATATTCGTAGGCGCTGTAGAGCTAGTTAGCAGTACAGGCATTTTCATTTCGATAGCCTCCCCTTTCGAGTTCAAATAAAACCGCGTGCCCGCCTCCAAGTTGTCACCGTCAATGGTCGTAATCCCAAGCCACAAAAACTGATGTAATCTAAGAAAATGTAATTTGTTGTTTTGAACTTGTCCCGCATAACTCTCCTGCGGTTGTAGTTGTATTGGTATACCTAGACCAAATGTTAAGGTTGGATCCGGCATGCAACGCTGAATGAATAGATGAGGTGGAGAGCAACATAAAGTTACATTGTTCACTTCTTACAGGCCCATGTATGTTTATCTACGTCATTATGGTTAACATGTAACCATTGTTTATGATGCATTGTTTCCGAAGCGGTTAGGTTCCTGGTGCTATGAGAACATACTATATGCAATACAACATCTGGACAGAAGATTCAGATTTATTACCGTATTACGTGTGTTTATTGTTGCCAAAGGATTTATAACAAAAAAATAAGAAAAATATGCAGTTCTATAAAAACAATTTGATTGTTGCTTCAATAAATCTCCGACAACAACATGACGCATTGGGAATAGTTGATACAGATGTTGGCCTGCTTAAACGAGTAACCTTGGTACATTTAATTTAATGTCAGAATGAATCATTTTCAAAAACCCAATCACTTATGGTTAGAACTAATTCAATCTGGCTCTTTAATGGATTAGTAATTACAATCTATTAAGGGCGTTTCTTGATTGTTGTACCTACAAAAGGTTGTGCAAGTCCTAATTAATTTCTTATAATTAGTAGCTATTAAGGATAATATAAGTTTAAGCATTATGAACGCCACTAAGACGTGTCTGTTATAGAGCTTTTTTTTTTGTGTTTAATGGATGGGCAAACAAAAAAAAAAATTTTAACTGCCTCCGTTTATCGATACGTATTTTTGCACGAGAGATCCGTTTGTCCGCAGTCAATGTTAGTAAAGATAGGACGACTAAAGTGTTATAGATGTTCTACCTATAATTATAGATACCTAAAACGGAAATAAACACAAGTTCCGG
Source organism: Cheilosia grossa (assembly GCA_963082955.1). Lineage (NCBI taxonomy): Eukaryota > Metazoa > Arthropoda > Insecta > Diptera > Syrphidae > Cheilosia > Cheilosia grossa. The sequence goes on from OY720145.1 coordinate 33,259,636, forward strand.
CGACCAATATTCCTGCAATCACTTGAAAACGTTTCTATTTCTGATTTAAAACTTGTTAAATGAGAGTTGTATTAGTTTCAGATTAAACCAATAATTCTTCAATCAGTTATAAGAAATATATAAATAATTGTACGTTCATCACTTCCGGAAGCCATTTTGTTATATAGGAAAGTGAAATTTCGTAAGCCTTCTATAAAAATACCAACGTGCAAAGCTTTCTCTTGGTCCCTTCCACGTAAACAAGATGGGCGACCAAAATACGTGTCAGTTTTTTTGCGTGTTGGGTAATGCTGTCCCTTTCAGGCACAGGGCTATTTAGTATTGGGCATTCCCTTAATCTTCCGTGCTAGGAATGTGTGATCGTGTAAATGCAGCATGAAGGTAGGTGAAACCAGTGTCGCCAGCAGTGGCTATTTATCGCCGATTTGGCTTCTCCAACTTTTCTGAAGCTCCTAAAAATTGGGATTTAGGATTTATCTGACTTTAGAATATTTGCTTTAAAATTTGGCTCGATACGTCTTAAAAAAGCTGCACAACTCAGCGTGAAACATCTCTTTACTCACATGAAAATATCTAGGCCTCTTTACACGAAATATCTTACAAGTAACAATTTATAATTCTGCAGGTACCTACATATACCGGCGATTGTAACGCTGACCAAAAGCAAAAATATTAAAAAAATAACTTCTTGTGCTTGTGTTGCCATCTGGTGAGCCTCGCATGGGTTGGCTCCGTCAAATATACGGCAATTTTGCTTGTTAAGATAGTCATCACCATAAACGCACCTGGTCGCTGGAGATGATTGGGGTCCAAAATTGGGGTCCTCTTCCAAACACTGCCCAGTCAGCAAAAAATCAGCGTTGTCTATGGCCATTAACTTTGAGCTCCTGAGTAAGTTTGATTTTGTACGGGTGTATAAGCCGGCGCAAAATTTGTCAAGTCTAAGTCTACGAAAGGAAGAATTCATATGCATGGCGAGGAATTGACTGCCTCGAGTTCTCATGTGCACTTTTACGCGCCGCGAGAATATTCTCGGACGATCTGGCGTTCCTTTTACCTAAGTGTTGGTTGATTGTTTACCGACAGATTGTCATGAATTTTCCCACCAAACATTGGAGGAGTCGACTTTGAAGGGCCACAGCGTCTGCCGTAAAATGGGCGGTTTGCACTATGACGAACATTAATTTCTAAAATTAAAGTTTTATCATTTGGACGTGTTGCTGATTCGTGTTACTTGCCATGGTGATTTGACATCACTGACTGAATAATAATTACCAGATTAGGCAGATGCCAGCAACATCGACCCCTCCCAACTTAACCTTTTAGTTGGTGTCTCTTATAAACAAAGCAAAAGGGGTTTTAAAATTGTGGACTTTGCGGATGACTGGAAGCTCTCCATGCCAAGATTATCATTTTCAAAGTCTGCTCAGGCGGGTGTGGGGATACTGATGACATAAGTCCCTGACTGGCAGGCAGATTATTGGAGGCAGCGTTGCCATTTTGAAATCGGTATTCCAGACAAAAAGTCAAAACATTTAAACCCAGTCAGAAACACAGTAAACGAAATGTAAACAAAAATGCCAGCTAAAATAAAACAACGAATAAAAAAATTTAAAAAAAGGCATAAATAAGCCCTATTCAAAACAAACAAAAATATAAAACACTTAATCCATTTACTGTCACGTATTAAAGTGAAGTTTGTATATTTAAGAAATTAAATACACAAAAAGAAATTATTTAAAATAAGAGTAAATTCATGACATTAGCTCAACTCATAAATAAACTTAACGTAGTAATTTCCTTGGGTGCTTCAATTGTGTCCTTATAATCTTCATCACTTTTTTAAGTAATTGTAGTATGTACCAACTGTTTTTTGTAACTTCAGACGGTATATCAATGTTGAAGTAGCATTTGTGAGTAAGTTAACAAAGGGTAGAACAACACGCTGAAAAATCGCTTATTTAAAATCAATCAACTTTCGGTTAAAAACTACCAAATACTACTTTAAATATAGCTCCTACACAGCTAGTGGATTAAAAATAACCGAGTCAACTTGTTTAACGAAACTCGGTTAAAAATAACCTTTTAACATTTTATTACAATTTTTTCGATTGTTAATAAGAAACTAACTCTGTTGAATTTAATCAGCTGGTTGATATTTATGTAGAAATTTGGTTCTTAACAACTGATAAAGTATGTAATTTTTAACAGTATGCATTTTACCTATTTATACTCGGTGTTTTTCAATAGAGACTTTGTTAATTTCAACCCTTTTTTTAACGGAGCAAAAATCGCACATTGTTAGAGCCAATTTTTGAGCGTGAAACTTGTATCAATGCAAAAGCACCAGAACAAGTATACCCCTCTGTTTATATCCCGCTCCGTACACTTAAGCTTGAAGCAGGGAAAAAGGCCACAGATGCGGCGAACGCCAGATGGATATCCATGGATACGTGCGCTAGCACAAGGAAACTATGGCCATCTTTCTGCAAAACCAGAACAGAGAGAATCATGCGGAACAACCGGAAATGTCTTTCTATGCTTGTGGGTATACTGACGGGACACAACACCCTGCGATACCACATGAGGAAAATGCGACTGACCCAAGAGGAGCTTTGCAGAGGCTGTGGTGACGAGGGAGTCATAGAGGATACAACCCACTTCCTATGTCACTGTCCAGGTCTCCAACACTCCAGGCACAAGTTCCTTGGAAAATTCTTCTTCCACGATCTGAACGAGCTATCTAGCATGCCAAAGGACAAAATCATGAACTTCATCAAATCCTCAAAATGGCTTGAATGCAATGACACAGTAAGCAATTAATTTTGAATTTATCAACAATGAGACGCACTGAATAGGTTACTACGGGTAAGGGACAATCTCTTTCCCCCGTAGGGTATCACAATGGGTCAATTTTGACCTGAGTGTGCCGCGGAACACTGCCCGCCAGCCCACCAACCTAACCTAACCTAAACGTATAAATGGAATGATTGTATTAGTGGGATATGTTTCCAATCTCAGAGCGAACAAAAAACCGAAATTCAAGCAAATGTTGTTCTTCTTTAAATTTTAATTTTGTTCTCACCTTGAATCTTTAAATGTATAGGTACTACTGATTGAAAAGAACTGTCACGAAACATTTAAAAACAGTCAAACAAAACTCCTGGATACGAGTACCAACCGGTAGAAAATCAATCCAGCCAGATCTGACTGGAAAGCAGTCAAAATGGCTGATTGGAGGCGATACCCTTAGAATTGCGTTCTTAATACATAAGCTGAAAGCCGTTCGATCTTTCATATGCTGGGAAGTCCTACCTGTAAATGCTTGGTATATAGGATCAACAAAGAACACAAACGGATGAAACTTATTGACTTCAGTGGAAAGTTACGGTTGCTTTTAATTGTTCACGTTACGTTTGTTAGTACATATTTCGGTTGTCTCAAGTGTTGTGCCTCTTAGTTTCTACTTCATTCCTCATAAATTGTTTGCACAATTTCAGTGCAGTAGGCACAATACGAAAGTAAGAACTCCCACAAACGATTAGATATAGCTGTGAGAAGTCCTAAAGGGTTCTAGATGATTCTGATGCCAGCAAACTTAAATTAAAATAGTCTCCACAGTAAATTTTTACCAGCATTTTACCATCAAAGCTAGAACGGTAACAAGGCTTTACACGTTTAAATGCATTGTATTCACTCACCCATCACAATGAAAATGACTGACCAACTTGTCACCGCGTTCTATTTATGAGACTGGACTAAATCCAACCAACTCAATCCAAAGCATGTGGATGTAGTTATACTGACTCTTTACAAAGCAATTATAAATATCGCTTGTTCCTTTCTGCGGTTCGGAAATACCTTCTGAACATTTTGCAATGTTTATTTGTAAGTCTGTCCGCCTACAAATGGAATCATTGTAAATATAAAACAACACGTACCCGCAGTTAACCAAAAAAACAAAATCCCATATTGAATGAGCACCATTGTTACCTTGCGTAATCTCGGTGTGTGTTTTGACCGCCAAAATGTAGTTAGCTCTCATGTAGGTACGTATCTATCTGCAAAGATACTTTACGTACGCAATTTTCTCCGTTTACACTAATGTGTTAGAGACAACGATTCTTTGCAATGAGCGTGCTAATAGCGTTGACTTGGCTTTAGGGTGGCTGTTGTATAAAAGCAAGCCAGATACATGTTAACAGCATCAGTTTTCGATTCGAATCTCTTGGATACACATTTACTCTTAGAACTAAGTTGTGTCTTGTGATTTTCTATCCCCCTAAATAAACTTACCGAATATGAAGTGCTTTGTGAGTTAAATATCCTTTGGATAGGATTTGATCCTAGCGTGACTTATTTGTACTTTTTTTTTTTTGGTGAAGATAATTTTTGCCGTACTCATTGTTGCTGCGGCCGTGAGCACAGAGGAATTAGCTGTAGACTCTGAATCATCACCGACGGAGGTCGATGCCATTCCAGTGAATCGGGAGAAGAAACAGGAGAAACGCGGAATCGGCTACAATAGTCTTGGTGGATATACCAGTGGATTAGGTGTTGACGGAACCTTGGGGTATAATAGCGGCATTGGATATAACGGCCTTTCTGGATACAATGGAGGTGTTGGATATCCTGGCGCTATCGGCGGCGGTTACAACAGCGGCTATTATAGCCCATACACGCCACCAAGGGTAGCTGGTCTTGGGGGTGAATACACAATAACCACTTTAGTATTGAACTTTCACTATTATATTTGTAGGCATTTCAGGATACAACAATCCCGCGTATTATAACAATGGGTACAACAGTGGATACAACGGTTACACTGGTGGATACGCTGGGTATACTGGTGGATATCCAGGTGGCTACAGTAGTTCAAGACTAAGTTACCCATATTCCCGTCAAGGGTATTACAACTCATATCCATCAAGCTACTACAACAGCAACCTGGGCAGCAGCATTGTTGGAGGAGGTCTTGGATTAGGAGGCGTTCCCACTCCAATTCCTGTTGCAGCCGGTGGTGGTTACCAATATGGACCAGGCATTTCTGGGGGAATCTATTAAATGAGATTGGTTGAAGGAAATTGAAAAGTTTTTTTATTACGAATTTTTATGACGAAAAGAAGAGCCATGTGTGTGCGAATAAATTGAAATATTTTTATACGCTCAGAAAGTATAGCGGTTTGTTATTGAAAACTTCTGAAAAGATCAACGTTGTAAGGAGGCCTATGCCGAGAGGGATCCCAGAGGAATATGATTTAAGTACAATACCTTGGGATGGAATTGGGCAAAGGAAGAAAAAGAGTGCGAAGTATGAGGTATGCAAGGATTTGCTAATCAATATTGAATTGGTTTATGTTCCCACAATCTGACGATGCAAGTAGTTGCAAAGCCGTTATTTCCATTTTTTTATTAGCTCTTCTGGTAATCCAATTCCACACAAATGTAGTGCAATAATTTGAAAACTAATTTTCACGATCTCCTTCTGAACAGTACAGAAATTTGACAATAAAAACATCGGATAGCAGCAGCCCGTAATAAGTGCAAAAAAGCACAACCCATAGAATCCATGAAGCCCGTTGCGGCGACGTATTCGACTAACAGGTTAATAGAATGCACAGCAGACAGTAGCTCATGCAAGGCGACTCATAACATAACTTATAAGCAGCGGACGTGCCGGACGACAGAGGCAGCGTTGTTAGTTTGGCGGTTTTCTTCCCCAGATTTAGGTGTTTTTTTGGTTGACGGTTTTCTCTTAGTTCTATTTTATTCGTATTTCATTATAATACACGTTTTTGATAACCTTGCGATAACTTCGCGAACGTAAAAAAAGCTAAGTAATTTAAACTTAATAATGAATTATCGTACATAATCGTCGTTCGTTTCCGTGCACTACCAAATGACTGAAATAAAGGATGAAATAAATGTGTGTGTTATTTTAAAATGCTGTCAAATAATCAATCGATTCTCCAAAATTCGAATATCTTTGGACTATTTTCGTCTACAAAATAAGTCGTTTCAAAAAATAAAGCTATTGCCAGACTTAAGCATCAACCTCAGTAAATTTCATTAACAACAATTTCATGAAAATTGAGTTGGGGCTGTGTAAATTTCTAAAAAATGGTTTGAAAAAGCAACATGCGTTGACATATTCATCGTTCATGTTTGCGTTTCAAATTTGAAATTTCTACTTTTAATCGTAAAACATATCCATTAAGAAAATACTGACGAAAAATTGGGTTTATATATAAAAAATGACAAATCTCGGGGTTTTTCAGATTAATCTGCGGGGAAATATTTTGACCGTCTGGTAACGCTGAACAGAGACAATACTGAGACGGGGGACCCCCAATAACTCGCAATTCTCTTGCCGCTGGCCCCCTCAATTTTGTTTTCGAATTCGCCATTTTATTTTCCTATCGGTGTTATGTCAACTTAGAATCCGTGTGACATGCAAAAACATGCAAGAAATATAAAAAAAAAATGCTGCCAACCGCGGGGGAATGTGATAGAGTTCGTGAATACCATATTTTGCATATTATATATTTTTAAAAGGCTAATAATTCGGTTAAGAAAACTATCTAAATGAGATGTTTTACATATGTACTAGAAACATATTAGGACAAACATGGTTGTGTATTTGCCGCTTTTGGATATCATTAACTTTGATTTCATGGTTGGGGGAAATCGGGAGACTTGAACATATGGTTGACTAGAGCCCCTCTAATCTAATACGATGCAGACAGTGACGCGTTGATTACATACAAAAATAATTCTAAATCATCCTGCGTCTCTGGTTTGATGTTACCTAATAAAATTGATATTCCACATTGTAAATATTAGCATAAAACCATTCTGGCTTGTGTTTAACAAAAATGATAAATATTAATTTGTTAAAAAATGTGAGCGGGAGACTTGAGACAGTTTCTGAAGGGAGAGTTGATCAGTGCTAAATGATATATAGAGTGTAGTTTTATGCCTAAGTCGTATGGTTATTTAATATTAAATTAAGTTATCTATTTATTTTTGTTTTTGTTTACCTTTTTATACCTTCTTTATGCTAAGAAACTGAAGTACCAATTTTTTTTTATTTATGTACTGTAAACTTTATGTTTAATTATTAGGTATATATTTTTTTTTTCCAAACCACAAAAACAATAAAAAATAATTCTACTCACATTGGAGGTGGATAAATTATTTGTTTTATTGTTTTGCTTGTAGATTTTGTGTACGTTCAAGTCTCCCGAAGGAGCGAGAGACTTGAGCCGAAAATCAGTTTTGAAACATTTGTCATTTGCCAAAAATGTTGAGACTGTTCTTACAATAGATAAATGTAGCTATAAAAAAATGCATTTAACAGGTGGCTGTGATTGATAAACAAATTACTATGAACGAACTAACAAAAAGTGGCTCAAGTCTCCCGCTTTCCCCCTACGTTTTCATAACTGAAGAAAAATTGCTCAAAATGTTTTTACTTTCCCTCTACCAATCTACTTTGTTCATTTTTCATAAATATTTTAAGCAAAACACATATTCCTAAAAATACTTTCCACACGTAACTAGTAATTTCATATTTAATAGCTCATATTTTTTGAGAGTGCGTTGCTGAGCCGGAATTTTTGAAGTTACGTGACATTTGTCAATACTAGTTTCTCTGCATCAGTACGAGCGCACCAAATCAAGGTACTTCCGTTAAAATATAGCTTGAAATCGACCGAAGTTGGTGGTCTCAGTATTGTCTCTGGAAGTAGGTACACGAAGGACCAACGTTCACAAATAATTAAAATTTACTACCAGAATTCCGAGTCGGTGGTCAGGTGAGAACAATCATGTGTTTGATGAAACAGCACTTCATCCGCAAAAAGTGACTGTTTGATGCGGTTTTGATGCCGGTGTCGTCATTGGGCCGTTTTTTTTTCGTCGATGTAAATGACCGTCATGTAACGGTAAATGGTATTCGCTACAGAAACATGTTGGAAAGTTATTTCTTTGAGCAATTTCAAGAACTGGAGATGGGTGATATTTGGTTCCAACAAGACGGTGACACAATGCCACACAGCTGGTGCAACAATCGAGTTATTTAAGTGTCAGTTCGGTGAACGTGTGTTATCTCGAGAAACGGACCCGTCTTTAGGCCGCCGGAATCGAGTGATTTAACGCCTCTAAGACTTCTTTTTGGGGATTTATTAAATCATTGGTCTATGCCAACAAGCCGGCGACGTTAGAGGAGCTCAGAGTCAATATCGAACGAGAAATAGCGGCCGTATCGGTCGAAATGTGCGGCCGAGTCATTGAAAATTGGGTTCAATGTATCGACCGCTACAAACGTTCGAGTGGTGGACATATGAACGAAGTCGAATTTCATTCAGAAATGTTATGATAGTAATTGAAGCCAATCATTTTTTTTTTTGAGACGTCTCGAGTCGTATGCATTTTATTTAAAAAAGAAATCCTTATGAACCATTTTCATTAACTAAGTAGATAAAACTCTCTCAAGTTGGCTGAGCTGAACGGTCTATTTAATAATTAGGTTATGACCCTTGCGGAGTGCTACGGAAAAGAGTAAAAACCTCTTACTGTTGTTGGAGTCTTGTTGTTGAAACAAGTGACCTCATATCCTCCTCATCTTTAAACATGGATGAAAATAAAAGTGCGTCAAGGAATTTGTCTGATACCGATGAAAGTACAATAATATTGCCTTAGATTCACTATAAACGGTGTATCTACATATTTACTCTACTTTATAAAATTGCCTTTCCCTATATACTCGTAGAAAACAACAATCGAACCAGAATAACTGAACAGAAATTAGAATATTTAAGTAGATTCTGCAAAAACAATTGATAAGGAGGCGGTTTGTTTTCTTTCTTTTTTTTTTTGCCGCGTATCTCGTTCGTCAATTGAAAACATCAGTATCAGTCCTTCTTCTCAATTGCCCTCCCCTACCGCAGTCGTATTTGTGTAATGATTAAACCGTATTTGAGTTAGTTCTGTATTGATAACAACTCGCTGCAATGGTGGGAAACCTCAACTAATGTCTGAAGCAGTGCCAGTTCTCAGTTCGCAGTAACAAGTCACAGGGTGATAATCGGGGATTCGTGATATGAATTTCATAATTCGGCCAATGAATTAAATTTATGTGAACATTGCGGTGCGAATAAGTAAGGCAGACAAATTGAACGCACAATGGAAGTCTATACCTCCGATAGTAGCGATACCGATTCTCGGGAGCAAAAAACATTAGATTACGGTCGTATGAATTTAAACGAGATCACTCTGGAAGATGACCTTCATTCGGAGACAAAAACAAAATTGAAAAGCCAAAAAGATATCGAAACAATGCTTCTGAATCACAACCGTCTCACAGTTATTCCACCGGCGATTAAACAGTTCGTTAATCTTAAAGTCCTGGACTTGAGTTCAAACACCTTAACCGAATTGCCCGAGGCAGTGAGCACGTTACCGTTGGTCACGTTAATTGCAAAAAATAATCTACTTACCAATAAGTCATTGCCAAAATCGTTGGTGTCTAAAAACTCAAGCCTTAAAGAGTTGAATCTGAGTGGAAATTTGCTTACTCATTTTCCCGATCAAATTTTGGAACTCCGACACTTAAGGTACTTGTACATTGGCGGCAATAAGATCCCGAGCATATCAAAGGATATATGGAAAATGCATAGGTAATCATATATGAAGAATATTACTATTTAAGTTTAAATCGATCCTAAATAACGTGCCTGATTACAACCTTTAGGTTCATATGTGACGCCTATCAATGCCACGAGTGGTATTTTAGCTTATAATTATTTTTATTTTGATGTTTTGTACACATGTTTCCATTGGGATTGAAATATCTTTTACGATGTACTAGTAGTAAAATAATGGGAGAGAAAAGATGTTGATACCTATTTATATGATCAAGTTCTAAACTAAAACACGGAATTTGTTTTGACTTAAAGCAGTTTTATACGACGAGAAGTGTAGGCAGCCGTCAGATAAAAGGGCCAATAATGTATTTGTTTGCAATTTGCGTTTGACTTTGTTTGACAACTGTTGTACGACTTTGTGTAAGGCGAGAAAAAATTATGGCGTTTATCCTTGAAGAACCGAGAGAATTGCTCCGAAATTTAGAATTGCTCTTTTCAATTAAATTCATTGGTGCACTTTTGCGACTTTTTTGTTGTTTTCTAAAATAAATATTAATGTTTTAAGTAAGCCAAATCAATTTATTTCAATTAAAGTTAAAAATTGCAGGCTTAATTGCATAAACCTTCGGATCACATAGCGCAAAATTTGTTTCTAAAGGTGTGCCCAGGCCAACGAAACATATCATATTAAGCATTTAATAAATGTTTCATAAATATTTCATTAAAATTTCATAAACATTTATTAAGCAGAAACAAATGTTTATGAAATGTTTATTAAATATTTTGTTGGCCTGGACAGCAATGAAACATTTATGGAATGTTTATGAAATGTTTCGCAGTTTTCCATTCGTGACGGGAAATAATTTTTGTTTCACAAGTTTCCGGGCAGAAAGTAGGCGTTGTTTTTTGAATTTGTTATAAAAATTAAAACGTGAATAAAATCTTGCAGTAATGGGGAGTTTTCATTTAATTAAATTATTTGAACTAAATCGAGTTTTGTGAATTATCTGTATCCAGTCAAACTATCGACTTTTAGATCTTGTAATAAATTTAAGCCTCCTGAATTTGCTCTACTTTTGGAAAAATATCCTTGCCACTGTTTTTTGGTCTTATTTTTATTTTTTTTATGATAATGACGCATGCTGCTAATCCTATTGGCCATGTTTCCAACTACGAAAAAGAGGACATTTCTTTTTAGATAGGTAAATACCTACTGTTGAAAATGGTTTCATTTTATCCATCGAAGGTTATATCAACACTTTTTGACAGATGACAGTTTTCAAATCTTTGGGAATATTCAAAAATATAGTTACCTATTTAAAGTCGATCTGATTATTGGCCTGGTATTTCTGAATGCTTAAACTAATATCACTGTTCCTTACGTCAGCTGCATGTACCAAACGTCAACTTTGTTCTCAGTCTTCAATTTCTTGACTAGGTTTCCATAAATGCCAACTGTAAAAGCTGCTCAAAAGACCAATAAAAATTAAAACATGACAGTTATCGGGCTTATTTAGTATTTTAGATTCTTGAACGTAACCATTTATAGTGGCAATAAGCACATGACATTTAACAAAATCACCGTTCTCTATTTGTTGCCAGAGCTAATAGATGTTAAAAATAATGAAGAGATTCAAGATTCAAAGACTACTAAAATATACAATCAGCTTCCGTACACCTACCTGTAATAACGGAATTCAATAGATGAGTTTTTTTGTGTTTGTATTTGTATTTGTATCAATATAGAATTTTAGATCATTGATTTCCTTGTTTTACAATAACAGTGTGATCCCGTACTATTGTTGTAAACCATGAAAATGAATGATCTACACATATAGATCATTTAGGTAAAATATAATAAATAAAAACACCTAATAAATGTAATTACACTCTCAATCAAAGTAATCGCCAAGGAAATAAGAAATCTGATTTACATGGTTTTAAAGAGATAAATAATTCGTATTGCTTAAATACTTACTGGAAATATTTAAGAATATGGACAAATTATGTCTGTTTCTTTTCTGGTTCAATATTGGTAAATGCAATATGTCACATTTCTCTCATTGAGAGAGAATTGGCTCACCGAAATTAAAAAAACCGAAAAAGAAATGATTTTTCTAGGCTGGAATATTCAAATATTAGTAGAAAAAGTACAAATTTATATTTAAGAGCAAGACTTTAATTGCTTTTATTACAGAAATTAAAAAGCTCGCTTCTTGTGCTTCTTACATTTAATACTTTACAAGCAAAAAATACAAATGAAATCAAATATAAAGGCAGTTACAAATTAGCATTTGAACGATTTGACAACCATCTGTCATCAATTATAAAGAGTGGTTAAGTTTTAAGGGCCGATGTTGATTTTGAATAAAACACAAATTATTTAGGATATTATTTTAATTTCTTTTTATTATGATAATATTGGTATGGTTCAATTATGTATGGAACAAAATATCGGCCAAATGGCGTCGTCGGCGGCACACCTCCATCCGATGGTCCAAATTTTCGATGACGCTGAGGCATAATTGAGGTTCTATGCCGTTAATGTGCCACATGAATTATTATCCCCATCGTATACCTCGTGATCTGAAGACTACGAATCACCAAAAATACATCATTTGCATCTGCAACAAAAACATTCATTTTTTTCTTATATTTTTCCAAAAATCAGCTGATATTGCTGTCAAATAACGCATGAATATATTTCGCAGATTAATTTCGGTGCATGTTAATCCAATGGTCCCTATCTCAATGGAAAACAACATTTCGTTATGGACAGACCTATTTTGTCAAATTTTAATATTGTTTAGTAATAGGGACGTTCAAGCCCTAGTTTTTGTAGAACGCCAACTAGATTTGCTTTTACGAACACGTAAAAATTGGGCACATTCAAAAATCTAGTTATCTTACTTATCAGCAACAATACCTATGCAACATACCTATGCGATCTGTCAATGTAGTACTCTGTGGTGAATTTCGTGACTAGATTCGTCGGCTACCCCCCCATCAACTTTGCTTTGATTGACAAAATTAGTCATGTGATCAATCTAGACTAAAGTGACCATACGTCCCGCTTTTAGCGGGACAGTCCCGTTTTTGAGGTCTCTGTCCCGCGGCCATAACTGTCCCGCTAAATGTCCCGCTTTTCCTACGTTTGTTCAAATGTGTGTCTGTAGGTCTCTACAATTCTCAAAATGAAGCAATTATCTAAATATGTACTATTTTACATCGCTGTGCATACAAATTGGCGCATATAAAACAAACGTAAGAGCTGTTAAAGAAAGAAAATGAGCCCATGTATATTCTGTATTGTTATGAAGTCTGATTTTTTATTTTTATTTTTTAAATAAATGTGTTATTTGTCGTTTGTTTTGCGTACTTTTTTATGTTTTACTAAAAAAAATCATAATTTCTACTCCCTGCGAAGTTTTAAAAATGTGTCCCGCTTTTACTTCAAATAAATCTGGTCACTTTAATCTAGACCAACCAAAAGTGAGACAAGTGCTATCAGACTCACTAACCAAGAAATCCGAACGTCCTCTACAATTTCTCAAAGTTTTTGTTTAAGTTTTGTGTAGTTTATTATTTATTAGCGTAGCGTCTAAACTGTACATACATAAATACAAACATATGCAATTTGTATAAATATAAGACTGTGAAACAAGCATAGTACAATATTTCCTTTTTTTTTTATTTGGTTTGCTCTAGCCTGCGTCTATATGGCGTTATATAAAGAGTAGGTTATACATACATACCTAAATTATCAGTGTGGGAATCAAAGGCCAAATGCACGCTTCTGTGGGGAGATGCTATGGCTTTGCATTCATTGATTTAAAACTGCTGCCTATTTGTTTACTTTAATAAATTGCAAGTCAGGGCAGGACCACTCCTATTTCGCCTCGCTGAATTTCATCTTTGTATGGAAGTTTGTTATCACCTGTGATCCATATAGACCATTGATTTACATGCACTTTCAGCAACATTTTCGTGGTTCTGATTTTTTATTGAGATCAAGCTCATGATCTGAAAATTTATTCTACTATTTCTCGCTGCGTTGTTCGTTTTTTTTCTTAAATGTTGGTGTCCCTGTAAATGATAGCAACACCAAGCCACACAATTCACAACAAAAAACTTTTGTTCTATAATATACCAACATTGCGTTCGCTTTCTCAACTATGGTTAACATTGTTACAATTGACGTATCGGGTTTATTCTTTCTTGTCTTTATTTTGCGTGAGAGCATGACCTCATATAAGACTTATGTTCTCGGGATCAGCCTAGAAACGGAATTGTGTAAACCGTTTACTAACGTCCTGATAGCTCAAGTCTTTTCGCCTGAGTCATCCCATGGCACGTCTTGTTACGTCCGTTTACTGCAGCAGTAAGTGCTCATAAAAGACTCAAAAAATTGGTGTGCAATTGTATGTATTGGAGAATATGTTTTTGTTTTTGTTTTTTTTGACTACGGAACTACAAAGAACTCTGCAGGAAGTTTAATTTACTTCCTTTTTTTGTTTAGAAAGATAGATAGTTTTCAGAAGTTTCACTTCGAATTTATTCTTGGCTCTGTTTAAGTGCAAATATTTTCCTTTGCATGAGCTTTTACTGTCTTAAAAATTATTAGAAATTATAAAAAATATTTTAATTTAAAATAATATTAAAAACAAAACATATTTCTGGCTTTCAAAATTGCTATGATACTTTATTGTTAGATTTTCATTTTTAAATGGTTCTTGCTTCCCAAACGGGGGCAGATACACCCTTACCCCTTCCCATACTAAAAATAAGCATCAATCCTGGGGTAGATAGATGTACCAGTACCCGTTCACCTAACCCGTAACCTGGCCATTTAAACAAGTTTTTTTCTCCCTTTTTTGTATTTAAAAGGTAATTTTTTTTGATAAAAAAATAGTTGGACATAATTGGGTTCTTGCATCTTAAATCAAAATTAATTTCTTGAAAAAAGTTAAGTTTCCTCAGTACCGTTCTTCAGAAGCCGGCCACTTTTGTACCAGTACCCGGCCAGGTTATTTTTACTTTTAAAAACTGTATTACAAAGTAAATTAAAGATTTAAACTCGCTTATAATCGATTATTTAATGAAAAAACATTTTCATTTTGGTGTCATATATATTATGTACATATGAACACTATATAGTTCAGACTTTTCAACAAGAATTCAATTTATGAACCTATGTAGTAAAATATTACGCGTTCAGTTACACTTTTTTAAAAAGGTGCGTATGTACCCCTCAATAATAATACGTTTTTCATTTCCCGCCGAAGTTATTGTTCTCTTTCCTTTTTTATATTTTTAAACTAATGTCGTTTTCCATTGGGCAAAAAGAAGCATCTGGGAGATTCCGGAATCGAAAAAATCACTTCTGAAACCGTTCCATTGTGACAAAAAATACTGCACCGTGCAGTCTGCTGCCTGCACTGGCGCAAGTGCGTAAGTACGTTAGCTACAGCATATTTACCTCTACAACAAATCCACACGTGTTTTTTTAGCTTCGTTCCCAGCAAAACAAGCCATAATTTAATTCACACAATGTACGGCTAAGCAGAGGATTATTGCTGAGTGTGCTGAGCACAGGCTTCTATGTTCAACCCCCGGGTTAACACAAATGAAGGCTTTTACCATTGCCCCACTTCTTGTGAACGTCTGAAAAACTTTCGAGACTATAACACTGCACTGAGCAAAACTTCTTCAATCAAGTCCTTGCTTTCTTCCCAACTAAAAAAACCAACTCAAACAAACGGTTGTGAGCAGCTGAAACCACTGTCCTATATAGATCGATTGTACCATTTTTACTTAGTTATTGAGTCACATTTTCTTATATATTAACATTGTTTTTAGCTTGCAGATCTTATCGCTTGGCGGAAACTTGATCAATGATGTACCCGATACAGTTGGCTGTCTCAAACAACTTCAGGCACTGGTGCTTTGTGATAATTTAATCGAAAATCTTCCCATGAGTATTGCTCACTTGAAGAACCTTAAATCTTTGCTTCTGCACAAGAACCGTCTTCGTCATTTGCCAAAAGACATAGTAGCACTTAAAAATTTAACCGAGGTAATGTATTTTATTTTAGATCTGGAAGGTATTGAAATTAATATGGTTAATTTTTTCCCAATAATAGCTCAGTCTGAGGGACAATCCACTGGTTGTGAGGTTCGTCCAGGATATGGCACTGAATCCGCCTTCTCTAATGGAATTAGCGGCCAGAGCTGTAAAGTCAACGGCTGTAAAATATGGATCAGAAGACTTACCATTTACAGTTTTGGATTATCTCAGTAGTGCGAACTGCTGTGTGAATCCCAACTGCAAGGGTGTCTTTTTCGACAATCGTGTGGAACATATAAAGTTTGTGGATTTTTGTGGAAAATATCGTGTACCTCTGCTGCAGTATCTATGTTCGTCAAAATGCATCCAGTCTGAGAAAGAGCAACGCTCCGAGCCAGGTGCCAGTAGATATTTAATGCGAAAAGTACTGCTTGGATGATGAGCTAATGAATTGATTATGTTTGTGTGTGTTTAATTAATAAAAAATGAACCTGTTCAGAAGAGTATATTTGTAGGCTACCACCCGGCGAAATCAAATATTTGTTCTATTTTATCGAAGATAAATAGGTCACTTGTTTTTTTTTTTTGGTTGATCTTGGTGCGATTGGAAGATTTGTTTTTTCGTCGTACCAATCGAACATAGAATTGCTTTTTTTGTACCTACCAATCGAACATAAAAAGAACACTTTTTTGTTCTATGTACCAATCAAACATAAAAGAACACTTTTTTGTTATATGTTCGATTGGTAGGAAAAAAAAACAATATTTTTCCTATTTCAGAGCACTTATTTTTCCTATTTCAGAGCACTTTTGAGAATCTGGATTTATTCTTCAAATTTTCCAATCAAAGTGCGTTTGAGTTTGACAACTAGTGGAGTTTGTTTGTGTTTTCGTAAAATTTTTCAACTGCAAAGAAACGCATTTCATCGGGTGGATCTAATTTTTTGTATAATAAAATAACATATACATGTATAAATAATACAAATGTTTTACAATGTGGGCGCAAATTTCGAATGTAATATAAAATTTCACCAATGGGAAAGGTTTATTACGTTTTCGATTTTTCTTTTCAGATTTTGATCAGATGATTTCAGATTTCTGCTGCAGATTTTTTCTTTCATTTGCACTGGAAATCGATTTCAATTGATTTTCACGCATTTATAACAACGTTTCCATACGCTTAAAGTGAATATTTCAGCTAAAAAAGTAATCCTTCCAACGATAACCAACTCATAACGAGCTATGTGTCATTAACATTGGTATTAGTAAGAGAATGCATAAATCTGAGAAAAAAATTAAATTTCTCAAAATTGCCACAGATCAAACATTTTTTCTTTTGTAAATCGAACATAAAAAACAATCTCGATCAAAAAAACAATAGATTGTTTCTGAAAAATATTGATCTGCTTGCCAAATCGAAAACGACTTTAAAAAGGTGTCATAAGCTTCACATATTCCAATCAAACGAGTATCAACAAAAAAGAACAAAATGACGTTTTTATTTGCGATTAGACACACGAAAATTGAAATATGAGAGCAAATCTGAAGAAGTAGAACCGAACGAAAACCATATAACGCTGCGAACACACTCTAAAATTTGCAGCTCTTCTTCTTTTTTGCAGCCCTGCAAACCGCAAGCAATATAATAGAACTGTCAGTGTCAAGTGTCAACTCGGGGTTTAGATATGAATTAAATTGAAGAAACAAAATTCAGTTTAGGAATTGTGGTTTGCTTTTCAGATAAATCTGGCCAGTGATCTTCCTAAAAAAGCAATATGGGTGATTTTACAATTAAAAAGGAAAAAGGCGTTATTGATGGCTGTAGTATTGATGACACTCTTTTAGAAATAAATGAGATATTAGAAGAGGTAAAAAGGGAAGAGAATGCGTCGTCCGATGAACTGGACCCTAGCCCTAGCGCTACAGCGCCAATAACTGAAGCGTGTATTGAAGAACTATTCAAAGACGAGAGTGAAGACAGTTTTGATGAATCTGCTGAAAATGCCGAAATTCAAAGATTGCAAAAATTACTTGAAAGGAGAAAAAGAGAATTGAAAGAATCGACAAAATCTCGTAGTGCAAGCCCAAGTGACCGCAGAAAGCGAAAAGGTATTCGTCAAGAACGACCAGATACTAATGACGCTGACCATCGGACAAAACGTAAACGTGCCGATGAGTCTCTTCCCTATGAAAGTCGCAACCCCAATTCCGACGGACGCCGATCTCAAGCCACTCACACTGAGCTACCAAATGAACTTCTTGATAAACAAAAATCTCAATCAGTTGATGATTCTACTAATAACAGCAACAACAAAGAGCCGTTAATTGAAGATTCCGTGTGCACTGATGTTGCTGTACCGGCCACCGAAATCGAACAATTATTAAAAACGGATGATTACAATTCGGACGGTGAAGTACCAAGTTCTCATGAAGGTATTCCCTCAACAAGCTTCGCACAACAGCCGCCCTATGTTTTTCCGCCTGCCATTCAAATGGGTGGTCCAATATACGGTGCGGGAAGCCAGATGATGAGTAATATTCAGGCGGGTGACTATCCACTTATTTATAACATGGGTTTTCAGGCGCCATTCTATCCAAATATGGCAAGTATGCCAATGATGGGGTACGGTCTTCCCCAAATGAGCCTTCCTGTTAACCAAGATGAAGTCGAATGTCTACCAGTAGTCAACGAAGCTGGATTTTCGGGGATGCCAACATTTAAACGCATTAAACGTAAATGATTAGATGCTTAATACCTTGAAGCGATTTAAAAGTTGATTTTCTATTTTAAGTTGAGAGAAATCCACCGAGAAGCAGTGAAAGTGATGGCAAAAGCATAGGAGAATCCCCCGAAGACCGAAGAATAAAGGGTACGAATTGTTTTTATTGTCTGATTGTAGTTCAAATTGCCTCTTTTTGCTGTAGCACTGTTTATTTCCCTTTCAATTTTACCGAAATTATGTTGTTTTTTTTGATAATTAAAATTCAAACTCAAACCGAATTGATGTAATCATTCTAGCCAACCATTTCGGTATTTTTCTCTAATTTCAGTTTTTGAGACATGTACTTCTTTATTGGAGCACCTAGAATTTGCAGAGACGACTGGAAAATTTACACATACGTCGACTGTAACCAAACTCAACCCTGGTGCTGTCTCAAATTCGATAATACAAAAAATATCAAACGTAAGCTACGAGTTTCATTCATTCGGACCACAGCTGAACCTAGCAAACTGGGGCTTAAAGGAAATAAGCAGTCGCAATGCAGGCATTGCAAAAAAGATCGCCATGAGCGCGGAGAAATACTTTGCGAAAATAGCAGAAAAGGCCAACACTAGGGCTAGGCAGCTAATCAAGGTAGAAGATGCTAAGGCTGATCGCAAGCCAGACGAATTGGAAATCGAAATAGAAGAGCCAACCCTTTCAACATTCCTTAAGAACTCGATGACACAAACAGAACCTTTGGTTTGCCGAGACTGCGTAGCTAGAAAAAGAATAGTAGGCCATGACATAGGAGTACAAGCGACTGTTTATACTGGAAGTATTGGCTCGCAAACTTCCCCCATTGTCAGTGAAAGCGATCGCTTGTCGGCGGGGTTGAATTCAAATCAATTGAAGGCATTATTTGAGTTTGCCTATTTGATTCGCGAGCCATCCAAGAACACTTCTATTGAATTGTTGAAACTGCGTGAGAAGTTGATGGATGTTTATAACCTATCCCAGCGACCGACCATAGGACCGGTGCCAAATATTCCATCTCTGGTTGATTCCGCTGCAATTCCTGCAGCGTCGCACCTTCGGTCTAATCTACCTACTAGAGGCCCAAGGTACGATAATAGTTCACCCTCCGATTCGAGAAGATTCATGCCACCTGGGATGCCCAATCAAAGGCATTTAACGTCGGCAATGCATATACCTTCGGCTATGAAGTTACCCAATTATCAACCGAACTCAATGCAATCTTCCAGATTTCAACCACCTGTTGTGCCTTACCCTGGATACTCGCCTACAATTACGGATCCCAGATATTCACCAGCTCCACATCAAGATGTAAGAAGTTACGGCCGAGGTACTCCGAGACAGTAAAAATCGTTACACTTCCTATATTAAGAAGCAAAAAAATATACTACTCTCAAGTGCCTCTTATTTTTAATTTTTGGGTTGAACTTTTTGTTTCAAACAGAGTTTGATTAGGATTATTGGATATGGGCCCTCAACCCATACAGAGTACGCAATAGTTGACGAATGTGCTGTGTATTCGGAAGTGAGAAATTGTGTCTCTCAAGTTGGTTATTTAGTGTCTCGCTGAAAGCAGTTTATTAGTCTACTCATGAACATGAACAAACCTCAAAAAGTTTTTTTTGAGATAAGCTGCTTACTTGGGATACATACCTAGTATGAATCTCGTAGTAGAGTTGTAATTACCTACGTGCTGAAGATTCTACTTTACTTTTTGTTGCTGAGATATGTATAAGAATTTTCAATAAGACACACCCAAAATAACTTTGGGATTTCGTTACGTAGGTAGCTGTATCCCTAAGTCTGTCGAAAAGCAACAGCCAAACATTTAAAACCGCGCATCGACTGCATTGGCTGAGCCACTGTTAGGTCACCTCACCCAGTCTCGAACATTGATCTGTGTGCTGTATACAAATTTGAAAAAAAAAAATGCAATCAAACAGGAGCAAGGTACCTACCTACTAAAAATACAAACAAAAAATATTGTGTGTGGGGGATTACTGCTGCAGTCACCTCACACCACATCCTACTGGCACTAACGTGGCCGGGATCTCAGAGAATAGAAGGATGCAATGTCTCAGTCAGATCGGAAGCGCGTTATGGAAGTGAGTGCATAGTTCATATTATAGAGCCCTATTCCGCTATTCACGTGAATCGTTAATTCGATTCACCCATTCGATTCCCTTACACTCTGCCTTTTCATTCTGCTATCCATCGGGTGAACTAGATTATCTAAACCAATTTGACATTCAAGTTAACAGCTTTCATGTGAAAATTGTAAGAAGTTTGTTTTTCGCAAATTGAAATTAATGTATTCAATTTGATGAAAGTCTTTGGAAAGATGGATAAATTATTTTAAATAAAACAAAAAATATAAACGAACGGGTATGGATAGTATTGGACTTTTTTCCCACTTTCAAACACAAATTAATGCAGTAAACTGGTCTCTATTTGTTGTACTACCCCTAAAAATTAATAACCTTTATTTACAAACAAATAATCAAGCAATAAATTTGTTTTTACTTACATTCTATCAACCACCAACTACACAGACGATCCATTTAATTTCAAATCCGCAAAATTTGACATGCGGATCTGAATTGTATTGAATGTATGCATTCTCGTGAATTAAGAGAATACCGCGCAGTATTACCGACGTTACCGACGTTACCAACGTTAACCAGAAGGATCTAAATTCGATTCGAATGAATAGTAGAATAGTGTTCAGTGAAAATTGAAGAAAAATTCCCCCCGATGAATAGCTGATAGTGATGAGTCTGAAAACCAGCTTCTGACTGGAACAATTGGAAGGAACCTCTTTTAGGTTCTGCCGAATCTGATAGCAAGTGTGAATCATATAAGTTTTAACGACGTCGTTTCGGTAAGGTTAAGGATCGGAATAGTCTTGAAATAATAGTAAAAAACTCACGCGAATTTCCGAAAACCTTCTTACCCTTTGTTCTGTCACTTGAAAATTCTTCCTGTACGTCATTTGTACTGTTTTAAAGTTTTGAAGACTTTCTTTATGAATTCTGGTAATCGCAACTTCAGATTGATCTCTAACTATAGTTTACGTGGAAACTTTTCATATTCAGTATCCGTTACTCAATTGCATACCTCTGCTTATCGTAATTTTTATTATATTTTATTTATATATATTCGTCTTTTCAATAAACTTCCTCAGTCCTACAGGTCTATCTCTATACCTGGTATGTTTTTCAAACTTGTAAAAAAATGGCTGTTCTTTCTGACTATCTGAAGTAACTTAAAATATCAATTTTTGGTGATTTTTATGCTTTGCAATAAACTTCTGTTTGTTTGATTAATCTTGTTTGTTAAATTAAATATTTTTTTTTTTTAAGGGTCACCCCACCCACATACTATAACTTTTAGGTATGCATTAAATTTATATTTTAAGTGTAATGGCATTCAACATTATTTTAACTATATAAAGTATATTAAATATAGAATGTCAAATGAATTTCATAAATTAAACTATTGTTCATATTGAATCATTGAATAATGTAAATATAGATGATGAAATAAATCTAATCTAATCCAATCTAATCTCTTTCTATGAAAATTGACTGATATCAAGATAATTATGAAAAATTGCTCTCGGAGACGCGGTGTTAGCCACATGCTTTTTTGTTCCTCACACGTATTCACAGACGGGGGTTGAAATTACAACGATGTAAACAAATGAGTTTTGAGGAGACGTACGGAAGATATCCATCTCTTTTAAGAAGATGTTTAGCCCTCGACACTTTTCAAATTCCATTCACTGGTTAAATTTTGTATCAAAAGATTTTATATCCCGATTGATTTTCAAATATCTGTGCATAAATAATATACCAAAATTGGTTCAGCCAATGCAATGACTTTCTTTTCCGTAGAAAAAAATTCATGAAAACCTAAACAAACTTCACCAGTTGTCAAACTCAAGTGCAGTTGCATTGGTAAATCTGAGAAAAAATCGAGATTAGCAAAAGTGCTCTGAAATCTGAAAAAGATTGCTTTTTTTGCACCAAACGAACATAAAAAGTGCTCTGACGGCAAAAAGCGATCTGAGAGCGCCGCCCAATCGAAAACCATGTGTCCACATTACCTTCTTAATACTCACCCTTATCATCTTTGATCTTTTAAATGAAGGGATCCAATATCTAGAGACAACAGGAACTGCATGTAAACAATTGGGCAGCCCGACTTCGATCGACTACTTCTCACAATAAATTTAAGAGGCACATCAATAAATAAAGGTTATTCGTTTCGTTATAATTCATTTTAAAACGAATTATTAATTAATTAATTAATTATTATTTATCAGTGGGCATTAATCAGTAGAAGCAGATTGTAACATACACTAGCCTTCGGTGAAATCAAGTGGGGACACTGTTTAACCAAACCCCAGTGATTGGTCCCATTATGATGCCTCCTCATGTCTTACTTAACATAACCTAGAGAGAACTCATACATCCCATATATCTCTGTGACAAAATAGACCTCCTCATCCTTTTGCAAAAGACATACCACACTTATTTATAAGACTTTATTTTAGTTTAGTTTAACTACAATTAAATAGTTTATTTAATATAACTCTAGTTACTAGTAATTAAATAATGATTTAATTAAAATAAATAAATGTTTGACTTAATTATGCAGATTACTTACTAAATTTTGTTCATTGCCAAAGTTTTCCATCTAATTTAGTTCAATAAACAACCGGAAATTCTAAGACATCATTTCAATACGGTTAAAATAAATAATTTCTTTTTTCTTTCCTCCCTCTTTCTTACACTACCAATGAATTTTGCTTATGCAAAATTTACTAACAACGTAGACTTATCATTTCAGCAGCGGATTCGAAATAAATTTTCCAAATTTCCATGCTTTTTATTGTTACAACACCAATTCAATTGTAAAACTATTAATTATAAATATAAATTAAAAAAAAAATAATGCACCAGTCAAGCACCAGACCAGATATCTATACGTATCATTTTAGCAATTCAATAAATTAAAATTATGTACTCGTCAATGTTAAACAGAAGGAGGGTTACCACATAAGGTGTTTTCGAATCCTTCCAAGGGACTGGTTCTGGTTGAAAAAGGAGACGGATAGATGGAAAATAAATTTGTTTCGTTTTTGTGTTTGGAGTCATGATGAAAGCACACATTTCTTATTGCATTTTCGCCCGAAAAAAATAGTTAAGAAAATAATAATTAAAATAAAAACATAAATAAATTAAACAAAATCAAAAAAAAAAAAGTTAAGTTGAAATCAGTCCATTCTCTTGTTGGCAAGGAGAACATTCTCGAGCTTCATTGCGTAGTTTCGTGGACGACTGCAGCTGCCGTCACTACGGGTGACTGATTTTGTTGAACCTCGTGCCGCATCCGGAAGAGTCGCAGAGTCATCCACGACGCGAGCGATCCGTGCGGTAGTGGAGTTTGTTTTTCCAGCGCTTCCTTTTGCAACTGATAGCGATATAGAAGTGACCCAGCAATGAGAGCCGACACAATAGTCGCTGAGATGACCACAATAAAGAGGATGCTGAATCCTGGAACGGGCATGCAAATTCCGTAGACAACGTCTTCTGAGATTTTTCCCTGAAAAACGGTTACAGCTTCTTGTTTGGTATCTGGGCTGAAGGCCAAATCGGCTTCAGATATCACTTCGTAGATGCCGCTAACGCCAACATCGGCGCTTCTCGCCTTGCGATCAGAGACGACAATCGATCGCCTGCGGCGATAAGTTTTGTCCGAATCTTCAGGACTGTCGGTGGCATTTTGTACGGAGTCCTTGTCTTCTGCAGTGCTTGATCGGTAGACGGGCCGCAGATCGTCATCGCTCTTGGGTTCCAGAGACCGTGGTCCAGCAACAGGCACACCCATTCGGTTCTGAGCTTCAAAGAGCCGTGGTCCTTGTGGGAACTTTCCGGCCTTCTTCAGCTCCATGTACTGCTCCTTTTCAGTGTCTTCGTCTTCGTTACCGAACAAAGAGTCCAAGTCGGCTTCGTCCTCCTCCTCGTGCACCGGACGTGGTTCCAAATTCGCATTGTTGTTCTTCTCGTTTAGCTTAAAGTTGTCCAGGATATTGGCGATGCCATTGTTGATGGATGACAACTGCTTTCGGTTGTGAATAATGTCATCGTAGAAAATGTCGTGATCACGGTCAGAATCCACGCCTGGCTCGACGACAGTGTGCAAGTCACTGCTGCTGCTGGCGACATTATTTTCATCTACCGCATCATCTTCACTGCTTATCACATCTTTCCTTTCGTGAACGTTGACGTTCAGTTGGCAGTGGTCCAGGCATCCGTGACGGCAGATCTCCACCTTACATTTGATATGCACACTGAGGGCATCTGGGAACTTGAACGCATGGAAGAAGGCATACGTTATGACAGTGGCGCGCTCATCAGGTGCACGCGCTTTAAGGAATCGCGATATCATCTTGGGACGCAGCACACACCCGAACTCATCTGACAGCTTTATGATATGGCCAGAGCCATCGGATGCAACGCACGACTTGACACGCATATCGAACTCGCCTGCAAGAAAAATAGAGTTGTTAGTTGCAATGTCATAATTTATGGGCCTTAGCAATAAACATACTTAGTTACGACTCTTAATTTTAGTAGTGCACAGTGGCTATTTTTTCCATACAAATTTCGCAATTAAGATTTTCCGTAAATTTAAAGTCGACACTAAAATAATCCAAGAAGTTTGTGAGCAGCAGCAACGTCTAACATATCTAACAGCAGCTTCATTTTACAAGCTGAGTAAGTCCGCGATATTTACAGAGGTCAAACATAAAAGACTAACATAGCTAAAAGATTAAAATTCATCTAAACCAGGCAAACGGCCATTCGACGACGGTGTGAATAGGGTATTACTAAAAAGGTTGGGAACGGTTTTCTAGTCATCTATGAAAAATGGCAGACATATGATTTAAAAATTCTAAAAAGTGGTAAATTATCTAATAAACTCGAAGAATTTGCTTGTTTACTAACAAAAATAGTTGATCTACCACCTAGCGAAGAAAGTGCTTCGGAATTAAGGGCTCAACTCTTAGAATCCGTTGCGTCCGTTGCGCCAACATTTTCGACTGACAGTAGCTTATGTAAGGTGATAAATGTACATTGAAAATAGCTCATTTTTGACTAGGTACCAAAATGTTCTAGTACAAAAAGGTAATCATAATAATACTAACAAACTGCGAGTTTTATACCAAAGGTTATTTAATGTGATTATCTTTCCGTAAAATATAAATTTTACTTTTAAAAGTAAGTTTTTTCACAAAAAAGTATCTATCAAGGGAATTATTTAAAAGGGAATTTGAGTAAGGTGGAAAGGGACAAATTACGAATAAAATTGTCGAATACGGCAATCCGTCGACGGGACGAATGCAACGGATTCAATGGCCTGGCGCCTGGGCCCCTTTAATCTAACTGCTTTTTGTCGAATCCGAGTATGTGAAAGAGTTTATACTGATTGAACATTAAGCATTCGAGAATAAGAAAAAGCGACTCTGCATTAAAAATTACTTGGAGAAGATTGGCCCTTCCTAAAGCGAGGAAAAATCTCGTCGCCACTTTCGAAAAGAAACTTGAGAACATCCAGTTTTATTTTGCCGCCTGTTGCTACAATTTTAATATGCAGAAAATTAAAACATGCATCTGTATGCCAAATAGGACAACAAATGTCCAATGATCTGTCAATAGTCAGGTGACTGACTGCCTTCCAATTATTCCACCCAGAAATTTGTTGAGTAAAAGCTCGTAAGATTATCAGTGAATGATTAATATCTTGATCTCTGTTACAAATTCTTTCAGTTAAGGAACGGTGTTGAGTAAAAATTGGTAAAAATTTGTGCGAATTAGTAAAAATTCGTAAAATTTAAAAGTAAAGGAACAGACCTGATATTATTCAACATCTTTTGACGAGATGACCGACATCGGCCTACAGCAACAAACCGAATAAGATTACCGCACCTAACTACTTTTTTACTTATTCAAAATTTTTATATCCAAGGCGAAGCGCATTTAAGGCGCATATTATGGCAAAGCATCCCAAAAGTTCTCCCATTAAAGAAGAACATTACTAAGCTTTCAAGTCCCACTTCGACCGACCGCTTCGAACTGAGCACTCTGCAGTCGATCAGGGCGAAGTTAAGCTTCTGCTAAGAGATAACAGCAATCAGACGACATTTTTCTGCACTTATTTTTATTTCATCAAACAAATACATTGCTGTTAAAATGCTCAATAAAAGTTCCATATTTATCGCCATGCAGGCTTCCATCGGCTCTATTGGCGACTCTTTTAAACTGGATTCCGTAAAGAGGCTTAAGCTTTTCAATATTAATGTTTTTTTTTTTTAAATTCTAAAACAAAGCATTTCCCATCCAGTACTGCCAGACCTCTTTGATTTAAAACATCCCCCACTAAAAGGTAAAATTTAAACTTCAGCACAAATTTAAAAAAATACACGAAATTTTCAGCTTATTAAAAAACAAAAATAATTTAATGAAGTCTAACAAACATCCGAGAGTATAACTTTCATGAAAGAGCTGGACTCGACATAGAATAATTGTAGATCCCTTCCATTCGTCCCGAAAATGAAAAACTCACACAAATCGAATGGTTGCGAGAAGCTAGGCCTACCGTAGGTCCGTAGGGACCACCTGTTTCGCCAATTTATTTATTTTTATTTTAATGAAATTTGTATTTGGTTAACAAAACTTGTTGTATTTAATTTTAAATTGCAACGGAACTTGTGGCTTATTTCGATCCACTCTCGTTAACTTAAAAACGTGCTGTGCCTGGTAGCCTCGTTCGCAGCGTGATGCTTAGTTTATCAAGCGTATTGAGTATTAAACTCAAGTGAAAATCCACCTTCACGGCGAAAAAGTAATTTACTGTAAGTACATAGGTAACTCATTGAAGTGGCGGTGTAAAAAATGATAATCCCGTTTTCCGTTTTCATTAAGCTAGCCGAAAGCAAATTTTACTCACTTCTGGTACATTATGGTTTACCATAATTTCTTAATAGTTTTTTCCAAATCTACCACATCTACTACTGCACCAACAAAATTCCACCACGTTTGGAAAACTGGCAAACTAACAAACTGTATATCAGTTCCAGTTTGTTAATTTGTCTGGAGAGAAACGATAATTCTCAGTCTCACGCACAGTTAGCCTCCTTGGAGAATGTTATTCACGATACAGCCCCGGCTGTAATTATTTTTCTAAAATGCCTTTCGGAGCTACATTAAAAACTTCTGTTTCGCCTCGGGGTATGGACCTACGACGGAGTAGTCACTAACGAAGTTTCATGGGCTTGGAGCAAACGCCAAAAAACGCTTTTGCATACCTATTAGAAGTAAATACCAATCGTTTATTGGCAGACCAACTTTTCGGGTTCCACTGTCATCATAATGTCATTTCTGATGAATATCCGATAGTTTTCGCGAAAGCAATACATGTCCATTAAGATTCAAGCAAAAAAAGGCTCAAGCTTTTTCTCAACAAAAGTCCTTTTACGAAGAGTACTGCAACACAATTATTTTAATGCTTCCACGCACACTTAAAGACTTAAATGTGTATGTCGTTCCGGGAAATCCCCACTTATGTCATCCGGCATCGAATTAAGACAAATCAGCGTCAATTTCAACCAAGAATCTTCAGCCAATCTAATTGGCGCTAATTAAATGCTAATTAACAGCGGCTCACCGAAATCGATCGCCGAGCAAACTCGCATGCGACAAGCAAGTAGATGTCCGTACCGACATTTTTAAGTAACACCTCTAGACATAGATCCTATGCATGTCACCGCACGCATGCGCTTGTTATTCGCAATTTGATTACACTCATTAAAAACCATGTAAAACTAGCTGATGAAAATTATCTTACCACGATAATCATTGATGGCCACAACAAGTGTAAGTGTCGATCCCAAAGGCACGATGCCGCTCACCGGAGGCGCCCATGGTCCTTTGCCGTGTTGTATTTCCATCCAGCAATCGACGTTATCGCCTATTAAGAGTAAAGTAATAAACCTTAATATAATTGTTGTATAATTATGATGCAACCAATAATTATGGAATTTATAATCCGACATCGCGTCACACTCGCTCAGCACACCATCCAAGCCGTGGGTAGAGGAGAACGCGGGCGTCTTCTGCAGTGCAACCCGTTGTGGTCGGTGTTGGATGACAGGCTCGAAAGACGAATCCAATCGATCGAACAGGATCACAGCATTGACACAGAAATGTGTGCTTTGCGGTTTGCCGCCTATTTACTGTAGCCGAGTGTGCCGATTACTCACCTCTGAAATCGAGTTGGATTACATCTAGGTCTGCAATTACCATCGGTGGCTTGGATGCGGTTTTCTCGTAGTCATTAAACCACTCACATCGGAGGCGTTTCGCTTCGTCCCAAACTTCAAGTAGGTCCTTGTCGTACTGAACGACCACCTGCAAGGAATAGATTATTTTAATTTACATTTGGGTATAAAGGCGGAAACCACCAGCAGAACAAATCTAAATCATTGGATTAATTAATTGAGTCCGATGGACTAACCGTATTCTCGTAAAATTGGCCATGTAAATCAGGCTTAGTGCCACATCTTGAGTATGATATTCGGAAGGAGAAGAACGTTTTACCCGTCGACGGTGGAACGTACACACATCGCGGATCGCTGTGTTGTCCTAAAAATGATGAACAATAATGAAAGTTTGACAGAATGCCGTTAATCAGAAGGTGAAAAATGAAAATACCTTTGGAGCTGACGATTCCCTCGAACGGATTTGAAAATGTTAAATGCACGTCCATATGATCCTTCCCACACATTACTTCTAATGAGACTATGTTTGGCATACCATCGGGCCTCTCTAACGGCCATATTTCATTACCAGCTAGAACTATACTTAACTGAAAAGAGAAGGAAACAAATACGGAATTAGTGGTTAGGTGTAGATGAAGTTTAGTTACAATTAGAAATAAACTACATATATGAACAGGATAGAAAGTAGGGTTCGGCCTCTCCAACGTCCAACCGCATAAGTTTCCAAATCGAGCTAGATTGAGATTGCACACATTAAGCATTTCAAATTCTCATATAACCATCGTTTAAAAGACAAAATGTCAAAGTCAGAAGTAACTTGACTTCTCATGGTGAAACGCCAAACGCAATTCTGCATAATATGGGCTCGAACGGATTTGAAGTATCTAGTTATTGTGACAGCTGGCTGACTTCATGTATCTCAGTTTTGATTGGCTTAGATCGGCCACACAAACAGCTGTTTCAGTTGAGCTCTATGGAAGGGTAGCCGACGAATCTAGTCAAGAAATTCGTGACTGAGTACTAAGGTGACAGTTCGCATTTGTGGGTGACGTAGAAAAAGTGACGATTCAGATCAATCTAGTTTTTTCATTCAGGTTACATCTAGTCCAGCTCAGTATAGTCGACTTACGATAACTAGATTTTTTAATGTGCCGTATGATATTGCAATGCCAATGGGCACCGCGCATCTGTCAACTGGCAAATTGTTACCAGTTCGAAAAACAAACCTCTAGTACAAACTGCCATTATGGTTATGAGTATGGTTATGGCTGGGACCGTAAATCATCTCATGGTTAAACGCCATACCAAAGTAAACAGGGTCCAGTAATATTTTGTGTCACAATTTTGTATTTAGATGAAATTCAAAACTTGGTTTGTGGGCTATTTTGACGTAAATGTCAATCAAAATTGTAATTTGTTTTAGATTGGGGACGTTCGGACCTACCTAGTTCATGTAAAACGTCAACTATATTTGTCTGTCCTTGGACTAAATATACGAACGCGTTGACTATAGGCAACCTTGAATTTTTTTTTGTATTCTCGAGGTCATCGTTACCGTTGTTCGGCTAAAGTCGAATTTTTATCTGGAGCAGAATTTCGCGAAATAGAAATGTCAACTGAGAATGCAAGCAGAGTTTTGTTTGGCTAGATTTGCTTCTTATCCATAAACGTCAACTGAAAAAAACAAAACTATTCACGTGACCACCCTGGGCCAAGAAAAAAATAAAATACATTCAGTCAGTCAGCTGTCAGACTTACTAAACTAGAAATCCGAAAGTCGCGATTATTAGGGGCGAGTGTGACACTGTGCACCGCGGGGAAAAAAATGCTGTCAGACGTCTGTTAGACTTAGTTAACTAGAATTCCCCCCGGGGCACAAAAAAAGTGCGTCTTATATTTTCACTTTTGACACCCACCCACATTTCATTGCAAATTGAGTAAGTAATCTTCGCTAATTTTGTTTTGATTTTACTCTCACTATATGCTTTGGCATTATAAAAGTGCATTCTTATTGTTGGTCATTGGCTTGATTTTGAATTTAAAAGTTGTAAATGTGTCCAATAATACATATTTTAAAATGTTTGAGTTCAATTACATACCCTTCTCTTAGGGTTATATTTAAAACCGATTATTAAACGTTCATTACCTAATTTAAGTGTCTCTTAGTTTTAAGTCTTAATTCAGCCTCCAATGGAAGCTTTTATTTCGAATTTGAAAATTCGCTCATCGATTAACTCAATTCTTCACAGGTTATCTGTCTGCATTGTGTACATTTATTACATACAATGCTTTCGGCTATAATCAATTGCAGTGTTAGTATGCGTCTATTCAAAAGTTTTTCATTAAAACCGTTGCGATTTTTACTTTTGTTCCCAAAATCTATAAGAGTTAATCCCAAGTGTTCTTCCTTTTATTGTGGAGTTTTGAGACAAGACATCTACCGTATTATTTATTCATCATAACCTAGTTTTATTAATCATATAAGTCCTTTTCATTTAACAGAGAAATTAAAAAGTGGATATTTAGGTTTGACTTCAAAGAAATAAATAGCGTAATAAAATTAACTTTAAAGTGTTGCTTATAGTTTACTAAAAACAGATCGTTATCTTTCTTTCATATTATTAATATAGCATTTTTATTATAAGATTTGATTATATTCTTCCAAAGGGCATGCCCGAATATTTTCTTCTATCTATTTATCAAAATCGAAGATCGTACATCGCTATAGCAAGCAGTTGTACAGCTATAGCTCAGAACAAAAAAAAAAAACAAATAATTTTGTCCCCTAAAAAGGGGTCAGAAAAAAAAAGGCCAACACATGTCCAATCATTTTTACTTTTCCAGCAACATGTAAGGTAAGGTTAGGACCCCTTATCCTGGATGGAACTACATTAAATTACTCCAACGAAGTAAAACATCTCGGAATCATTTTTGATAAGAAACTAAACTGGAACTTACACATAAAGTCCGCCACAGAGCGTACCTCAAGAGCCATGTGGGCCTGTAGGTGTCTTCACGGCAGAACTTGGGATCTTAATCCCAGAACGATACGCTGGTTATACACCATGATGGTAAGACCCATCATCTCGTGGCCGAAAGTACTTGAACGATCCACGGCAAAGAAGCTTCAGAAGCTTCAAAGGATTACCTGTCTCGGCATCACAGGTGCAATGCGCACTTGCCCAACAACAGCACTTGAGGCCATTATTGGGCTCTCACCTTTGCAGTATTTTATTTGAAGACGGCGGCTAGATGCGCCATTAAACTGCAGCTAGAATAGGTTTAAATCAGTTGACCACGTGGGACATCTGAAAATTCTTAACACATTCCCAAGCTTTGACATGTTCTGGTCCGTCCCGGACATAATGGTTAGGGAGTATACAGTTTCAGGAAATTATACGAGGTAGAAATACTTGAACGCGCAATTTGTGTATACGGATCAAAAATAGTTTCCGGAGTTGGAGCTGGTGTCTTTGGACCCAACACCAAAGTCTCGATGCCCATGCGAATGTTTTCCACGGTTTTCCAAGCGGAAATCAATGCGATCGAAATTCGCGCTGATCTAATAGCCACAAAAGGTGTGAAAGGAGCAACCATTCAAATCTTCAGACAGTCAGGCAGCTTTACAAGCTTTGACGTCCAAGACAATGGACTCCAAAACAGTTAAGTGCTGTGACGATTTTCTGCAAGCCCTAGCCAAATACAATAAGGTAAGGCTGGGTGCCGGGTCATGCAGACAAACTATAGTTAGGGCTGGTTCCGAATCCTTTCTCTGTGGACCAAAACCCTACTGCACATTCAATTGGACTGCGCTAAGACAAATTAAAGATTGGGAAAAACAACTTCGTCTTGAGCACTGGGAAGATGTGCCTGGTCTAAGACAATCCAAAAGATTAACTAAGCCTTACTCCTATAAGGAAATCCTTAGACTCAGTTAGGATAATGTAAGAAAGCTAGCGGGCTTCCTCACAGGCCACTGTGGCCTTATATATCACCTCAACAAAATGAACCTCTGCCCGGAAGCAGGAGCAGATTCTGTCTGGAGGATGTCGAATCCTCTGAACACATCTTCTGGGACTGCCCGGCTTTTCATTGTTAAGAAAACGTGTCTTTAATAGAGAGACTCGTACACCAGCAGATATAGCGCACCCTGCTCCTAAGGACTTATTGACCTCCATTAGCGAGACGTCTCTCAGATTAACCTCTCCCCATTGAAACAATAGATCTTTCTGTTCGCAGTGTCAGCCAACTGGGCATGGGAATTAAAAAAAAAAACACATGTAAGGTAAGAAATTAATACAAAAAACAACTAAAAACAACTCATAAGAATTATGAAACGGCCCCAAAAAAAGGGGAGCGTCTTCAAATAGTTGAAAACAAAAATTAACAGTCCCATGACTTCAAAAATGTTCATAGAAAATTCCAACACCCCCCACTGCTAATTTTATTGCTGGTGGTATTATCTCTGGAATGGCGATACCGCTTCTCTTGCTAGCCGCCTCGAAGAAATAATGAAACAATGACTGTCAGCTGACACTGACGTGACAGTCAACTTCGTTCTAATTCCGCAATCGCTCCAGCAAATGGTTCTAATGGAAGGGAGTAAGAGCAAAAACACAGGTAAGCATGCGTTCGAACCGAACCCGTACCTCGCGCTGGTGAAACAACATGAGTTGCGTGTTGTTGTTTTGCTTCCCCCTGAAGAAACTTCACGACATTTCAATGATTTATTTACTTTTTATGCTTATGAGATTATTTCATTACATGTGTGTGATTTCCCCACGCTACATAATTAACTCCAATCCCTGAACAGATGAACACCCTTCAACAGGGTTATTGTGTTAACATTATCGCCATGTTGTTGAACGTACCATTCAATTGACGGCTTCAAATCCCTATAAACACCTCGACGGATGCGCGTTGCTTGAGTGTCTCTACTGGCAAGTTGCGCTTGGTGAAAAAAAAAAAAACAAAAAACCTGCCAACAGCTTCCAAACAAATATCATATACAATTTTATGTCTTCTGGTCAAGACTAAGAAACGATAATGACATTTTTTATGATTTAACTGCCATTAACTAGTTTTACCGCAATCGGCGCATACCCGCATCGTTCGGGCTCATCCAGACGATCGACTGCGACTACGTCTGCTCTGCTGAGCCGACAACGGAGCGAGATACTTTTGCAAGCAGAAAACAAAAAAAAAAAATATTGCAGAAGTGCGGACTCCTAAGGTGGCTCTGTTCTAGCTCTGCGGCTCAGACCAGTGCAACGGTTGTGTGGAATTCTTGAATGAGTTTTTCCAGGAAAAATCTAACTGCAGTCGATTCTCCACACATCGTGGTGTGTGTTGGGAATGCAAACGGTTTTGCACATTTCTGCAAAAGTACAATTGTTTTGCGGCTGCTGCTGCTACTACTAATGCGGCTTATTATGCCCCGGATCTGCCACACACTCTGCGCACACACTCTATGTGTTTGACTGAGTGCGCATATAGTCAAATGTCGGATACTATTTGCGGATTCCGTATTGTGTATCTGTAGCTGGATACAGCTGCTAATTATTTGAACGCAATTAAAGCGAAGCGAGGAACATCAGTGTTTGTGGTTTTGTTGCCACCGTTTCGCGCAGACGCATCCCCGATGTTGCTAACTGCACTGTGGCGGTATAAACGAATGTGTTAGGAGGAGTCCCTCGCGCTCCGGCCGCACATGGAAGACGTTAAATTCTTTTGTGGTGTTTCTGCTAGATGCTGCAGCCTTAATTTGGAGCAAAAAAGTGGAAAAACATATACACGAGTTTGTCACACATTTTAAATAACAGCCGCACCGTGGTAGCTCTAAATGATGCGCTGCTGCGGATTGTCATTGCAGTGAACGGAAATTAGAGGTAAACTGACATAGGAGCGTCATTATATGGCGTTGGTTTGCAATGGTTTTTGCGTTGAACGCATTTATGAATATGTGTGCTTCATCCAGCAGTTCTAACCGAAGATGCGGAAGCTTCAACTGGAATTTAGGTATCGTCAGGGGTCTTTGATGGGTTCAATCGAGGTCGACTTGCACCAAAAGTATAGATGATGCCAAGAAGTCTGTATTGAGGTAATCGGTGGTAAAGCCTTAAGACTTTATATGCACTTTCAATATGAAGAATTTTTGTCCGGGAAAGTAGGGAAATGGTGCTTTTTCAAACAATCTTTTGGCGTAACTCATTCTTGGTTTTCAGATTCAGTTACTACGCAGTTTGAGTCGCGGCTCTGTATTATTTTAGTAGCCCTTCAGCGCATGATATGTAAAATGATTACAGTGCTGACTAAAGGAGCTTGAAACCAAGACGATGTATGGCAAGAAGTCAGCTGAAATAAATCAGAGACCCAAGTAAGTTACTGCCATGAATTGACGAGTAGGGAAGTATAGGTGGGTTCATCATTTAGTTAAAAAAAGGCTTCTGCACAACAACGACACCGGCTGTAATGTCTTACCTTACCAGCAGAACTCTTCTTGGTAGGTCACATGCAGCAGATCATTGACCAAATCCATCCATTATCTTCTTAAAAACAGATCAACAACCAGATCTGCTTCATACATGCTACTACAAGAAGAGCATGGATGGACGAAGAATCTTTGCCATTAGCTTTGTCCTATTTTGAAAAAGCTGACCCTATGCACTGCTTGAACCTTAAAGGCACATCCGTGCGTCAATGAACCTCTCCTATCGTCCAGCATTGGTACGTACCCACTAGTGTGAAGAAAGATCGACTATAGACCAAATTCTCGCACTTAGGTAAATCCTATAAAAGCCCAACGAATTTTAATGGAAGACTGACTACCCTTCCATCGATTTCAAAGCCACACCATTCATTAACAGGGGCATTCTATGGTGTCGACAGAATTTGAGATGATGGAAAAACTACAACCACAGGGGAAAAACACCGGAAAGGAAGATCTTATAGCTGAAGTAGCAGGATACTGAACAGGAGTACAGACCGTGACAAAGCAGCATGCTAGAAGTAGCACAGTACTGCAATAATCAGTAGATACTAGCGATAAGGCGAACTCTCCGAGGAGAAACCCCAGGTCGCCAGCAACTGAAAAATTTTTTAGTAAAGAGTGACTTAGTGGTAAGTGTGTTGGACTACTAAGCGAGGGGTCCCAGGTTCGAATCCCGCAAAAACCCAAATTCCAACTTAGGGTTTTTTCCACTGCGCCACCTTTCGCGAACGTCTGACAAACATCCGAGACTCCAACTGTCTTTAGAGCTTCTCAATTAGCCGTTTGGAATCGGCATAAAATTCTTGATCCCTTCCATTCGTTCCAAAAACGAAAGCTAGGCCTTGGGTCCCTCGGACCTGTTGCGCCAACTAATTATTATAATTATAGAACCTTAAGTTGGCAACACTTTTTTAACTGGCGGCCATTTTGTCAGCTGTCAAGTGATTTATTTTGAGTTTGGTTTGGCATTTCAACATGAATAGCCTGACGCCTGAACAACGCTTCGAAATTGTGCAAATCGCGCGCTACGTCCATTTTACGGTCAACATAATCGTCCATCTGAGCAATTAACTCGATTACCTATGGAACGTTTTCGCACCACGTTTACTCTAATACGCATCCACAGAGACGTCGTACAGTGCGTGCAGAAGAAGTCATTGCTGCTGTAGAGCGTTCCTTAAGAACGATGCTGGCCAGAACGTTACAGTCAATGGTGACCGCTATAGAGCCCTGATTACTGGCTTTTTCGTTCATCAATTGAACAACCATGATGATCAGGGGCTGTGGTTTCAACACGACGGCGCAACATGTCACACAGATCGTTTCACGTTGCGGACCCGTGAATTGACCTCCAAGATCGTGCGATTTATCGCCGCTTGACTATTTTCTGTGGGGATAAGGACAACACTCCCCGCGTTATTGCCGATATAATGCCAGAAGATTATATTTCGAATAAAGTAAATTTCATGTCAATTTAAAAAAATTATCTTCGTTATATTCCATTTCAAAGTTCTAACCTCTAAAAAAAACACAAAACAAAGGGACTGTCCCTGCACTTTCCCACCGACAATTGTGTGTTGCCACTTATATCCTGTGTGAGACATTTGACTCTACGTAAATTTTCGAAAATCTGAAGCCCCTGTAGACTGAGATGAGACTCTGTGACTGGCTGTTGACTCACTGCGACCGACTAGTTTACACTTAAAAGCATACAGCACAACAGGTTGCCAGTTACTCGCGAGTAAGTAAAGTAAAAGCTAAGGGCGGCATAATATTTTCAGCCCTGGTGTCCTGTTCTGGTTTGGTCAGTTTCCTTTCGCAGGGACGTACATTTTGTTTGCTTTACACGAAAACGTTTGAACGTTCACACTCAGGGCGGTTTTTACACGAAAGGTCAATAAAAAATGTGATTTTCTTTCCGAAGAATACAAATCTAACTTTTCAAAATTAGATTAGATTTTCATAACAAAATTGAGGGAATTTGATTTCTGTGAAAATTAAAAATGATCATGCTTCGTGGCAAAATAAAGAGAGGGAGCTGGGAACACTGACTGAGAGTAGTGTTTTCGGTGAGTTTCTATCAGCTGATGGATGCGTTCCCAAATGTTTTAGCTTATTGCTTCATTTCACCACGAAAAAATGTCGGTCAATATTGCCAAATATGTATTAATGTTATGCGGTCAGGCATTATTCATGGGCTAAAAAAAAACTTATTCTTTTAAACTATTTGACCGAGATACGCTTCAGCAGAAACTCTTTTAACATTGACAAGTAAACAAAATAGAAATATAAATTAAATTAACGCCGACAATTTAGCTTAAAAATCAAAAATTCCACTACGACGACATGTCCTAAGTTATATACCTTCCTTCAACAAACAAATATTATTTGTAAAATGTTATTCGGTAAGAAAATTTTGTTGATGAAGCCTTGAAGATGAAAGGACAATGGTTACTGAAGCCCAGTCAATTTATTTTGAGAGAATGTACAAAATTATCTGAGAGGTATTTAGTGATTGTCCCAAAAAAAAAAAATTGTCACTCCTTTGGCACATAATAAATCTTTAAGAAATTTGAATTAA
The DNA here is from genome assembly GCA_963082955.1 of Cheilosia grossa. Taxonomy (NCBI): domain Eukaryota; kingdom Metazoa; phylum Arthropoda; class Insecta; order Diptera; family Syrphidae; genus Cheilosia; species Cheilosia grossa. The sequence continues at coordinate 33,297,507 of OY720145.1, forward strand.
CGGCCGCAGAAAAGGCAGTCCATTTATATGTTGTTATATATTTATTATTAAGGTATTTCAAGTTTTCGTTTCCCAAAGTTGTCATTACCGGGGTAAGTGTTTTTGATTGTAATAATTTAATAGTAAAATGCAAAATTGTTTCCAATGCATGCCTTTTCCATAAAGTTTAGTAATAAGATGATTTTAAATAAAAAATCAGTAAACGTCGCCAGACCTTAACATTATCGAAAATGCTTGGGGTTGGCTTGCTCAGAAAGTGTATGAATCAGGGAAGCAATACTCCAATGAGGAGGAACTGAAAACAGGAATGAAATGTAGCTGGGCCTGCATTTCGCTTGATTACATCAAGAAATTATATGATTCCCTACCTAACAGGATGTATGAGGTTATTTATAGCCAAGGCGGAAGCACCCGTTACTTATTAAATTTTCTTGTAATGCGAAGAAAATATCTTAATTATGTTCCTTATAAATTTTTAAGTTGAACACTGAAAAGAATTTTAAAATTATATTTTTATGGGGAGGTGCTATTCAAGTGGGCCAACATTTGGTAAACATATTTTGAGTCATATCGCTCCAAAATTTATAAAAAAAAAACTGTCATTGTAAATATGGACTGCACTCCTTCTATTTTATTTACAGAGGAAAAAAACGAGTCATTGGCATTAGTTAGTTTAATTGATTATTTCCTCCAACCCAAGTGTCGGAGCTCCGAAAAAGTTTATGTTTATTTCTTGAAATATTGGAAATTTTGCGATGAAGTATGACACATCCTCCCGCTCCTTGAGATTACAGCTCTGGGCGGTGTGGAATAAAATTTAGTTTTAAAAGTTCGCCTGAGTTAGAAATTGCCTACCGAACAGCTGATCGGATGTTTATTTCATAATAAAGAGGAAGGTATGCCGTTAATAATGAAAAACAATAGCATACAGCACCATATCCTTTTCCTCGATAGCCTCACGAATTTTATCTTTGAGGTCTTGAATCGACGCTAGGCTGTTGGCGTGGACCTTATCTTTCACGTGGCCCCAAAGGAAGAAGTCGCAAGGTGTTAAATTACAAGATCTCGGTGGCCAATAGAGATCACCTCTTCGAGGGATACCACGGTCCGGAAACTTTTCGCGTAAAAGATCAATGCTTTCGTTGCTTGTGTGGCACGTAGCGCCGTCTTGTTGAAAATAAACGTTGTCCAGATCAATACCCTCCAACTCCGACCAAAAAAATCCAATCCATTCACCGTATGGTGAATGACGTAGCCACCAAGGTGGAAATGGGCCTCATCAGTCAAGATGATTTTTCGATGGAATTCCGGATCATTTTCATGCATTTCAAGTACCCAATCAGGAAAGACACGACGTTGTTGATGATCGGCCGGCTTGAGATCTTGTGTTAACTGAACTTTATAAGCCTTAAGAACCAAGTATTTATGCAAAATAGGGTTTAATGACGTTTGTGAAATGCCCAATTCCAAAGAACGACGAGGAATGGACAAACCTGGGTTTTCTTCAACACTTTGGGCTACAGCAGCAATATTCTCAGTTGTTCTTGAGCGACGTGCACGGGTTTTATTCTTCACATCACTAACTTGTCCCAACAGCTCGAATTTTTCCACCAATTTCTGTATTGCGGTCCGACAAGGTGCTTCACGACGACCAAAAAATGCTTTAGTTTTGCGAACTGTGACTGCAAGATTTTCACCATTTTTGTAGTGAATTTTAATAATTTCAATGCGTTGTTGAAGCGTGTATAGTTCCATTTTTAGTAATGGCGTAGTTTCTACTTTTCTACCTTTAGTAAAGCTTGCTATAGTAGTAAGCTCTGTGTTGGGATGGGAAAATTCGTCATAAACTCTTCGACCAGTTTCCGTCAACAACCTTTTTGGTTTCTGCCTTAAGCCTGTGACTCATTCGGCATAAAAGTGAGGTTATAAACGTACTTCAGAAATTCCCACTCCTGAATACATTTGACCTTGTAGCATTTGTGCAAGCGCCAACCTTGGAACTACTCTTTCCTGACTCATCCCAACGACCTTTACAATGTAATCTAGATGCGGCTTGAGGGTATCCATGTACAGGGGAGCTACTCCAGTCTCCAAGTATAGCACGTAGTTGGGGGCACTACTTGGAATTGTAAAAAGCCTCCCAAGAAATATCGGATAAACTTTTCCGCAGCTTCAAACAAACGGCAAAGGGGGGTTCGGTTCAAATGAGCGGCACTGTATTTAATAATTGGCACCCACAACCCAAAAAATATGACTGTGCAAATTTACATCTATATCAACGAAAAAAGCTGCAGATCCAAACGTTTTGAAAACAGAATAATGTTAGTCGAATGTGCGCTGGAAAAAAGGAATATGTAGCCAAAGATAAGAAAAACTCAACCAAAGCGTTGGCCTCAAGTCCTGCGGTTGGAAGTATCGTCATCGCACTGGTGGTGCCAATGTACGCTAGTCTTTGAACTTTCATAATTGATCTTAGGTAAGTGGCATACGAGACTACCAATGGTCCCTTATAGGGCGTACTATACCTGAATACATCCAAAGTTCAGCCTAAAAAACTAATTACTACCACTAAATTTTCCAATTTGGTAGTTTTTTGTCTAGAATAAGTCCCAGTTTTTGCGCTGTCAGCGATACTGAGAGGTGTACCGCCATCAGAAGGTGTGACAAACTGTGGTATTTTCATTTTACGTATGAAAATTAACAGGCCGCAGTACCTGGTCCAGATGTCGAAAGTTTTGAGGGCGCCATTAATTTGTTCAGTGAGTGTTGGAAGCATTTTACCAGGTGTCAACAACACGACGTCATCGCAGCATAAGAGGTAGTTCTGACGCCACTGTTTCCAAACTGCAATAAAAAGCTTACTCAGCATTCTGCGTACGGCATAAGTGTTGACATTATATCAAAAGCTCCTTCAGTGTCTAAAAAATCTGCTAGAGGTGTTTGTCCGGTTGGAATAAAACCCGTGCGCTTTGGCTAGCTAAGGCAACCATAAAGTCATTCCACAAATAGCAAAGCAGATGCCATTTCAGACAGTGAATGTCGCCCTCGTTTGGGAAAGACATGGATCCTAACGCTATAAGGAGACACTACTTCTTCCTGAGGAAATACATCTCCACCAGAGAAATTCAATTAAAACCCAGCCATAGGAAACACTCAAAATCGTTTCCATTCGTTTCGTAAAACATAAAAATAACTGGCGCAAAATGTCTTCGCCAAAACAACTACATGTGTGGGTCCTAAGCCTAAGAAAAACTCCAGGAGCATACAACTGTACATGTCGAGTCGAAACGCCTGAATCGGAATGCACATGACAGTTGTACTCTTGGGTGTTTTTCAGACGTTCGCGGGATGTGACGAAGGGGAACAAACCATTCATGAATCATTCGTTCGACGCAAAGTCTCAAATATTGATGTTCCTCTAATGTTACTATAAGTACTTGCCCACACACTAATATTGAATCGAGTTTGCAATAATAAAGATACATACGGCAAGTCCTCCTTCTGACACGGTCCGACCACTAACCGATCGCACGGTATGCCCTTGAAAACACTGCACCTAGAAAAGCGCAGCACACTACCAATGCATAGACGTCCTTGAATTTGTGCAGCGGACAGTAAACATAAACACGAATACCCACAAAAGTGATCGGCACTTTTAAATAGTCTTTCACTTCAATGTATCGATACCATTCAAACGCGGTCCATAGAAAGGCAATAACGTTCATGGTTATTATCGTTTCATTGCTGGAACTGGCAGGCTAATAACTCAAAGCAATTCACATCGATATCGTCATTAACAAATCAAGCGGATCGGCTACCATTTTCTTCTCCTGCTCGAACTGTCGATTTCCTTTCTACTGCTATTTCATACGGTATGCTTTGTGAAAATCCGATTACTGTTAAAGCGAATTTTCATTTCTGCGCATCAAATCCACATACAGATGCACTTTGCTGCTTTGTTTTCCTTCCTCTCCTAACCACAAAGTCAAAGTCAAAGTCAAAATCAAAGTCAAAGTAAAAAAAGGGGGAAAAAAAACAGGAGGAATAAATTGATTTGCAAAGTGTGCCACGATTTACTTGTGGTGAGGCAATTACCATCGAATGTCTTCACTGTTCCGCTAGTGAAGTCTCTTCGCAGTGATGGCCGAGTCCAGTGGTGCGCTTCAGGATTCGCCGCACAATCGTTATACACTCTAGCCAAGCATGAGACTAAGACTAGTTTTGAATAGTGAAATTCTCTTTTTTTGTAACTGATTTCTCAAAAACGAATAGATGAAACAAAATCAAGAAGTGCATCATGCAGCGCTCGCCTCTTATCGTTCGGGTGCAGAGAAGACATTTCGCCGAGATTGGAGCAAGCAGGCAGTGAATGCGGTGCGGCGCTAACTGGCCATACCGCTTTGTCGCTAAAAAAAGGATTGAGAAATTTCAAAGCAATTTCACTTAATACATTTCCACGGTGAAAACTTTTACTACTTCCGCAACGCAATGTTGTTAATAGATTGGCGAAGGAAAATCTATTCGATTTTTAGAGAGAGAGTGTTGTATGCCGTAGGAGACTTTAAAGTGTGACACGCTATGGCGTGGAGGGAGATTCGATATTATTGTGATGGTTATCGGCATATGGTGCTCAGTGAGGGAGTTTTCCGTTAACATAATAATTAATTTAATACGTTTGCAGCTGTAGTGGTTATAGGCAGTCGTTGTTGGGGATCTATCTGAGAATTGTTTTTTTTTACAAGGCGCCACTTGGAGTCAGTTTTTGAGGACTGGAATTTAATTGTTTTTTTTTTGTTCAGTTTAAAAGAGGTTGTTTGTCTCAGTGTTTGAGTAGAATTTGATCATTTTTTTGCATAGGGGTGACTGCGGACAACGTACGTTGATTTGTCCCTACCTGAATGCGATTTAAATATTTCTCTTGTTAAGGTCAAACCCTTAAAGCTTCAAAAGCGACCCGAGATTATTGCAGTTGGGTGTAAGTTTATCGCTTAAATTATTGCAAGTTGTGCTTCTCTTGTAGAACTTAAAGAAATGCAATCGTTTTTGGTACAATTTCGCAACAAGGGTGAGAATTTTGTACTAAAAATCAGTTTTGCATTATGAAAAACGAAACTTATGCGTAAGCGAAAATTTTCTTAAAGTACGCACCTCCTTTCGTTTTAGTATTCCATTCCGCAGCAGGCCATAAACTAAGTACTATATAGACTGACAGCTTGAGCCAAAAAAGAGGGATTGCCTACAAGCTAAAGTTGACCTTGAATGTAGCCCAGTTTGAGTTCATGTATTTTTTCCCATGCTAATCAAAGGGGGTACACGCATACTTGAAAAAAAACCAGCCTACACTTTCGGTTTAAGCCGGATGTCAGGTAGCCTGTGGTGGATTCTCATTTCAATATCGAGTGTGGGGCTGTGTTGTAAATAATAGTTTTTCTGAGATCCATTTTGAAATTATTCGCTACATTTTTAAAGTAATTGTTGTTCGATTTTCCTATTTCTTGGTATCAAGTGAAACTAATTATGTAATTGAATATTCTTTTATACCATTTCATAATGAATTTTGGACACATAGATATCTATCATTTTTATGATTTCGATATCATTAAATTGTTCGCATAGATTTTCCTTTAAGTTTAGCAACCTTTTAGATTCCCATTTTTTTTTTTTCGATATTCGCTCTTTCGACTGTTTTTTTTTAAAAATTATCCATTTGTTAAACAACTAACAACAGCATAAAAGAAAACTGACAATCTGTACTGTCGTCCCAAATTTTCTTAGCCATAAAAAATAAAAAAAAACTGTATGATTGATATTTATTTAGAAACTCGGTTGACAACAACTGATAAAGTGTGTTTTTTAAACAGCATGCTTTTAAAATTTGTATCTGGGTTCTTGCTAGTTTTTTTCAACAGAGACTTAGTTAATTTCAATTTCCGAGCAAAAATCGCACTCGTTTAGGCCATTTTTTTTGAATTTTAAGCCTCTATCCAGATGCCAGCTATGAATAATTTAACATGTTACAAGCGAATTCCAATCTTAGAAATATTCGCCTTATAACCCTTTTGACAAAACCTCCTCATACTTTGTTGCAGTCGACTGTAAGTCTCTATATATAAAAAATGAGCCTTAAAATTGTGTTCGTTTGTCACCGATTCACGCCTTAATTCATTTACCGATTTTAACCAAAGTTTCAAACATCTTTTGTATTTTTTTTTTTTTTGACGCACCTGGTGGAACAGAAAAAACATTTCTGATTTCACTACTTCAAGCGACCATACGATCAGTAACCCAAATTGGATTGCCACTCGCTTCGTCTGGACTTTATTGGAAGGTGGAAGAACTGCACTTAAATTTCATTTGAACATGCATGCTACTGAAACACCTACATGCAACATATCTAAGGACTCATCCATGGGAAAAGCTCTGCAGAAATGAAGGACAATCGTTTGGGATGAATCCACAATGGCTCACCAAAAGTCTTTGGAAGCTTGAGATAGAACGTTGCAAGATTTACGTGGGAATCAACGGTTTTTCGGTGGTGCCGTGATATTGTAGCAGGTGATTTTCGCCAAACATTTCCTGCTGCTGATGAATTGAATGCAGGTTTAAGTCATCCTATTTGTGGAGGTATGACAAAAAAAACTCACACTAACCAAAAATGTACGCGTTCAATTAAAAAACGATACAACAGCAGTCGAATTTTCGAATCAGTTATTGGATATTGGAAATGGCAAGTTACAAGTTGATAATTCAACTGGTTTAGTAACACTTCCAACTATTTTTTTAGTTAGGATACTAGCTTTAGCTTAATGGTAAAATTGTGTGTCGACAAAAATCTTACGAACTATTGCACTGATTTACAAATAATTTTTGTGTTAAATGTATGAAATAGATGTGTGCAGGTTTAGGTCTTTTTTTTGTTTTAAAAATTAATTATTTTTCATTTAAGAAAATTATGTTTCCGCGCATTCAAGCGACTAGCGAAGCAGGCGGGGGCCCGCTTGAGAAAAATAGCAAACGAAAACTGATTGCAGCAGAGCAATGTCTGCTTTAAAATGTACATCATGCATGTCATTTATAAATGCATTCCAACAGCTCATCATTCAATGGAAACTATTGCTAATAACCGAAAGATGAAGCAATAAATTAAAAATAAAACTCGAAAAATGTTACGTATACGTCCCGATGTCCAGCCATCTCTTATCTGTATTGCCAATATAAACTAAGGGGATACTTGAAATTACTAGTAATAATCAGAAAATCCGGAAGACAATTTTTAATTGTATCTTATCAAACTAGCAAGTCCTTAGGAAGATTTATCTAATCTAAATAATGGAACTACTACTCTGAATATATACCACTTACGACCTTTCCGACCGTCTCAATTAGTTAAACCTTCACCGTAGCCACAATGGACAGGTGGCATAATAAAATTGCAGTAGTGACTGGTTCCAGTGCTGGTATCGGTGCAGCTTGTGCAAAAGCTCTATCCAAAGCTGGGATGGTAGTCATTGGCCTAGATATTGTTGAATCACTTCACAGCGACCTCGCAGAGGATACAAAATGTCGCCTGCATGCCATCAAGTGCGATGTCTCGAACGAACAGGAAGTGCTCAGTGCATTTGCACGAATTAAACAACAATTCGGTGGAGTTGATGTTCTGGTCAACAATGCTGGTATCGTTCGGGATGTTAAGTTACTGGGCGAACACAATACCAACAGTCTGAAGGCAGTTATGGATACAAACGTCTTGGGCGTAGCCTACTGCACTCGAGAGGCATTCAAATCGATGCAGTCGCGAAGTGTTGATGGACATGTGATTAATATTAATAGCATCACGGGACACTGCATTCCATACAGTGATGGTTGGTTTTCTTTTAATATTTACCCCGCGTCCAAGCATGCTGTCACTGCTATGACTGAGCTATATCGACGCGAATTCTTGGCCTATGATACTAGAGTAAAGATTACGGTGAGTGATATTTGAATCAAGATTGAAAGTCTGTTTTAAACGGCGATTTGTTTTTCAAATAGAGTATCAGTCCGGGAGCGGTAAGAACGGAGATCCTTCCATCCGAATTGTTCGACGACATCGAGTGCCTGAGTACTGAAAACGTATCTGATGCCGTGCTGTATGTCATTCAGACGCCACCGCATGTGCAAGTGAGTTTGGATATGTCGATTATATTTCCTTGCATAATAAATGCGGATTTTTGTTTTTTTTTTTAGATACATGAACTGACTATTAAACCTGTCGGCGAGCGGTTTTAAGTAAAGTTTTCCTCAAGCAGTTTATTGGCGTTGACTTCCGACCCTAAAGACTCCGAAACGCTACGATCTGCAGGCTTTGTTTTATGATTTACAATGACATGCAATTATTATTTATTTAATGGTGAGGTCATTACCAATGCCCGTTGACTTCTAATTGAAACTTTTTTCCATTTGATGAATTGCGTAAAAGTATTAATTTGAAATTAAAAATCATCATGTGTCTGAAGTTGTGCAATACTTGACAGGTTGTATTTTCGTTGCTTGTGTACGGGAGCAGTGCTAATGTGCATTTTAAATGAGACACATCTCTGTTGGAATTTATTTGCATTTGCTGGTTTTCTCGAGATGAACTAAAAATCAACTAGTTTTACACATGCAGCAATTCAATTGGACTTTGACAGAAACATGTTTCACTGATATTTTTAAAAATCAGCAAGGTTTCTCTTGAGAGCCCTTAATTTCTTGAGTCTTAAAACTAAAATAAAAATTTTATGATCCTTTTCGCTAACCAATTCAAACTGGGAACACAGCCGGGTATAGTCTAGTGCTAAATGGGTAACTTTAGGGAATGAAGCGAACGAAATGTAAGAGATAATTGTTTTATAGACTTCAGTTGATCTAATAACCAATATTTATTTTATCTCAAAAACGTTAAATTGTCGACTTTAAACCGAGCAGTTAAGCCGGTTATCGTTGTCAGATTATATTGCGTGCATTTGCTCGCTTTGTAGGAGAAAAGGACTGAATGGGGAGACACTTTATAGGAAGATGAATTCACTCGTGGCTTAAAAATACAAAAAAACAAAAATAGCGCTTATAGGAAATGGCGTCGTAGTTTAACGAACGAGGACTTTTTGCTGTACAGACGAACAAAATCGGAATTTAAAACGTCACTTTACCATGCATATCTTCTTTACGTTAAAGATATACAAAATGAAATCAAATCCAGACCTTATAAATTCTGGTAATTTATAAACTCTAAAAATAAAAGTGATGGGCATCCTACGATGTTCAATTTCGAAGGACAGTCATTGGATTCCTCGCCTGCTATCTGCGATCATTTTAGAACCTTTTTTTCAATTTGTTTATTCGGGCGTTGACTCAACTATTGACAAAGTATTATTTTGTTACCTTGTTGAACCGCCTACTTTCACCCATCTTCACCAAACTATTTAGCTGTAGTCTGGCCTACGGTCATATACCGGAAGCCTGGCGTAAGGTAACAGTTAAATATTTACCTAAGGCAGGAAGGAATTTGGATTCAAGTCCGAAATCCTTTCGCCCCATTAGTCTCATGTCTTTCATTCTGAAAAGCATGGAAAAACTTATTGATAGACACATTAGAGATATAGCCCTAAAATCTTTTCCGCTAAGCAAATCTCAACATGCCTATCAACCTGGTAAGTCCACCGAGTCAGCACTTAATGACTTAGTAACCAAAATCGAATCCTCCATCAATAGTAAGGAAATCTGTCTCGTTGCGTTCCTGGACATTGAAGGAGCTTTCAACTACACGCCTTTTGAGTCCATTAGCAGGGCTCTCAGCAACATGAACCAATCTCCTATCATAGGACGGTGGATAACGTCTATGCTGAATAGTAGAATAATTCAGACCCGCATCGGCGATGTGGAAATCTCAGCTCTCACAACTAGAGGGTGTCCTCAGGGGGGTGTCCTCTCGCCCCTCTTATGGTCCCTTGTCATTGACGACTTACTTCAGTCCTTGACAAATCAAGGGATCTATGCCATAGGATATGCCGACGACGTCGCAATCGTTGTCAGTGGCAAATTCGAAAGCACGGTCTCAGAAATACTGCAATTCGCCTTATCTGTTGTTCAGAGATGGTGTAATAAAGAAGGTCTTTCTGTAAATCCAAAGAAGACAACGGTAGTCCCCTTTACAAAACGGAGGAATCTAGATCTCCTTATTCGCCCTACCATGTTCGGCGAAACCATTGAATTCTCTCGGGAAGCAAAATACCTAGGAGTCATACTTGACAGTAAACTTTCATGGAATCAGCAGATTGAACGTACCGTAAACAGAGCCACCAAATCCTTATGGATCTGTCGCCGTGTCTGCGGTAAAAACTGGGGTCTTAGATCTAGATACACTGGCTATATTCGCTCGTCGTAAGACCTGCGGTCACCTATGCTGCTGTGGTTTGGTGGCCGAAGACTAACGAAGTCACTGCAGTCAAAAAGCTAGAACGCATTCAGCGTATAGCTGGAATCTGCATGACGGGCTGTCTTCGCTCCACTCCAACAACGGCACTCAATGTCATCCTTGGTCTAACACCTCTTCAAACGCACATTCAAATGGAGGCTAGACTAAGTATTCACCGCCTGTACCATTCGAACTGCCTTGACCCATATAGCTATCAGGGAGGTCATCTGTCTCTACTCGGCACCATGGAGCCTTCAAGCCCATTTAGCATGCCTCTTGATGACATGCTTCCAAAATATGGTTTCCACAAAAACTTCTCCATAATTAGGGATGAATGGGAGAAATACAAACCCAATCCATCTCATCGGGATATCATCTGGTACACAGACGGTTCTAAGATAGAGTCAGGGACTGGCTCTGGAATCTACGGTGAGTCGCCCCAGGTGAACTTGTCAGTCAGCCTTGGTAAAAACTTATCCATATTCCAGGCTGAAGTCCTTGCAATTTACCACTGCGCTAGAAAAATTCTTAGTTCTAACACTCGGGGTAAAACCATATTTATCTTCTCAGACAGTCAAGCAGCTCTCAAAGCTCTCGAATCATCTGTAATAAAATCAAAACTTATCTTAGAAACATTCTTAGCCATCCACCAACTCTCTAAGAAAAACCTAGTCATCCTCCATTGGATACCAGCCCATAGAGGATTTGAGGGTAACGAATCAGCAGACTCGCTGGCCAAAATCGGAGCTTCCACTCCACTTATCGGTCCTGAACCCTTCTGCGGAGTCAGCAAAAACCTTTTCGGGTCCCATATCAAGAATCTGTCTTGAGAGTGATGATTCCTCTCTTCACATACTCACAGCCTGTCCGGCTCTATGTCGCATTAGAAGAAACATCCTAGGGAGTGAGATTGTCGATCCAGCAACTCTCGCTGACCTTCATCCAGGGGAGATTCTTGTCTTCCTGAATGCCTCTGGAGTGAAAAGATGGCTCTAGGAACCTACCTGGGAAGGCACAATAGGCTACTCTTGTAGCCGCAGTGCCAGAGCCCTTTGAAGGATCTCCCGACTCTTAATCTAATCTAATCTAACCGCCTACTCCTATTTTCAATAACAAAGAGATCCCTGAAGAAAGTGTTTTAAAAAATGTAATTTCTATTGAACCCAGCTTTACTCCTGGCCCAGATGGCCTGCCTCCCAATTTTCTTAAAAAATATGCCCTCCCTTTGCGCAAAATTGTGAGCCACATATTCGACTTATCTCGTAAAACTAGTACTTTGCCAGCCCCTTGGAAGAACTCGTTTACTGTCCCTATTTTCAATTCAAGAGGAAGAAACAAGATAGAAAACTATAGACTATAGAGGCATATGTAAACAGTCCACTAGCCCCAAATTGTTGCATAAATGTTGATAACTGATGACTCACTTTTTGGCTAGCCCCCTGATAACCGTAGCCATTAAGGGCAACTTAATTCTTTCGCGACCCGTTGTGCCGTTTTCTGACCGTCTTTCGTGACCGTTATCTATCGAACCGTATGGTAATCAGAATTTATCCGCTGTCCTAAGACCGCAAAGTGAAATAGTTGTTCCGTAAAGTGCATTTTCCCATTTTTTCCTCGCCTAACACTTTTGCGTTCCAACTTCTCTTTCTTGTTTCGAGAGGAGGAGACTTTAGTCGCGAAAAAAAAAAAAAAAAAAAACAGTTGTGAAAAGCGATACTGACAGCTTCCAGCTCTGTGATGTTTTGTTTTTCTTAAGAAATTAGTGGCCATTTCCCAATTTTGTAAGTCCCATTAAAAACAACAAACTTGTGAGATTTCCCGTTGCCGGAAGATAATTAAGATCTTGTATATCATTATTCGGTCATTATACTACCATTAAAAACCGTCGCACCAAAGGTTTCGCAATCCTCCATTCAAACTATCGATCAATCCCCTTTTATTACGTCATTAACAAAATTCCACCGCGATCGAACCCACACACAGCAGACTAGCCAAATCGCGGCATCAACGTGCCGCTGGTTGCACTTTCGCAAATTCTCTTTTAACCACCCATTCGCTTCCGACTTGACAGATCGAAGGAAAATTATCATTTCGACTTTTAACCTCACGGCCAGTGGCGGCTGCATTTCTTTACCCGATTTTTGAAGGCTATAGAATCGTTTCCCCATTTTCCATTAACTCCAAGTGCAGCAACATTACTTCATTCCTAGACCCCTGCAGCTTACAAACATTCGTTTTGTGTGAGTTCTTATTTTTAGGACGAATGGAAGGGATCTGCAATTTCAATCCGACTCTAAATGGCCAATTGAGAAGATCTTTCATGACAGTTGTACTCGCGGTTACTTGTCGGACCTTCGCGAGAGGTGGCACAGACTCACACTTAAACATCGTCTGCAAACTATTCAGCTGCATTACGAAAATCGGCGTTTTATGAAAGCAATGCGTGACTTTTTGAGGCAGTCATCCAAAATTAGACCTTCAGAATGGGCCATGTACGGCGAAGTCGCGGGAAATATTAACATGAAATTATATTTAAATAGCAAATATCAGAGACTGTCCTTTCAGGCCGTAATAAAGATTCCACCATCCAAATTTATAAAATATGTTTTATTTAAAATTAAGAAAACAGGTCTTTACGAATCGTCATACATAAATCTGTTTTACGCAATCAACTTTCAAAAATTTAACTTTCATTTCAGGTTTTTAGGCCCGTTTTGTGCACTCGAAGTTGAACACAACTTGGGGATTTTTATTTTCAACTTGATAATTTACTTTTATTCACACAAAGTTCACTCGCTCAACTTTGGATATACCGAAGTTGAGAAAACCGAAAGTAAATCAACTTTGGGTTCACTAAACACACCGAAATAGTGGAAATTGTAGAGCAAATTTGGGATTCTTACGTCAAAGGTCAGATCTTTTTTTTCACATTTCTGTTTTTGACTCTGCGAACTTCAAATCAAGTGGCGAAATAATAAAATATGAATTTTTAAATCTGAAACTTGAACGATTTATGGTTCAAATTATTTCTGGGAAGATTGGCCATCGTCAGATTAGGGCAGCGAAGAAGATGAGCACAATTTGGTCTGTGAAAGACGGCTATACAAGATATTGTGTACCGCGAAATGCCTTCCAATAAATTTAAATTTTATATGTTGACCTACTCCGTAAAACGAAAATCCTAAAGTATGCTTTGTCTATGACGAAAGTGACGGCCGACATATTTGGTGTCACCTGTCACAAATATCCCAGGGATATTTCTGAAACAGCAAGTGAAACAGCCAAGTTTTGAATTTCAATTAAAGTCGGAATAAAAGCAATTTTCAACTTGCCGCTCAACTCTCTCTTTCGAATCAACTCCGAAGTTGGCTAACCTCTGAGTTATCGGCAAGTTTAACGATAGTGAATAAAATGGCCCTTAGTTCCCCGTAAGACGATTCCCTTCGCGCCGGGGAAATAGCTGATGTCGGTGAAAGTGTCGCCAACCCAGTCAAAAGAACAAAATGCGAAAATCTAGAGGAAGTTTATGGGAATTATTAAATTATATGCAAATTTACGACGGTCCTACTGTTGGTAAATGAGAACATTTTAAACATGCGTCACATCTTTCATTAAGGACTTGACTGCTTACATTTTAAATAAAATGCAAGCTACTTGAAAACATTTATGAATGGAATTCGACTTCGTTCATATGTCCACCACGGGAACGTATGCAGCGCTCGAACTTAATATTTGATGACTCGGCCGATACGGCCGCTATTTTTCGTTCAATATTGGCTCTGAGCTACTCGAACGCCTCCGGCTTGTTGGCATGTACCAATTATTTAATGTGGCCCCATAAAAAAAGTCTAGATGCGTTAAGTCACATGATCTCGGCGGCCAATAGACGGGTCCATTTCTCGAGATAACAACCGAACTGAGACTTCAATTACTCGATTGTTGCACCCGCTGTGTGGCTTGTGGCACCGTCTTGTTAGAACCACATATCACTGATGTCCAATTTATGCAATTGCTCAAAGAAATAACATTCCAACATGTTTCTGTAGCGAATACCATTTAGCGTAGCCTGGTGGTAATTTTCATCGAGGATAAAAACGGCCCAATGACGGCACCGGCACGAAAACCGAACCAAACAGTCACTTTTTGCGGATGAAGTGCTGTTTCATGAAACACATGATTGTTCTCACCTGTCCAGTAACGCATATTTTGCTTATTGACGAAGCCGTTTAACCAAAAATGCGCATCATCGCAGAAAATTGCAAAATGGCGTTAACGCTCTTAAAGTTTTCACCACCGACTCGGAATTTCGGTAGTAAATTTTTATTATTTGTTAACGTTGTTCCTTCGTGTACTTCACCATGATGAAAATGTTGACTTTACTGAATATTTTGACATTGACAGTTCGGTTATCGGTTTAAGGGTGCGTTCACACTGAAAGTTAGAAGATGTCAAGTCGCTATTGAAGGACCCTTTACTTTTCTGTAGAGTTTCTTCTTTTAAATAAGACCACACTTGATTTATTGAAAATAACTGCTGCCCACATTTGGTCACCCGAATTTCTATTACAACAAGTCCACTTCAAAATTTATTTACTTTCAACGCATTTTTTTCCCACATTTTCCATTGCTCATCTTGTTTCTTGGTGCCGCACATTACACTCAATTCGAAAACTTAAAAATGGAGATGATTGGTTAAAAATTATGCAAATGTCAACTGATGACAGAAACACGTTTCCATATAAAACAGTTCTCGCCAAAGAAAGACTCACAAAGCAGTACGTGCGCAAATTTACTTTCCGCAGTCAACTTCTCTGTAAGGTGCAATGTGCTCTGTGAATCCTGCGAATTTGTGAAACCTTGTTGCCAAAACGAGCAGGAAAGGATCTCCAACTTTGCCGAGAAAGCAGAAACTGTGGTGCATAAAAAGCCTCATCAGTGCTTTGGCAGTTTTTTGTTTCTTCTTTGACCGAAGTGCATGGTAAAGTGGACTCTTTGCTTGCTCCACCGAAGCAACTGACATCTGCGCTCACGCCTATACAAGGAAGATATAGAATTGCTCTATGTTGATGGAACCTAGCCTCAGGTAGCGCATAAACAGTGAGCAACCAGCTTTGTGTCCCCACAGACCTAATCTTCACTTAAGTAAGTGTAACCAAGCGACACAATCAAAAGAGCCGAACAAAATTTCATGGGCGCCAACTGTCAACAGACAACCTGCTAATTTCACATCTAGGGAAAATAAAAAAAACCGCTAGAATCACTAATTAGCCGGCTGACTTGTAGTCACATAATTCTAGAAACAAAAAAAACGAAAAGTTTCCCAACTAATGACACTCCGACCATATACGTAACGAATACTCAAATCGGTTCTCACGTACGGTTGATTGCGAACAATTGGCGGCAACTGCGTGTGGGCCGTCGCATCAAAACAAAAATCAGTATCCCATAGACATAATTAATAACTTTTGCACTACAGATCGTCGGCAAGGGCCCTCAAGTGTATACAATCAATGACTTGCCTATATCACGCGACAGCCTGTAAACACTCGAATGAAAAATGATAATAATTGCTCAATTGCCCGGTGTAACATTAATTGCAAGCTTAATGTCGATAAATTTTGCGGCACACAACGACTGTGGAGGTTGCTAATGTTTGTGTATGCCTTTTGAAGAGTAGGTATTCATTTCGTGAAATCATCATTCAGAGTCGCGTCGGCACGTCCATCATGCGAACGGGTACTTTTATAAATACAGTGGCAGTGGGAAGCGCCTCCAGTTTGAGTGAACAGCTCGAGTCGCAATCATCATCAACACAATGGACAGGTGGCGTAACAAAATCGCTGTAGTGACAGGAGCCAGTGCGGGAATTGGTGCAGCGTGCGCCAAAGATCTGGCAAAGGCTGGAATGATCGTTGTCGGTCTGGCTCGTCGCGAAAATTTAGTGGCGGATCTTCGTGAGGAGCTTCCCGATGAGGCGAAGAATCGACTTCACACACTCAAGTGTGATGTGGCGAAGGAGGCGGATGTGGTGAAAGCATTCTCACGGATTGAAGAGAAATTCGGCGGAATCGATGTGCTCGTCAATAACGCCGGCATTATTCGGACAACCAACCTACTCAAGGAGAACAACACGGAAGATCTGCAGGCGATCCTGAACACCAATGTAATGGGGGTGGTTTACTGCACTCGCGAGGCCTTCAAGACCATGAAGCAGAAGAACAACGACGGACATGTGGTGATCATCAACAGTATCGCCGGGCATAGTATACCGGTGATTCCGGGAATGTCGTTCAACATGTATGCGCCGTCGAAGCATGCGATCACTGCCATGACCGAGGTCTATCGGCAGGAGTTCCTGGAGAATAACACCAAAATCAAAATCACAGTGAGTTGCAGTTTCCTTTCGCATTTACGGGTTATTTAGTGAAAGACATTTTCTTTCCGCACAGAGTATAAGTCCGGGTGCTGTTGCCACCGACATTATTCCCGAGCATATGACTGAGACCTTCAAAGATATGCCAAGGCTGAGATCTGAGGATGTATCAGACGCCGTATTGTATGTCATTCAAACGCCGCCCGGAGTACAGGTGAGTTCCAGCAGACCTAACAAGCGAAAAACACTTTTGTTGACATTGTCTATTGCAGATCCACGAACTAATTATCAAGCCCGTCGGCGAGAAGTTTTAAATTCACAGAACGTACTCGTCGCTGGAATGTACAATACGTTTGTTAATTTTCGTTTTAAATATATTTTCTAAATTGCTACTACGTTTAAATTGTCGATCAATTAAAATGGAAATTTCACTCGCCTTTTAGAGGAGATGTTAATTTAGGAACCATGTGATTTGGTGCAGAGGATTTACGTTTGACATTGAAAGGTTAAACAAATTTGAGTCTATGATTCAATGGGACTTGCTTCAAGAAAAGGTTAAGTCAAAGGCTTGCCGTCTTCAAATTTTATTGACTCGTAAACGTGTTTGCTCTAAGATTTCAGCTAGTTAGATCTGTCAGTTATGGTTCTCAATTTTTATTTAGTGAAAAGATTGAGGACTGTCAGTTGCGGTTCTTAATTCTTATTTAGCGAAAAGATAAAGATCAGTTGCGGTTCTTATTTTTTATTTAGTGACAAGATTGAGGACTGTCAGTTGCGGTTCTTAATTTTTATTTAGTGAAAAGATAAAGGTCACTTGTGGTTCTTAATTTTTATTTAGTGAAAAGCTTAAGGTCAGTTGTGGTTCTTAATTTATGTTTATTGAAAAGATTAAGGTCAGTTGTGGTTCTTAATTTTTATTTAGTGAAAAGATTAAGGACTGTCAGTTGCGGTTCTTAATTTTTATTTAGTGGAAAGATAAAGGTCACTTGTGGTTCTTAATTTTTATTTAGTGAAAAGATTAAGGTCAGTTGTGGTTCTTAATTTTTATTTAGTGAAAAGATTAAGGACTGTCAGTTGTGGTTCTTAATTTTTATTTAGTGAAAAAATTAAGGTCAGGTGCGGTTCTTAATTTTTATTTAGTGAAAAGATTAAGGACTGTCAGTTGCGGTTCTTAATTTTTATTTAGTGAAAAGATAAAGGTCACTTGTGGTTCTTAATTTTTATTTAGTGAAAAGATTAAGGTCAGTTGTAGTTCTTAATTTTTATTTAGTGAAAAGATTAAGGTCAGTTGTGGTTCTTAATTTTTATTTAGTGAAAAGATTAAGGACTGTCAGTTGTGGTTCTTAATTTTCATTTAGTGAAAAGATTAAGGTCAGATGCGGTTCTAAATTTTTATTTAGTGAAAAGATTAAGGTCAGTCGTGGTTCTTAATTTTTATTTAGTGAAAAGCTTAAGGTCAGTTGTGGTTCTTAATTTTTATTTAGTGAAAAGATTAAGGTCAGTTGTGGTTCTTAATTTTTATTTAGTGAAAAGATTAAGGACTGTCAGTTGCGGTTCTTAATTTTTATTTAGTGAAAAGATAAAGGTCACTTGTGGTTCTTAATTTTTATTTAGTGAAAAGATTAAGGTCAGTTGTGGTTCTTAATTTTAATTTAGTCAAAAGATTAAGGACTGTCAGTTGCGGTTCTTAATTTTTATTTAGTGAAAGATAAAGGTCACTTGTTGTTCTTAATTTTTATTTAGTGACAAGATTAAGGACTGTCAGTTGTGGTTCTTAATTTTTATTTAGTGAAAAGATAAAGGTCACTTGTGGTTCTTAATTTTTATTTAGTGAAAAGCTTAAGGTCAGTTGTGGTTCTTATTTTTTATTTAGTGAAAAGATAAAGGTCACTTGTGGTTCTTAATTTTTATTTAGTGAAAAGATTAAGGTCAGTTGTGGTTCTTAATTTTTATTTATTGAAAAGATTAAGGTCAGTTGCGGTTCTTAATTTTTATTTAGTGAAAAGATTAAGGTCAGTTGTGGTTCTTAATTTTTATTTAGTGAAAAGATTAAGGTCAGTTATGGTTCTTAATTTTTATTTAGTGAAAAGATTAAGGACTGTCAGTTGCGGTTCTTAATTTTTATTTAGTGAAAAGATAAAGGTCACTTGTGGTTCTTAATTTTTATTTAGTGAAAAGCTTAAGGTCAGTTGTGGTTCTTATTTTTTATTTAGTGAAAAGATTAAGGTCACTTGTGGTTCTTAATTTTTATTTAGTGAAAAGATTAAGGAGACATAAAAAACAGTTTTGTGTCGCATTGTGGATTCAATGCCCTTAAGTCTTAAGTTCCAGGCGGATTTACAATGTCTGTAACCAAGGACGAAAATCGTTTACTGTCAGCGATATCGCAGTATTGTGAGAAGTTGTTCGATAAATAGCTGAACTACTGATGATAAGATGGCTTGCTCTATCGACAACTTTCTATCTTCAAACAACAGCTAGCCAGTCGTAAAGAAATAAAATATCTACTGTAATAAAACTGTTTGTCTGCATGTGGATTTGCTGAAACTACCCACCAAACCCGAGTAGATTTCTTCAATGTTACATAAGATTTAATGGAGAAACCTTTAGATCTAAGTTTATCGCAATTGGACAGCTCATTCAAAAGACATAAGAGACCAGGGCGAAAAATTACATTTTTTTAGCATTCAGAACAACAAGAAATAGTGTTTGTTGTTTTTTAACGCCGGAATGGGCGTCGTCGTGGGCAATTCAGTCCGAAAAGCCTGGCATCACTGACTGGAGCGACGGTCTACATTTTTTCCTTCGATCGTAGACCATTTCTCTTTGTGGCCCGAAGCCGACTCTCTGGAGAATTCAACATTTGACTGATCGCTTTGTGCCACAATTTCTTTTCAATCTCTTCCAGTCCTTGTATTCAGGAAAAGTCACTTGTTTGGTCTGAATGCACTCATTGCCTAAATATACTACATTCATTGCCTTCAGTTTTCCAAACATTCTTTATAAAGAGAAAAACAAAAAGGTCTGCTTCACATTTTGCAAATCTACTTAGATTTGTTTGGGCAATCTGTTTCTGTGTCTGGGCTCAACATTCGCATCCCTGCTTAGGGGTTAAAATATGCTACATTAAATGAGAACAACAGTACTGACTGGTATCTAAATTCGATTAAATTTGTTGACAGTATGCCCCAAATATTGATCAACTCTTAAACCTCTTAAACATATAAATCGTATGTCCAATAAGAAATAAAGAAACACTCACCATTAAATGTAAAATAAATATATGACTAAGGCAAAGGTCCCACAGTCGCGTAGGACCTTTCTGCGGGCTCCACATCCTGGAGCTGTATCTTCTCTGTTCAATCTGAAAGCAAACGTATTGAAAATTGTATTTCTGTCTTTATTTTTCTTAAACAACTATTTTTATGTCCGAAAATGCTATATACTAACTGCAACCACATTTATTCAACAAAAACCAACCACCTGTGCCTCTCCTGCAACTTTCAGTTCAGTTCACGTAACCAAAAACTCGATTCTAATCAGTACACTTGTAGGAAATCATGTAATCAACTCGAACATGAACTGCATTTATCATAAAATCATCCAGCCGCATGTTCGTATATTATTGCTGCGTTTTACTTAAACGGAAATGATCAAAAAAAGAACAGAAAAACATGTCACTCTTAGCTAATGGATTCAATTTGTGCTTGACAGTAAAAACAACAAAAGCGTATGAAAGAAATAAAAAAGACAGACTCATCTTTCCCAGAACCCCAGCCACTATCTATCGATGAGTGATGCATGACAGGGCTTGGATACGTTATCCTCTCGAAGCGCGGCAACAAAAAGCATACCACAAGCCCAGTAATGCAATCATATCCGAAGCCCGCGATATTCAGAAGTACTCGTAGTCGTATCCACATTCCGGAGCCGAGTAGATGTATCTGCGTACCCTTGCGCGCGTTTTATTGCGGTTTTACGATTCCAAGCCACTCATCATCTTATGTCTCACAGTCGCAGTCCGATTTCGATAATTCTGTCGCTTACGACTTGCTGCAACAGCAGCAGCAGGTCTCTCTACTTTTTCCCATCTCGGCCAATCATAGAAGATACCGCTCGTGGTTGACTACACTACACTCTTCTTAGCTGAACGAGTTTTACTGCTGCGGCTGCCAGTGACAGCGAAAAGATGTTGTCGCACTTCTTGTACGCTCTCTGTTGACCAAATTCTGTTCAAAGTCTATGTATAATCGTACCTGCGAAGGAGATGTTTTGTAATTACTAAGTGCGTCCGTCTTAACGATTCCACTCGTAGACACAACAAAACACAGAGTCAAAGGCAAACAACGACCATCAGGAGAGTCAGCCTCGCGATCACAACGATCGTCAGGAGTTCTATCGTTTGTTGTATTATCATTCGCGTTTAGACATTGGACAGCTAGACCCAACACCAGATGGATTCTTATATCTGCGACTGCAACTAATACAAACATTATAGGTTTCCGATGCGGAGTGTCTCTTGTAGTTGGTTGAGGAGTTGGGACAGATCACATGCGTTGTCTTTATTGTTGTTTCGTGGATGTAGCTTCCTTTTTTCCGAAGACGGACAACTAGTTTTCGTTTTTCATTTCCTTGTTGTGATTGTCAACTTAAACGTTTTCTCTTTTGTGTGTGTGATTGTTTGTTTTTCTTTCGGATTTCACCAGTGCTTGGAATAGAAAGGAAGCATACACCTGTCAGGCTAAAGTTGTCTGTCAAACGCAGCATCAACTGAATCGTGAACAGTGGTCATTAGGAATGAGATAAGAACAGTTGATTAAATCTCATTTCCGTACTGTCACCTTTCTGTTTATATCCATTGCAGGTGGACAACTGCTGCGGTCTTGACCCAAAGTCAACCGTTAGTTGTTTTCATTTCAAACATCTTTCATTGATTATTTTAAATCTAGATACTTGAGCGTTTAGTAAAAGCTTGGCGCCTTTCCAAGTCAAACTGTTGATAATGCCATTGGTTGCTTTTTTAATCGATGTGTCTGTAGAGGCAGAGAGGAGAATGAGAGTTTTGTTTTTGAGAATGAGGAAGACTTGCTTTATTTATGAAATCCCTCATTCAATAAGAATACAATGGATTTTTTTCAACTTTTGTTGTTTATAGTTCATACTTTATTCACTTGCTGTTAGTGAATTTTTAAACCATTTTGGCTTACTCAGTTGTGCCTCACGCAGAATCCAGAATGCAAGTGACGAACGTGCCTACTATGTAGTACTTGATTTCCCAAAAATGTAAGGACCTGCGGCAATAGACGTTTCTATAAGCTTACCCTTCAAATGGTTAGATAAGGTAACTGCGCAAATGCAGCCGCAATTGTAACTGACACATTTTGTCAATGTAAGTCACTTAGAGGTCCCAACATGATTACTGGGCTGAGGCACTGGCCAAATATGCACCAAACCTTGTTAAAAGTTACAAAATATCAAACAAAAGTTGACAATTGATTTGGCACTATCTTCAGAGCTTGTTAATGGTTCTAATAATACAGTGTTCTGTGAACTGTTGCTCGTTTTTAACTTTCTCCATTACGTAGTAGAAGAAAGATATTTTATTCGAACTCGAGATGTTAATCAATTCTGACAGAGGAACTCAAAAAAGGTTGGTCGCAAAATTCTGTCTCTGGCCGTCTGTCTGTCTTTCCAGCGTCCTACAGCCTTAACGACTGCCCGGATTTGGTTCAAACTTCGGATTTGGAGTTTGGGAGCTTATACAGTTCGAGGCAGCTTTTTTTCCTGCAAGGTAACCTCAATATTAATGGTAGGTACTTCCCATATAAAATGTTCGTACCAGTTTGATTCGTTCGTAAGCGGCTCTGACACTTTCAACCAAAATCGATATTAAAGCTTAAGTAAATGCGGTTACCACGACTGCATACCCAGTTTTTGGCTAAAAGTTCGAATAACGGTACTTTTGAAATTTGGACATATGTATCTCGAAAACGGTCGATACGATTGCAACACAAATTTCAACATAAATTAATTTCAAACTCAACTTTTTATTTACATTATCGCGCAATGGATTTTTAAAAAAATGCATATTTTTAAGAAATTTGCAGTTTTCTTTAGTTTAGTTTAAACGGCAATAAAGATGTTGACCAAAATGCATACCTAAAGTAATATTGATGTTTTCAAAATGATTGCGTCCTTAATTTTCAATTCGAACTACCGAAAACGATACTTTTAAAAACTGGTCATATCTCGAAAACCGCATTTTCGATAAAACTTTAAAAACCAGTAACAGTATCTAGTAATCAGCTTTCAGATAAATAGTTAAACAATAGTATTTTTCAAACTAAAAATTGCCATATTTGGTACAGTTTTGTCTGCAAATTTTAGAAAACAAAAACTTAACGCGCTAGCGATTTTGATCAAAATACATATCAAAGATAATATTAGTATGTATAATAAAAAAGATCCACTACTTAGTTTTTTCAAAAAATTGAACAAACTAGTTTTTTAATTATTACTCAAAAATGGCTACCCAAAGCCGATCCGTGTTCACATATTTTTTTTAAACTCATTACCGCACTTCCATTAAAAATGCAATAACAGCGACGGAAAACCTATTTTTAGCAAATACTACCCACTTCCTCTTTTTTGCAACCATATTGAATGTGCACCTTAAAATGATTCAAGCCAAGCTTTACACAATCAGAGTGGGGGTGCCACTTCATTTGCACCCCACTCACGCCCATCGGCGTATTCGGTTTATAACTGCTCATGCAAATTCAGAAACAAATCTTTGAAATCTTACATATTATCTATATAAAGATATCGGTCTAATACGAAGCCAACTTCACATTGTTCTTTGATATATAGCTACTGCCGTATCAGATGAATAATCCAAAAGTGGATTTTATTAAACGCTAGGTATTCGTATATTGTCCGTTTCAAAAGAAACGATTTTTACCTACCCACGTAATAAAATAAGAAAACAACCAACCAAAGAGAAAGTTTCGTTCGACCAAGTCGTGCACTTGCACTTTATTTTATTTAAAATCGGTAGGTGCCAGCTTGACATCTGGATGGGACTGTTTCTCTGCTAAAATACTTTTAAATAAAATCATGTCCCTCTTGACTGATACACGAGTTCCAGCAATATTTATACACAATTGGCAAGGAAAGGAAATATGCTTAAGAAATTATTTAACTAAAGGTATAACATAAAATTTATAAAATGCAGCACAAGTTATTAAGTTGTTATAAATACTTACATATTTATACTCGAAAGTTTACTATCATTAATTTTATATTTTCATCATATCTGAGACCAATGTAAATTTATGTAAAGACAATGAAGTCGCACTAAATTTGATTAAAAAACTCTGCTCAGTTGAGTCGCACTAAGTCGCAAGGCATTTAAGTAATTTATTGATTCTCATAAATATATTTAATGACAACTTGTGGAAGACTAACCAAAATTGTACCGAACTGACGCAGCGGGGAAATAACCAGAGTGACAATAAGTAGATTTGTCGGTAAGGTAGACTGAGAACCTTTTTGGTTTTTTTTCTGGATTCGAACCATTTAAATAAGTTTTATAGAAAACTTAAATATGCCCTCTTATTGCATTCGACCACTTTAACTAAGACAACGAATTCTATGAGATTGGTTACAGCCGCACCTAAAATTTTCAGCAAAATTCGACCAAACAAATGTCACATAAAAAGTTTGAATCACATATGTCCAGTTATGTAGCATATTATCTCCTTTGAAGCTGAGAACAGAATTCCAAGACGCAATGTTTAACCCTTTCGATCCGAACGGGACATATGTATCCCAGTATACTTTCAGAATATCCTAACTCAAAAATTTAAATGGTGGAATGGTGGTGATTGATCCCTATCCGTAGTTTATGGTATTAACAACGGTAATTATTCGCAATGATGTGGTTCAGGTTGGTAAACATGTTCGTTTTTGTCACAACAAAATCAACCCTTGCACATGAAAGTTGCATGCAGGAGCGTAATTTGTGAATTTTATAAGTTTATTAGTTCGGAAATCGCTAAAAAGTGAATTTAATTGTTGTGTTAGTGTTTTTGCAATATTCTGAAGTTGGTAAGTATCTATTTGTTGCTGTGGTTTTGGTGTTATGTACGTATATATGTTTGCGGGACATTTATGTCCCATCAGTATTCTTGGTTGGGCTATAAGTGTCCCAGTTAGGTTTCTGGGTATAATTTTATAGGAATACCTTCTGATTTATTTTAGCTCCAATATGTCAAGACGACTAAATCAGGCCACTATATCCAATATTTTGGAGGCTTCCGATGAGAATGAAGACTTTTCCAGTGACAGTGGCGATATGTACGAGCCCACAGAATACGAATTGGAATCGAATGCCAGTAGCGAGGTCGGGAGTAATGCATTTGACGACCCAGACAATCTACATCACGATACTGAGGAGCAAGAAGACTCAACCGACAAAGAGTTTCCAGATGCGGGGCCGGAAGTGGAGCCGGAACAAATCAACTTTCCTGCAGATGATTACACCATTTGGTCTACGCCTGGCGTCTATTTTATACCAAGACAAATAGTGAGTAGATATCGACTTCCTAAACTGCACTTGAGCTTTGAAAGGACTGATAATCCGTTACGGATATTCAAAAATATTTTCCCTGAAAGCCTTTTTATATATATCACACAATGTACCAATGAGCGTATTCAGATTTTCCGTAAATCGAAAGGAGCGCATAAAAATATAAGACTAACCGACATTGGGGAGATGAAGATAGTCATTGGCTGTATGATCATTATGTCTTATAACCATGTCTTATAACTCTGAATTAGGACGTAAAAAAGCGCCTCTTAGATTTTATGGTAGTTTTGGCGGAAAATTTAATTGAAGAAGGGAAGACGACTGCAGTTATTCGACGCAGCGGCATATCTGGCAGAAAAAGAAAATTGGGTCAAGGGCATTTACCAGTACAAACTACCATGCGAAGGCGTTGCGTACGTTGCAAGGACAATAAGAAGGAGAGGCGGACAAAAACAATCTGCGAAGAATGTCAGATTCCTCTCTGCATGAGTTGTTTTGCACCCTACCACAAATCTAAATAATTAATCCGATTTTTTTTCCATCAGCACATGAATTTTGTAAAGTTCCTTAGCTGTAAATATTTTCCTTGAACTATGTTCCTTTAATTTTTTTAATTAATTAATAATAAAGTTTATTTTGTTTGAAAATACATTTTTTCCATTTTTCAGTGTTGTGTGCATAAGATCCTGACTGGGACAGTTATGTCCCACCCGAGAATACTGATGGGACATATATATCCCAGCCCCGCCCTCCGCCCCCAAATGTACTTTTTCAACCGTGAATATATAAAATGTCTTAACTCCAACTATTGGTATGATACAACATAACAGAACAGATTTTTTTATCATAGCGGCTTTTCGGATCGAAAGGGTTAAAAAGTTATTTTCGTTGGTTGAACTACAAAGTTGAAAGTTTTATCGTTATAGCGCTGTTCTAATAATAAATGTAAGTCTCGAATTTAAATGAGTGCAAGCTCACAATTGCGAAATTTGTAGAAAATATAGCCATTCCATACAAAATTGCATATTGTGACCTACAAAATATTTAGTGCGAAGGTCAAAAATGATTATTAGTTAGGTCCATTGTGAACTACTACTGAAATTTAAAGGCGGAACTAAAAATGTTTACTGGTAAGGCCCATAAAATTCGTTATATGAATATTAAAAAGCTCTTCACGTTTCGTATTTTGTTTAACAAAAATGCAGGGTAAAAAAATAAAAAGGTTCAGTATAGGCACCCTATGTTTGTCAATACCCTTCATGTGTGTGAGTTTCTATTTTTTGGATCGATAGGAGGGGTCCAAAATCATAGACAAATCAGAGAGTGGGACCCCCAACTCGCAATCCTCTTGCCGCCGGCCCGCGCAATACATTTCCATTCCATTTTGCTCACCTATCGATGTAATGTCAATTAGAATCCGTGTGACATTCAGAAACATACAAAAACTGAAAATAAATGCTGCCAAATGCGGCCAATTGTGGGGAAATGTGATAGTGTTCGGAAATACCACATTTTTACATTACTGAATGCCATTTGTTAGTAATTACACATTGTTAAAAGGCGGATAATTTAATCTGTTTTCTTAATAAAACTATCCACGGGAGATGTTCTGTATACAAGAAAGACATTAGGACAAACATATTTGTGTATTTACGCCTTTTCGGTATCATTAACATCGATTTTATGTGTGCATTTTTTATAAATAACTGATTAAAGTTTGGTCAAAATGGTTTTATTCTCCTACAACCATTCTGCAATGACAATATTTTATAAGTATTTTGAGCGAATGTACACAAAAAAATACTATCCGCACATACTCGTAGCGAATAATTTCAAATTAAACGGATAAAATTCTTTGAACGCTGACAGCAATTTTGCCGACTGCGGAAGTGGCTCATATGTTTGGAGAGTGTGATGGTGAGCCGGAATTTTTGAAGCAACGTGACATTTGTCAATACGAATTTCTATGTAACCATTCTAGTGCACCAAATCGTGCCCGCCCCGTAAAAATAAAGCCTGTGGGAAATCGGCTGAAGTATTGTCTCTGGTCCGAGTTATGTCCAGTCTCGGATGTTTGTCAGACGTTCGCGAGAGGTGGCTATTTAAATATGTATTCCTATTGATGAATAAGAATAACTTATACAATAACTGACTTATAGCGTCTTAGAACTGTCACATTCGAAAGCAAACGCATATGAAGTGCGTTTTACAAATTTTAAGCTAGCCGACATCAAAAGAATAGGATTGGGTTTTTTATTACGCTTCGAAATAAAAATGGAAATACAGTGCGACCTCAATAAAGGCAACCCTCGATACGTGCAACTCCTCGATAAAAGCAATACGTTAAATCTTACCATTGTGGACTCAGTAATTGCAAAAAAAGGTGACTCGATAAAAGCAACTACTTATTGTTTCATGAACTCTTATTTCGTTCGCTATTTGCTCAAGCACTAAACATTTGCCTTCAATGGGCTTAAGTAAAAATGCTTCACTGAACAACATTTTAGCTCTGCAAAACTAACGAGAGTTAGATGTAGAAAAGAATTCTGCGTCCAAAAAGACACAATCAAAAAATTCTCATTTTTTTTTAAAACAATTAAGATTTGAGTTTTTTCCTTTTTAATATGAACTAAAATTATCCGTTTTGGTCTGTTTACCAGTGCGACATGTTCTTTTTACTATTTTGAGGTGTATAGCTTTTTGTCTCATTTTACCTAAGATTTTTTGACTCGATTATTGCAACAAACTCAATAAAAGCAACTGCCCAAATATTTATTAGTTGCTTTTATTGAGGTCGCACTGTACTGCTTATTTCGAAGACACACAATTTCGGCAACTCCGAAATAAGTCGAAATATTCATATGTACCTATGTTTGATGAAATATAACGATTATCGAGGGAAAACGAGACATAGACAGCAACATAAACATTTAATGGACTCGGACATAAGACGAATAGTGTTTATATTTAAATTTTTAATGTACCTAATTCGGCAGTTTTATTCTCAAAATATTTTTGAGGACACAAGCGCATATACTTGGATATATTTGCTTTGCAGATCCAGACGTCAAAAAGAAGACTTCTCGCTATTCGTATGTCCGTAGTGAAGGACTATTCACATGAGAGCGTTTCATTGTTGAAGGTTAGAGTACCGACGAATTTTCCATTCGCGGGTTTGTGGATCACGACTGTTTTATGTGGATTGTGAATAAAGTGACAGTTCGCGGATTTTAAATTCGCGGGAAAATTGTTGTAATTGTAAATGAAGCGATTTAAATCAATTGAGACGCAGTGTTTTTGTTGATTAGATGTTAGATTAATTAAATATAATGCAATTTTCAATTCATAAATACAGGTAAATTGAATTGTTCGTCTATATTTGCAGTTCGGGCTCATGTGAATGGTTCTTTAGTTGTATCGCATTTTTTCGAAGTCTTTTTCAAAAAGTGTAATGTGGTTTTCGGTGAACCAAATCAGATATGAGAGTTGTATTCAAGTGTTGGGCTAGTGAATGAATTATATATTGTAGCTAGAAGGGATAAAATATTTATTTGTTTGGCGAAACCTAGACATTTCGCAGATTTTTTATCAACTTTGTTCATATTTACATTCCAACGGACTTTGCCGTAAACACGCACACCGAGAATAAAGTGATTTTCGGTTTTATTACTGCAAGTACAAATTAATGGCTGTAGGTTCAGGTTTCGGTTAAGACACAGCAGACAGCATTAAATTCCACTCTAAATTCACTTTCGAAGGCGGAATTTAATGAACTTAGAATACGGCCGAAAGACGAAGATCGCAGGGACGTGAGTCTTGGAAGGAGTAAATTGGATTTGAAGCTTTAGGCAGGAGCAGTGATGCCATATTACAAGACAAATCTTCGTTTTCCTGATTTTTGGGCTCCAAAATACGTACAAGACTTTTTACCTATCAAATTCATCAAATTTCATACGATTTTTGACATCAATAATTTTATAAATCTAACAAATTAAAACAACGTTTTCTATTGAACAAAAATGGTA
Source organism: Cheilosia grossa (assembly GCA_963082955.1). Taxonomy (NCBI): domain Eukaryota; kingdom Metazoa; phylum Arthropoda; class Insecta; order Diptera; family Syrphidae; genus Cheilosia; species Cheilosia grossa. The sequence continues at coordinate 33,326,926 of OY720145.1, forward strand.
TTAAATACTTTGTTTTTGTGTACTTAATATTGCGTTTTATATTTGGTTCTTCTTACATTTTGAAATTATCTTGAAAAAAAGATTTTCATTTTGGGAAAACAAGATTTTCAGATTTTTCATCTTCGAACACCGGGCAGGGGATCATTTATAAAAATTAAACAGAGCCTTGATGTCGAACACCAGCATTTATGTGGTGAGTTTCAGACTTGAAACCATCCAAAACAATTTGAATTGAATGGACGGAAAAGTAATTCCTAATAGATTGAATAACAGACGCATTTTCGACAAAAGAGGCAGATGCCAAGTTCTGTAAAATGTGTGGGATAGATTGGTCACCCTTAATCGGTCAGATAAGCCGTGAAATCACTAGTAGATCTAGTGAAACCGTACTTCCGGCCACTAAGGAGTGTTTGTGATTCAAGGGCAGAAGAAAAATATATTTGAAAATATTTAGAACATTGTTTCTTTTTCGACCCTACTTCTTAATATCATACTTTTTCCATTACAGATCATGATACACGAATCATTTGTAAAACGCCCACCAGCCAGTAACACTTTTCGTTAGCCGAACTACGACAGTTTAAGGTTAAGTTCATATTTTATTTAGTTTTTTTTTTCAGTGGTAAATTACCTGTGTCGACGTTAGCCGAAATGACTCAAGTGAAATTGCCCAGTATAATATTTAAACCTTGTTGTAAATATTTACAACAACAAAAAAAACTCTTTAAATTCGTACAGCTGACACACAGTAAAACTGTGTCGTCTAGGCCTTCCATGAATTATGTATGTATCACCAGTGCTGGCCATTACAAATAGAGTTATACAACAATGGGTAGAATTATGGTCAAATGAATTCAGAGGAATTCATCCATTTGGCGATATAGAACGAACAGAAAAGAACAGGACAGGAAAAAAAAAAAAGAAGAAGAATCTACAACTACAACTATGCTGACACAAGGAATCTGTGCTTATGCGATCGACAGCGACCGCAAACAACGAAAACGGCGGCGCACCGTACTCGAGACTGCAAAGGCACTGATCCAACAACAACGACGACGCGAAAAGATGGAAATGGAATGCATTATTGGATTTCTTGGTGTTGTTAAGTGCATATTAAATAGACTAATGATAGGTAACAAAAAAGAAAAAAATGCTAACACTTCGTCGGAGTTGCTGGAAAGTATTCAACCGTCCAGTGGATGGATGTGTCCCGATTTGGTGTTCAGCGCACAGAACCGCATTCAAAACGGGAACGGCAATATGAATACAACGAAAATGGGAATTATTATAGTTAGCCTGTCCGTGTGCCGTGCTGTGATGGTGCGACGGGAACGAGCACTGTTGTTGCTCTTCTGCGCGTCCTGCGAGTGGACATTCCAATGACATTAAATCATGCGACTTATGGTTAAGTTAGTAGCCTGATGAGCGCTTTATATAGTAAATTAATTTCTATATGGCAATTATGTATTAATTAGTTTAAATCTGATTTTGTTTGTTGATTTTCTTTTCAGTCCGCTTTGTTGTGGGATTGAATAAGGACACAATTGGTGTATGTTTTATTAAGAAGCATTTTGCTTATGGTTAGCTTCTGCTAATGCAAATAACGTCGGGCTTTCTGCTGATATTCTCGTGGCGGAAAATCGACACGGTTACGGGAAGTCCTAACTCCACAGGATCAAAAAGTTACGTTTCAAAATATGTCCCAATTTAATTTTTACTTAAAAAATAACACAAACAGCTGACAAAATTGCGCAACAGAATAGCTGAACAATTTGTTCAGCGCTGATGGCTCTCAACTTGGGGCTTACATTTTAAATTAATCTCAGCGAGTACTAGAATAACTGAAAAAATCCAACGTTGAAAACAATTAATATTCATATTATAAACGGTGGTTAAATTTTAAGGGCCGATGTTGAATGTGAACCACACCTAAATGTCAAGTTTTTTCCTGCATTTCATTTTACATTTCTCAATTTCAGACTAACTCAATTTGAACCATGGAAAGATACACAATCGAGCAACGCGTTGAAGTTATTCAGGCTTATTATGAAAATGGGCGTTCAAATCAGAATTCATATCGTGCACTTCGTGATTTTTTCGGTCAATTTAATCGGCACATTTTCACCTCAGTGGATTCGTCAATAAGCAGAATTGCCGCATTTGGGCGAATGATATTCCAAGAGTGACTGTCGAATAACCAATGCACCCACAAAGAGTGACTGTTTGGTGCGGTTGAAAGAAAAGGTGTACGTTGATAAGCCAGCAACAATTCAAGAGCTAAAGAATGAGATAATTAGGTACATTGACGGCATAGAACCTCAATTATGCCTCAGCGTCATCGAAAATTTGGACCATTGGATGGAGATGTGCCGTAGAGGTCGCGGCGGCCATTTGGCCGATATATTTTTCCATACATAATTGAACCATACTAATATTATCATAATAAAAAGAAATGACAGTTATTTCCAAAATAATTTGTTTTTAGTTTTAGTTTCAAAATCAACATCGGCCCGTGACGTTAAAACTTAAAACTTAAACCCTTTATAAAGAGGTGTTTGTTTGTAGGAGGTAATTTCCGGAACTAAGGAACCGATTTCAAAATTTCTTTCACTAATAGAAAGCTTCGGGATAGAGTATTGACAGGCTACTTTATTTTAATGATTTTTGGCACTACGAGAATGAAAAACTCCGAAGCAGCTTACGTGATAAAAGCTATACCTATCCATCCACTGCCATCCACTCTATATTATTTCTGTAGTGTATATTCAACAAATCTTAACAAATGAAGTGTCAATAAAAAAAGGATGCTTATTTTTGAGTTTTTTACTTTTTTAAGATATTAAAAATTGAAAAAGTTGAATTTTACTACAATAAATTTAAACTAAGCAGTTGTTTACGAACTATTATTCCGAGAAAAACTTTACTTTCATTCTTCCTGCCCGTACAAACGACGCCACTAAAGAGAGTCGAGAGACGACTACAGTCATAAGAGTAGGGAATACATGACTCTTCTCTTCTACGTTCATCCACACTTCACAGATAGGAAATCTAAGAGAGAATTTTATTTTCAAAATTTGCGGGGGAAGGGTCGCATTGTTGTCGATCTCCGACACCACTCAACCGATTTCAATGAAATTTTGTGGATGGGTATTGTTAGTTCCAGCTTTGAAGATAAGATAGTTTCAGACAGGATAGGTCCAAGCAAAAGGCAGGGGCAAAACCGAGTGGGTACAGCTACATAGAAAAGAGACTGATCGTTCGATTTTTACAATTTTAGGCTTGGTAAAATCGTATTGCTTCCTTTTTGTTGGTAAAATCAAAGTTAAAGGCGATGAGATTGGGGATAGAACTTTGTGTGGGGAACCGAACTTTGAAAAAATTAGACCGGATAGAAAAACGGGTAGTGCCACTTTAAATAAAGGGTTTTCCAATAAGAGGTGTTATTTTGGTATTCAAAGAAAAATGTTATTTTTTGAGATAAATGATCGGATGTTTATTTCATAATAAAGAGGAAGGTATGCCGTTAATAATGAAAAACAGCATCAGCCAAATGGCCACCACGAGCACGCATACAGGACCATATCCTTTTCATGAAGCTTTCAATATCCAAATCGCAAAGTGGCTGCCCTATGTCCTCGATAGCCTCACGAATTTTATCTTTGAGGTCTTGAATTGACGTGGCCCCAAAGGAAGAAGTCGCAAGGTGTTAAATCACAAGATCTCGGTGGCCAATTGTGATCACCTCATCGAGGGATAACACGGTCCGGAAACTTTTCCCGTAAAAGATCAATGTTTTCGTTGCTTGTGTGGCACGTAGCGCCATCTTGTTGAAAGTAAACGTTGTCCAGATCAATACCCTCCAACTCCGACCAAAAAAATCCAATCCATTCACCGTAACTGTCGATCCAACCTCATTTTCGAAAAAGTAAGGCCCAATGACCCCGCCGGACCATAAACCGCACCAAGCAGTCACACGTTGAGGATGGAGAAGCTTCTCAACAATAACCCTTGGGTTTTCCGAGCCCCAGATGCGACAATTTTGCTTGTTGACGTAGCCACCGAGGTGGAAATGGGCCTCATCAGTCAAGATGATTTTTCGATGGAATTCCGGATCATTCTCATGCATTTCAAGGACCCAATCAGGAAAGACACGACGTTGTTGATGATCGGCCGGCTTGAGATCTTGTGTTAACTGAACTTTATAAGCCTTAAGAACCAAGTATTTATGCAAAATAGGGTTCAATGACGTTTGTGAAATGCCCAATTCCAAAGAACGACGAGGAATGGACAAACCTGGGTTTTCTTCAACACTTTGGGCTACATCAGCAATATTCTCAGTTGTTCTTGAGCGACGTGCACGGGTTTTATTCTTCACATCACTAACTTGTCCCAACAGCTCGAATTTTTCCACCAATTTCTGTATTGCGGTCCGACAAGGTGCTTCACGACGACCAAAAAATGCTTTAGTTTTGCGAACTGTGACTGCAAGATTCTCACCATTTTTGTAGTGAATTTTAATAATTTCAATGCGTTGTTGAAGCGTGTATCGTTCCATTTTTAGTAATGGCGTAGTTTCTACTTTTCAAATGTCAAAGAATAAAAGCTTCAAAAGTGACAGCTACCGAAATAGCGGGTCATTCACAATAACACCTCTTATTGGAAAACCCATTACAACAAAGCTTATTTTAATTGTTTAATTTTTAAATTCTTTGGATGTTCCGGGCTTACCGCTACACAATTCGACTCGGTTATAATTTTGTTGAGCAACCCCAATTCACCGAAACATCTTAACGGATCGCGTTTGATTTGATTGTGAAGAATCTGAGATCAAATGTCATGGAAGCGACGGTTTTGACTGGAAAATTAAAAAATGATTTGCCATTGGTTGGTCTTCAATTTCCCATGCGTCTCGCTTTCACTATGACGAATAATAAATCGCAAGAACAATCGCTGGATATTTGTGGCATCAATTCTGGAACTCCCATGTTTCTCACATGGTCAATTTTATGTGGCGTGCTCACGTGTGAGCAAAACCTCCCGCTTTGTACGTCGTGTACAGTAAAGCACTATATTGAAAAAGCGGAAGGTTGGCCGACACGTCAATCATTCCGGTTTGATTAAAACACGTCGACATTGATGTACTTTAGCTATTTCTATTGTATGTAATATATCTTTTGAATACAGAATTGGAATTGACCGAATAACATAAAGTAGCATATGAATTGCGCATGCTCGGAATTATTATTTTCATTAAAATAACGAATTAGGGTCGAACGAAGTTCGCCGGGTCAGCTAGTTAGAAATATAAGCCTCGTTTTGAAAATGACACATAATCTTACTATGAAAATTCATCCCAATTTTGGGCCCCTATTTAATTTTTACTTTTGGGCCCTTATTTCCTGGGGTCTTATTTCGCGGAACCTCGACCTTTTTCCACCGACTTTTGGCTATCAGGAGCGATGCTTATAGAACAGAAATTTCGGAATTGATCTTAATCTTAACGTGAACACGGATTTTATCACACAACATGGAATCCGAGTTTGAGAAACATGGAATCCGAGTTTGAGAAACAGGGAATCCGAGTTTGAGAAACATGGAATCCGAGTTTGAGTCATTCCTGACCATACGCCCGAAAAATGTGGCGCCTCACGTATTCTAATACATATCCACTTAAACGGTCGGTCAGAGTTTTATCGAAAGAATGCCAGTTGGACATCTTTTACCTGGCCAATGCTGTCAACAGCGTTGTGCAGAAGTACCCCATTGGGTAATTTGGCTCAATGATCCGTATCCATAGAGAAATGGCTCACATTCGTCTCAAAACTCCCTTAATAAATGTTGAAAAATAAGACAAATAGGAATAAGGAAATGAGAATTTACTCGACTGAACGCCGTTTAAAAAACAATAGCTGGTTAAAAGATAAAGATTCACCAAGCGAACGCACCCACAACTTTTGCATTTTTTTTTTAGGAAATTACAACAAAAGAAATTCCTCCTCGTTTTCGTTTAACTAATGTGGCTGAAACTTGTGTGGAATGGCTCGGAAAATGGCTCAACTCCAATATTTCTTCGGAACAACGCTGGCTGTCAAGTTAGAATGGCTTTTCAGTGAGAGGAAGAGAATAAAATAGCGTTTTCCAGCCCCCAGCTCAAACATAAAAATCAAATACCTGGCCATCGTTACACAGAAAGAAAACCCAAGATATCCAGAACCGGCAGCGTAGTTTATTTCCAACCGCTACAGTATCTGATTTCAATCAACTTCCGAATAGACCAACCACTGTCGATTATTGCCTTACACGTTATATGGCGTCCGCATGACCGGAGAGAGTCCTCGAAGATTGCACGTAACTCACATTACTCTACAACAGAACTCCAATTTATTATGGGTGGTAAGAACGATGACCCTTCTTTCCAGCACCACCGCCACCAACAACAGCCAATAATCATCATAATCGCCATAGATTTGCAACCAATATTCTCACTGGAACGTCTTGTTTCGAACTCACTGTAAGAGTCGAGTTACATTTTTCGAATAACTTCAAATTCTGCACTGATGACGTTGCGTTGCTGTTGCGCACACACGTAGAGCAACAATTTTGGTCGACTGCTCGCAGCAAGAATCATCCAATATCGTGTGCTTATGAATGAGTGATTATGATGATGATAGTGACGAGCCCAGCGCACAACTTTGGGGGAAAATTCCTTCGAAATTTCATTTCGCAGTTCGGTTTACTGAAGAGATTTGCTCCTTCTTCTTGGGCGGACGTGTCCATCGGTCCTTCGGTTGAAGGGTTTCGGTTTTTGACTGCCGACAACGACAGCCACGAACAAGAGTCCAACAAGTGAACGGATGTGAACGGTTTTGATGGGAATAATAATTTGAAAGAATTCGCAACAACCAGTAGTGAACCTGTTCATCGGATCATGTTTGTTATTTGTGAGTCGTGTGTGAGTATTCGAGTTTTACAGTTGAATCGATTTCATTGAGGGCGTACGGTCTAAAGATCACGTACTGTGACTGATCACGTACTGTGACTGTGATGTTTGTGTGTTATTTCAGAGCAACGCGAGAGGGTGTTGTTGTTGTTCTTTTTTGCTTGTCAATCGGTGGCTGGCCAGAGTTGAGCGGTTTAGGAAGTGCAATTTATTTTAGTGATCGGCATATGATTAATGCAGTTTGCGCTGCTCAACTGAACAATATAAGTCCAACATATCATGCGAATGAAGTCTGCAACCGTTATCAAGTAGGTAGCCGTGTCACAAGTAATTAACGCAGAATGCATTCTGTATCTACAGGTAGGGAAGCACGGCTGTAGGAAATTTAGTTGTCATCTGTTTCGTGGGTAATAGGTCTGCAGGAATATTGTTACACCAAAATTCTGAGCTATTTCCAGTTGCTCGTCCTGGCATTTGATAAAGCATCGGGTCCGTCTTTAATGCCGCGCCTCAAGTCAAAATTTCATTAATATCTTTGGCGTTTATATTGTCGCATGTCTTTTTCAATGTTACGCTCACCTACGATGCAAACATAATTTTTTTTAATCAGTCAGCTGCTTGAAAACGTACAGGGTCCATGATTGACCTCTGTACTGTTTTTGAATAGTACTGCTGCTACCTATGCCAAGATGTGAAAAAGATTGTATGCCGCCGCTCGACCGATGGCATTTGTTGGCTTTCTTCTCTCCATTTCTGCACAACTTTGAACAGTCTGTTTCCTTGCCTTCCTTGGAAGAATGTCCAAAATCGCATACACGGATATATCTATAATCGTTCCCACTCCTCCGGTCGGCGTCGTGCTTACTTGTTGTATTATTTTTTTTTTTGTCTTTCATTACTCGGCAATTATATAATTTTGATTGCTCTTGCTGTGTCATAAGCTCGCAGGCGTAAGCCCTGCAAACGCAGAAGTACTGATATAACTACTGAAAAATGTACGGAAAAGAAGTAGGTACTTTATTTCCACTGAAAAAGGATGGACGCTTGGGAAAATAATCAGTTAAATACATGCTTTCTAACATATTGAAAAAAAATGCTGTCTTGAATCCGTGTTTCTTGTATAAGGAAGTACCAAAGAAGTACTTTGTTTCTATATATAATGAAGTACTTAAGATGTACTGCCTTTCAATGTAAAAAGCAGTACCTACCTATTTTCTTTATTTCTCTAGCCGGCCGAGCTTATTATTTTGGATATTTTGTAAAGTGTGTACACATCGGTCGCGATTCTTATTGTCAACAACAACAAAGCAACTGGCAAAAATAAAAGTTTGCAGAGTACCTAAATCCGAATACCAATACTCTAAGAGAACGCAAACACATTCAAAAGAACATGTTTCTCTGTGGAAGGGTTTTTGAGAAACTATACTGACTTTTGGTTCGCCTGGAGCGAAGAGAAAGGTGCTAGGGAAAAGAAAGAGCTTTATTCTCAACGCCTATCTTGGAAGCCCCTTGTCTGGTAAGGGCAAGAAAAATGTTGTCTGGTAAGGAAAAAATATGCACCAACATTTTGTACAGGCATAAGACATCTGTATATTTATTATCTGTTCTATAAGTGTGTATCAGAGATGCAAATTGTCTTTTCTCAATTGTACTAAAAACTGAAAAGAAATAGTACTGAAACGTACAAAATAGTATATAATTTTTGTAAATGCCATACCTAACATAAATATTGTATTCAAGCGTTTTTTTTTTTGGAATCTAAATAGGTTTAAGTAATTTTACACCCTAATCCAAATTTTTTCAACCCGTTGATTTCAATTAACCTTTTTACACAATTTGTGTGAAAGGAGCCACTCCCCCAATCCAAAACCATTCATGTAGTCCTAAGAACATCCTCAGAAGGCTCAAGGATGATCGACGGTCCATGAATATCAAATCGGGTAGAAACTCTGGAAACGTACAAAGGACAACAGACTTGTTGCGTTGACATTCATCCTAACAAACAAAAGATAATAGACATTAAATTGTCAAAACTTCTGGTCTTCGGCTCATGTCCACGCCGGACTGTGGCGCCACCTAAGTAACTTCTGGCCCAGCACTTCAACTATTTAAAAATAAGCTTTCATAGATGGTTTAAGTGCATCCAGCCCACAAAAACCGCTCCCAGGACGAACAATATACGACTTTTACCAAAATACTTAAGGCAGATAAATCATTACTTGTTTCCCACGGCAGCATTCCATTCTCCTATAATATCTATTAATCATAAATACAAAATCGTTTTCGTCATCTTCCTACTTCCTCTTTTAACGGCTCCTACATAAAATGTATCTCCACTGACCACTTAGCATAAAATCTGACCGATATTTGATTTTCAAGCCAATTTGCATGTTTTCTCCATTGAGAAGAATCTCCAACCCAATAATCGTGCATTCGCCAAAGCCCGTCAACTGTCAGTCACTCAATGCCCGTATTGACATTAGGTGTGGCACGTGGTAATTACTACATGTGAGTAACGAAAAATTGCTCTGACACCACGCTAAGCCGACATGGATCTGTTAAACGTAGTGAGACTTTCACATCGATCGCTTTATCGGGAGGATCACAAGCGAACGCATAAATTTTGACAGAAAGCCCAATCGGAGGGAGTTGTTCCAACCCATACATAAATTAAAAGCATTTTCAAAATGAAAGACATCATTCGCCGAAATGTGTCGATCTATTGAATCCAAACTACAGAACATGATAAAAATGAATGCCCCTACAGGCATGCTCATGCTCACTGCTTAGCTCAGCTCACGGCTCAGCTCAGTGGGTCGCTGTAGATTCGGCTGCGCATATGTATTTGCATATGAAATTTATATTACGCACCACAGCAAAACCAAACTATGCTGCTATCAATAACTACTTTTCCTTTTTTGTAAATTAAAAAATCCTAATGCAAATTTGCCAGTAAAATCATTTTAATCGGCAAAATATTCAGTGAGCTAAACAAATTAGCCTTTGGCACAGATTCAATGGGGACGTACGGTTGACCTAACCAATTCCTGTAACGTACCGATTTTATTGTTTTTTATTTTTTGCAAGCGATGGAACAAAATAATAATTGCCTCGCCAGATTAATTTTCTTCAGCCGAAGACTACTTTTAGATTGCGTTTAGCATCCTACGGATTTCTTTAAGCGCGATTATGAATGTAAAACTGGTACGCACAAATGGCGAAAGTAAGTGAAATCATTAATTGAAATACAATCATGAAATGAATTAAAGTGAAAAATTGAACAAGGTGGTTACGGCGGAGTGGCATCGCGAAGACGAAAGCCAATCGAGTGTGGATTCTGTGTGTCAATTTAAATGGAAAAGAAAGAGAAAATTAGAAAATTTCATACCGTGGAGATTTAGCAAATGTTCTTATGGCCAACGATGACAATGGACTCGTTCACGTAAGAAAGAGATTCAGTGATAAATTCTAGACAATGGCTTCCACTGTTTGGAATTATGCCGTGGATATGGCAACAAGTGATCAAGGTCGGTGCTTCGTTTAAGTACAGTGGAGATCTTACAGATTAGTTCATTTGATGGTTGTCTGTTTGGGGTTAGGTTGAGGGTTTCCCAAAGCAAAGGGAAGCCATCTTTCATTCAGCACACGCACTGGGAAGTGTGAAAGCAAGGGCCAAGAAATGTTAAGAAGTGTTCAACAAATCAAAAAATACAGAGGATATAAGCTGGGTTTTCGACTACAAGGCGGCTACTTTCAAATTCCATGCTATTTTGTGACGTACAACTTTTTGGTGCTCAAACATTAAACATAAATGAAATAAATTGATTCGCTGGCTTCATTTTTCGACTTTTGAAAATTAATTTTAATGCCACAACTGCAAGTTGAAGACATTTTCTAAAAGTGCCATACTATTTGATCACATTATGTAATTTATAATCGAGTTCGTCCTGCTTGCTCACCAAATATGTTTCATTTCAGTGACAAAATTACTGCGCTGACTTTCGCTGACAATAAAAACCACGTCATGGACGACGAACTTAGAAGCAAAATTTTAATTTGACGACCTTTAGGTCCCAGCAGTCAGTCCCATTGACTTTTCGCTATACATTTCTGCTAAATTTATGTTGGCTTAGCAATAAAAAGAGCGATAAAATCTATAGCCACTTTAGAAATGTCGCCATTATGTACATATATAGGTGTACTTAATTCCTTTCTGAATGTGTTCAAGATACTTCTGCTGTGAGCCGGTAAACTGTTTTCAGCTCCATTGACTTCCAGCAAAATGGAAACGTTGAATCAAACCACAAGCAGAGATATCCAACAGCAAAATAACCAGGAATATCTATAGCAATTTATCACAATAATATTTGCATACCTGCAGGCTGATTTGGCAGCCAACTGATGTCGGAGATGAATAAACTTAAAGAGATGCATACCTATCTTTCGTGCGTTTATCCCCCCCAAAACCCATTTGTTTACATTGTTGTTTCTGTAATTTCAATCCCTGTCTGTGAATACGTGAGGGCTACAAAAAAAAAAACATCTTGCTAATGGCCGGCCACCAATCATCTTGCTGTTATGGGCGTCGCGTTGCTCATTTGTTTTGTGCTTCATATTGAATTTGTTTGGTATTTGTTGCGGCTAAATTGAAAAAAATAGTAAAATTTGAATTAAGGAATACCGTATTCTTGCATTAATATCCAAATCCCGAACTCACATATATACTGGAAAAGAAATGAGAATGGGTTCGTGACTTCATAAATTTTTCGAGAAAACAGGTTGTAGCTTGTAGGCAGCCAGTTTTCCACTGGAAAGTAGAAAGTTATATATCTCTGTAATTCCATTATCTTTGCTGAAGTGCTCTCCTTTTCCATCTCAGTACCCCGGTTCGATTTTTCAAAAATTCTCTGCTTTCTCCCCTTTATACAATATTGGCCACTATTTCCATAAAAAAGTACTCAAAACTGTATAGAAACGAAACGTAGGCGATATCACAATTGGGTAATTTGGCTCAAGTATTTTCGCTTTGGCTCAATGCTCCGAGCCATAGAGAAATGGCTCACATTTGTCTCAAAACTTAAACATCACATTCTTAAAAAAGATGTTGAAGAATAAAATAAATAGGTGGCTTAAAGATTCACCAAGCGAACGCACCCACAACTTTTGCATTTATTTTTTTAGGAGATTACAAAAAAATCCCTCCTCGTTTTCGTTTAACTATAATGTGGCTCAAACTTGTGTGGAATAGCTCGGAAAATGGCTCAACTCCAATATTTCATCGGACCAACGCTGATCACAATGGACAATATCGTTACGGGTATCCCCACTTATGACTATACAAAAAGCGATTTGGATAAAAAGAGAGGACAGTGGGACCAATCCCATAGAAGTCTCAGAGTCCATAGCGATAGTTCGCCTGAAGATGCAACTGATTTAGCCTGTAGAATTCCGGCACCACGCCAGGGAACTTGGTCGACCCTCACGAATTCATTGACGTTCGCCTTGATAGGCTTATCAATTTTGGCTTCTAATAGGATGGGCCGAATAATTGGGCAACGAAGTGACGATCCATACACCAAAAACCTAATCTCAGACTGGTCCATGATAAGCCTTCCCATCAATCATATAAAGGCTACAATAACAATATAAAATATATGTAACATTTAGTTTAGTTAAAATTAGTTAAAATTGGACAACGGAGCGTAAGACCTCCATTAAACAACAAAACGCTGTTTCTCGACACTCAAATGAACTAAAGTTGTAAAATTCGGAAATGTTGTTATCCGAACAAAGCTCTTTGTAAAATATTGATGGATTGGAAAACGGGCCGAGACACTTTTCCTACACCAAAGATATTTAAAAAAAAAAGCATTAACCTCAAATTTGTTAAATGGTTAATGTGGAAGCATTTAAAAAAAAAGTATGATCAGTAATGGACAATGGGGCGTGACATCTCCCATACAAAAACAAACAAACGCTATGGCCCTTAGAAATAGAAAAAAAACCGACTCTAAACTCGACTTTTGCTATAGTGAACTCTAAGCTCCATCTAGCATTTCATATAAATGCAACAAATTTAACAAAAGTCAACAATTTAATATATAATTTAAACTAAGAGTTATTTTTTGCCAAAAGTCGTATCTAAAATGTTTTATTGCTAAGGGCCTATGTCTCGAAACTCTGGGAGCTTAGCCTGCTAGGAACATTGATGTGTATTGTCCGAACAAACTACTTCGGAAAACGGGGCGTGGCGCTTTACATACACCAAAGAAGACGCAGTAACCGACGCCGAGTACCCGGTATTTGTTTTTATAGATATAAGCGCTCAAAACTGATGGTAACCAAAAATTGCATTTAGTACATTATTCTATCCCTAGAGGTTTAAATTGTAGCTTTTTAAATGTTTTAAATGATGGAAGTTGAATTATACTAAAAAGAATATTGGTTTTAATGATTTACAAAAGGCAGTCCTCCGCACTAATAACAAATTTTAGACTCTACTTTAAATTTACGGAAGCTCACAATTGCGAAATTTTTATGGAAAATATGGCCACTGTGAGCTACTAAAATTTAAAGTCGGAACTCTAAATGTTTATTCGTAAGGCCCAGTGAGCGGAAGATCTTACTTGGTTCGATGCAAATTTCATAAATAAGATTTTTTTTTCTCTAAACTTTTCGCAGACATCAGACAAACATCCGAAAGTGCAACTGTCATGAAAGCTTATCAATTCAGCCTTTTAGTCTCACCATAAAATGGTGGGTCCCTTTCGTTCTTCTCCAAAATACCTATAAAAATTCACACAAAACGAATGGCTGTGAGAAAATTGGCCTAGATTACGTATACGAACCTCTGCGGAAAACGTTTTTATTTGTTGTTGGTCAAGCGGCTGGTCATGCCCGCAACTCAAACATCGGATACCAAATCAGTCTTTTAGTATTTCAACTTTCAACGATGTTCAAATACTCAACCTTAGGAAATAAAACCAGATTTTGGTGCGGGTTCCTGGTCACGACTGGCATTTTATTATCTACCATACACCTAAATCGTTTATAAATTCAGCAACAAAAAGCCGTCAACAGACGAAATGTACCTCATATTTGGAGAACATCCAATTCCGCCTAAAACAGGGGGCCTTAGGCTCTGTTCAGACGATTGCCAGATCTGACAATATTATCGGGTCTACAGATGAAAAAATTGTCCCAAATGTCTGCCTACCGTATGTGAACTGGCAATTCTGTCTACCAATATTTGCAGAAAAGCCATTGTCAGATAATTGCCTGACCGCCATCTTACGATGAAATTGTCTGCCAGTCGTCTGAGCACCCAATTTTATCATTGTCAGACCATTGCCAGACGCTTAGGACATTTGCAGACCCAATTGCTATTTGCAGATGTGCTGTGGTTACGACATCTACAAATATTTCATTTGCAGACAAATATTTTTCTTATTGGAACGAACAAAAAGAAGTTTCGGTGTTTACTTTGCATTTGTGAGAATGTGAGAATTAAATAATTTCAAACATGTATGCGTGGACGAAGCCGTCGATATAACAACGAAAAGGATCTGGGAAAGTTTATAACCATTTGCTTTTTTAATGATACTTCTAAAAGGATCTAGAAATATTTATTATTCTTTCTAATCACTTTTTGTTTTAGGTATATTTTGTATTTTCTGTTTTATGTTGCTTGTAAAAGCATCTGGACATGTTCATGATCTTGTCATTTGTATTCTTCCTTTTATAATCCTTGCAAAATGATCTAGAAATATTTATAATCCTTTCTCCAATGCAGTTTGGAAATTTCCAAAGTTCATAAATTTGGTAGCAACAGATTCCCAGGACTCCGGTGTTCTCGGCGTCTAGAACTCAAATTTTTTGTACATTGAATTAGAAAATGAAATAATTTTCCTGAAAATATATATCCACGCGCATCCAGAACATCTGGAATGATGGACGAGATCGTTGACGCAGGAATGCGAAACAGATAATATTACAGGGAACGAAAATGTTCCCATACGTAGAGCTGAAATGCTCGCACGCATATTTGTTTTTTGCTTTTGGATTTTCCCAGTCACTTAAGCAAGACGATCAACGAATTGTTTGAGATCCATACTCAAACAATTGCGATACAATTTTGCGTGCCCTCCTACTATCGGCGTGCCAGCCAATCCTTCGGCCAAACACGCCGACGTTTGTGTGGCAATTCATTCTCCTCCCTGCTCTCAAATACGTTCGCGGCAAAAACAATCTCAATTGCATCTTCTTGTTCCATTAAATTTTGTTTTCTTATGTGCTTCTCAATCAAGACTTCACCACCGAATGAAAAAAAAATAATTTTGGTTTGTCTGACAATGCCTTCAAAGGGATCTGCAAATATTTTGTGAACAAACATCTGCCAGCCGTGTGAACTGGCAATTTTTTATACCTGACAGCGTTGCCAGACAAATTATTTGTAGGCGAACCATTTGCAAATGAAATTGTCAGAGTTTGGAACAAATCCTGGCAGCCGTGTGAACTGGCAATTTGGTATTGTAAGGTAGTTCGCTATTGTCAGATCATTTGTAAACCTGACAATATTGGCAGATCCTGGCAATCGTCTGAACATAGCTTAACTAATAATCATTAACCTTCATATTTTGTAGGTCACAATGAGTAGTTTGATATGGAAAATGTACCTACCCATTGTGAGCTCGTAAAATCTAGCCTGAACATAAAATACGGTTATTAGTATCGCACAAGATCTTTTACATCTTAGTAGGCAGGTCACCTCACCACGGTCTTGAAAAAGACAAATGCAAGAGTAGGTAGAATATTAAGAACACACTTTGCTTAGAGGTCACCATCACCATCAGCATAAACTAAGTATTAAATGGACCGTCAGCTCCGCCCACTTAAGAGAGTTTGCCTAACAGCTGTTTTCCGTGTTTCTATGTGCGAAAGTATGCGCGCCTTTTTAAAGTATATTAGACGCAGGCATAAACTTGAACATAGCAACCTGACGGATGACTGACACTTCATTCTGCGGTGACATTGGAAAAAATTCAAATAATTCAAATAATTGGCCGTTATCGGGACGTGTTAAAAAACGGTTGGGAGTTTCATTAAAACGAATATGCATATTATAAGGATTTCTATTATTTTATCTCGATAATATAATAATAGTACGGGTGGTTTACATTGTTATAGTACACAATAGGAATCGATGAACTAAATGGATCATCTGCAAAAATAAAATGCAATCAGAATGTATCTACAAATAATTATTTGGAATTTTAGTTTCGATTCTTTCGCGTACATTTTAAAGAAAATAAATCCCTAAATTGATTTTCAACTAGAATTTAGTTGGTCATCAGAATTTCTCAAAATTTGTTGGTACATATTCTCGGCTGACTCAATTGTTTTCATTAAGTACGTTAGTTTGAAATTCTTTTGTATATTGAACTGTTTCAAATTTTGTAATAAATTTAATTTGTTTTGTTTTTTTCTTCACATTTTTCACTTCATGAAAAAATTATAACTCCAAAATCTCAGCCACTCAGAAATGTTCATATCTCTGCCCTTTATAAATTCTTCCCTTTGCATTCGTTGCCCTGGGCGAAATAATTTTTGCTCAATAACAACAAACGAAATAGACACAATAATAATTGTATGAGCAAAAATGTCTTATTTTATTTCTACGAATGAATATTTCTCAGTTTATTCCTTTTTTTTATGTTCATTACATTGGTTATTAACAGTTTTGCAAAATACATGTTTTTGTGGTGAAATAAAACAACAAATTTTAACTGTGGGAACGCATCCATCAGTTGACAGAAACTCACCAAATACCCTACTTTCAGTCAGTGCCTTAAGCACTCCATTTTTATTTTTCCCACGAAGTGTGGATATTTATACCTTGACCTGCAATTCCCTCGATTTGTTTATGAAAAAAACTTTCTTTAAAAGTAAAACTTGTATTATTCGGAAAGAAATTCACATTAAATTAACCTTCGGTATAAAAATCACAGTCTGTTAATGTTATAAATCCCTTTTTTATGGACATTTAGTGTGTTGCAATGTAGTTGGAATGTTTTTTCGTCACATTCCAGATATTTCCACAATATTCCTGGTTTGCCCGCAAGGTTTTTCGGGCATAAAGATTTGTACAATAAGGCAGAATTACCACGATGTAGGATGACCGCTGAGTGTCATTATTTCATTTTTTTTTTTGCTGCTTCATACGTATTCACAGACAGAAAATTTAAGAGAACATTTTCTTTTCAAAATTTGCGGGGGGAATCGGCTAGGTGCGCGGGAGCTGACGGTCTATTTAATACTCAGTTTATGGTCACCACTTGCCTTCAAACAGTTGTAGTCGTGCGATCATCTCCGCGCCATCCCGTTAAACAATCTCACTGAACTATAACCCAACTAATCCATATGGCAAATAATTACGTGGCTACTTGCGTGTTGATCTTCTAATCCGATATAATGGGCGCTGTGGCTTTTAGCATCTCGCCAATTAAATCAAGAATTATTTTTAACGTACTTCTCTGCATTAACGACTCTAACGACTGACGTCTGTATCTGCAGCTACTTATTATACGATGACTGTTCTCGCTTACTTTGCGTTTAATTGTAATAATAAATAACGCCTAATTACGTAATGATTTACTGTAGATAGATTAAAACCACAAACCGCTCATTCCTGTTGTTCATCATGACGATTTGATGTTCGTCTATCATCGCACAGCGCTAACAAATCAAATAAATAGAAAAAAAAATAACAAAAGCAATTACCTTAACCATGACACCGCGTTCAAGTATCTACGGGCACTTGTTGCGTCCGGAGTCGGTTTCTGTTTTATGCCATGTTAAATTTATGGCCGTGAGTTCATTCAGTTTATCTGCGGCGGAAAGGAGCCCCTACCTCGCGCTCTTTACCATCGGAGATCGATGTCAAAAACAAAAAAAAAAAAAACAAACAAAAAAGACTGAAAGGCAGTGTTGTTAGGACTCTCTCTTCATTTATCCCACAAAGCGTAGTCATTTTTCCCATTCCCAGTTCACAGTACTTAAATTCCCTTAAAAATCCCTCGTTCCTCGTTTTTGCGATAAATCCGTATTACACGGACAAAAATAATATTAAATTAACCTTTAATGCTGGTACGCAGTTCAAGTGAAATTCAATTTTTCATACAAATTTTTCACTGTCAAACTGAACTTTCCACATAAAAATTTCACCAGGCAGTACGCAGTTCGAGTGGAAAATAGCGCTTCCAAAACTGAGTTGCAGGTGGCGATACTGCAATCTCTCTACAGCTATTTCACTTGGTTTTCATTGTCTAGTCGCATTAATTTTGATATTTTAGATGTTTTTTTCAGAATTTCAGATGTTTCTTAAGACAATACTAAGTTTTTCGCATTTATAAAATAGTTTTTTCATTGAATATAGCGCGATAATGTTAGTTGTACAATAATTTGGTGGCATGGATGACCTTTTCCATAAGCAGGGTGCCCCAAGAATATTTTTCTACCCAGTTTTGCTCGAAAAAGGCCAGCAGATGAATTCGCGGATCTTTGAAAATATGTGTAATTTCCATGCACTGTTAACTGTCTAATTTGACGGCTGTCCTAATTATATTTACAAATCAAACATTATTTGCAAATTGAAAACTAATAAAATTGCCATGAGAAAAATAAAGGGTTTTCCAATAAGAGGTGTTATTTTGTTATTCAAATAAAAATGCCATTTTTTGAGATAAATGATCGGATGTTTATTTCATAATAAGGAGGAAGGTATGCCGTTAATAATGAAAGACAACATCAGCCAAATGGCCACCACGAGCACGCATACAGGACCATATCCTTTTCATGAAATTTTCCATAACCAAATCGCAAAGTGGCTGTCCTATGTCCTCGATAGCCTCACGAATTTTATCTTTGAGGTCTTGAATTCACGTGGCCCCAAAGGAAGAAGTCGCAAGGTGTTAAATCACAAGATCTCGGTGGCCAATTGTGATCACCCCATCGAGGGATAACACGGTCCGGAAACTTTTCCCGTAAAAGATCAATGTTTTCGTTGCTTGTGTGGCGCGTAGCGCCATCTTCTTGAAAGTAAACGTTGTCCAGATCAATACCATCCAACTCCGACCAAAAAAATCCAATCCATTCACCGTAACTGTCGATCCAACCTCATTTTCGAAAAAGTAAGGCCCAATGACCCCGCCGGACCATAAACCGCACCAAACAGTCACACGTTGAGGATGGAGAAGCTTCTCAACAATAACCCTTGGGTTTTCCGAGCCCCAGATGCGACAATTTTGCTTGTTGACGTAGCCACCGAGGTGGAAATGGGCCTCATCAGTCAAGATGATTTTTCGATGGAATTCCGGATCATTCTCATGCATTTCAAGGACCCAATCAGGAAAGACACGACGTTGTTGATGATCGGCCGGCTTGAGATCTTGTGTTAACTGAACTTTATAAGCCTTAAGAACCAAGTATTTATGCAAAATAGGGTTTAATGACGTTTGTGAAATGCCCAATTCCAAAGACCGACGAGGAATGGACAAACCTGGGTTTTCTTCAACACTTTGGGCTACAGCAGCAATATTCTCAGTTGTTCTTGAGCGACGTGCAAGGGATTTTATTCTTCACATCACTAACTTGTCCCAACAGCTCGAATTTTTCCACCAATTTCTGTATTGGGGTCCGACAAGGTGCTTCACGACGACCAAAAAATGCTTTAGTTTTGCGAACTGTGACTGCAAGATTCTCACCATTTTTGTAGTGAATTTTAATAATTTCAATGCGTTGTTGAACCGTGTATCGTCACATTTTTAGTAATGGCGTAGTTTCTACTTGTCAAATGTCAAAGAATAAAAGCTTCAAGAGTGACAGCTTCCGAAACAGCGGGTTGGAAAACCCTTTACAAAACATTTTTTTGTTTGTATTTGGAGGTTCACTGGAAGGCAACATTATCGAAAGGCAACATTATCGAAAGGCATTCCAGGGGTATAGTAGGTACGCGAGAGATACTTCGGCAATATGTAGGGACTTTAAACCGGTGTAAAACACCTCCGGAGGGTACTGACTTTTGTCATTCCAACTGCGATTGCACTAAGCCGTTCACCTTTTTTGGTAGAAAATATAATTTCTTCGTCTTTGCTACTTTTGTTTTACAGATATTTATCCGCCTTAATCTACTGATTTCATTGTCTGTATTTAATAATAAGTATTTAAAATAAGGTTATGTCTAAGCCAAGGTGGTTGAGAAGCTTACTTCTGTGCATTTAAGCAACTTGTTTAACTTCTTTTTCATTTATTTCAATGTTTATATCTCTATTTACATCAGCGTTGTGTGTACCAAGGTGCATTTGACTATGACTATGTTCATTTGTAATATATTTTGGAAGCCCTTAATTTTATAGAAACTCCCTTGGAGTGGCCATGCCCACAACTGGTGCCCGTAGGTCCATGCTGGTTTCAGAATTTGGTTGTAGGGACAAAATAGCACTAATTGTGGTTGGATATCTTCCAATAAGTCAATACATTTTACTGTATCACATGATTCACAAAAAGTGAAGTTTCCAATGTGTTTCCTCCAGCTGTTTTCTTGTTTAGTTTTGTATTTTATAGGTAGCCTAAGATCTTCTTGAACTCCCACAAAAAGCAAGAAACTTTTGAGCTCAGTGGCCCTGCATAAATTTCTCCTCGGAAAATCTCCAAACAAATATGTCACTTTCAATTTCACAGCACTCTTTGGAGAGGAGTGAACATTTCACTTCACTCGAATAGCGTACCAGCCTTTAGTATTGAAATCACAGATTGTTAACATATGATTATTTTTGGTGGCACTAGAAAATGTTCATAAATGACAATTTACATGATCAATTTTGAGTGGACACCTTTTCATGGTGAAATGTAGATGTTTTGTTGAAATTGCAGCAACAATTTATAGTTTGAATGATTTTTAGATTCCTGAAACTCCCACAATTTCGTGTTGCTTCCCTTTATCCCACGGAAGGCTTTTTAGGCATCGACAATCCCACAAAAAGCGATAAATCCCACGATATTATAACACTGCTGAAAGCCTCTTACAGACACATTTCCAATGTGCCCACTGATGGTCATTGGGAGTGGGACTGCAACTGCGACTGGGACTCAATTCAACTGAAGTTACGTGCTAAGTAAGTCTCACAGGCGGCGGTGGTGGTGTCCGTAATTAATGTATCTCATAACGCACAACACTCGCTCTTAATTACTGTTCTCACGAGAGTGAGGAAAATAAAGGTCATCGGATACGGATACACCTTGGTGTCTGCAGAAGACACGGAACGAAGTACCCACTACACAGAACTGATAGCCGTGAAGAATGGAGTTATTTTGATAGGTCTTCGAGCTGAGTCAGAGGGCTGCGGGCGTGTGCTTTCGTCAAGATACAATCGAAACTGTAAGATCTCTTTGGGGGCATTAAAGGCAGACGCTCACACACTGTGCACTTGTAACTGTGTGTATCTGATACTTTGGTTCGTGGGGAGATAAACGGTTACTGCGTTTGAGTTGTTATTGCTGTTTTTTTGTTTTTTCTCCTTGGTCTTCACCGCATGAAGATGTTGAGGCCAGCACCGAAGCAGCCAAGCAAAAGTGAATATCATTCATACGCACCGGTAATTCACGTCTAATGAAGGATAAATACGTTCCGATGGATTCCGAGTATATTGCTGCACAAAAAAAAATTAAAAAAAATCTTGTTTGTACAGTTACGATTAGTGGTAATAAAAATAATCTGTTTTTCGGGTTCCGCCTGAAGTTCGATCCGTAGTTGTACAGAGTGATTGATCAGCGTTTATGTAAGGTGACTGAATGTCAGTTAACGCCGCTGAGCAAAATATGGGTTATTGTGGATTATAAATGATGTTACAGGTGGAACACGTACTGAGCCGGGGTTATAGTGTGACTGAAATGTGGGCTACCTACATTTTTAAGGCGGGTTTGTCTATCTGCTGTCTTGTATTCATAGAATGTGGTTTTGTGTTTAGACAACAACTCAGGCGTCGACTGGATGATGTTCAATTTGTCTTGCCGACACAGTGTTCGATGTTGATTTGGCGGTAAAGTGATTGACACGCTTCGGGGAATACATAAACGGAGTGATGGATATTTTTACGAGGTTCATCGACCCAAATTTGATTGTTTGAATTAGTTGTTTGTTGTACACAACTGAACTGCGGTCAATGAGTGTCTATTTGCACACCAGAAAAGAGTGAACAAAGGTTGAGTTCGTTCACATTTTTTTGTTGCTATTTAAAGAGGGTGCATTTCTTAAAAAGTTTGTCCAACTGTCGGGCAAAACTCTAGTTCTTGTATTTTGCGGAAGAGCAATTCATAGATGTACAAGTTGGCCTGCGATATCTGGTGGCAAAGAAAAGAACCCCATCAGACATACAGGAATCTGTCATCGGTAAGCGGTACGTTTATTTTTGTAAAGGTAATTTATTTATTTTATTGATAAAAAACTATTTTAATTGATATAAATGCGTTGTCGGTCTAAAATTCAAGTATTGTTTATGAAAAATAAAATAACCACGTTCAAAAGTGGAATGAAAAATTTGTGTTGGTTTGGTTTTTTGGATAAGATTCTTTTCTTAACTTTTTAAAGTTCTTTATATTGTTGTTAATATTCTATTTATTGTGCAGCATTATCCCAAATACCAATGGCGGACCCACCTAGCCGAGATTTATCTCAGACTTTCTCGATAATCATATGCGATATTGCAGAATATTTTAGCGGCATATAACGCTCCATTCGCGAAGGGAAAGAGCTTGTCAAGGCTGGTGTGATACCACATTAAGCAAACAGTAATGTAACTAGTCTGGTTATTAATGCATCCTCAATGAATTCAAAACCCCACTAAATAAAACTAAGATATCTAACAGTCTTGGAAATTTTGGATTTCTTCCTTCAGAGCTTGTGAAGGAAGAAAATGCGAGCACATCGCAGCATGTCTCATACATTTTAACAGGTTCGATTTAAAAGGAATCGAGAGCTTAAACCTTCTTTTGGAATTTTGTGCATGGTTATACCATTTTGTCTATGTGAGTTGCACTGGGGTACACCACAATGAGACGCTCGATCCAACACTATTTCTTTATTTTCCATTACTGTAAACTGTTTAGAAATTTGTTTGATCGTTTTTTATTATCAAATGTATTTATATTCTATAATATTTAAATGTTTAATCTCGCTTAGCTTCTTTTACGTATATTTTTTCGCTTATCTGTCAAACTTGTATGTCTAGTAGGGTTCAAATTGTAGCCGCTTGGGTACACCCTCCATTTCTCAATAGTCGCTATTTATTCTTTTCTCACAAAACTGAAACTTGGAAGTTGCGCAATAAATCTACAAAAAGGGAGCCTAGATTAAGGCGTAGCTAACAAACCTATCATACCAATGCTATAGAACAAGACACACATATACACAGTTGAGAAATAAAAAACATACGCAGCGATTAAGAAATTAGTGAGCAAAAAACTGCTTGAATTGATTGATTGCATTTATCCACAATATTTGAGATAAATATTTAATGGAAGAGCTTGATTAATTGTTTTCATTCGTGTAATGTGAGCGACGTATTGGGAAATAGAATGCTGAGACCATACTTGAATTGTCAAGTACGATTTGACCATGTATCGAGAGAGAGAGAGACAAAAGAATCGACTTTGAAATTGGAACGACTTGCTGATATGAACGCAGGAAACTTTATATATGCTATTAGGCCCCAGTTATAGCCATACGTCAAATGCAACCGAAAAAGTTGGAACAGTGTGAAAATGGGTTTTTTGACGTTTAGGCGGTCATAGCGAAAATTCTGTCAGAAAAATTTGTCCTTACGAAACCAATACAATTAACGCCTGTTGGCGGGGTGGCTTAGTGATTAGTGTGTTGGACTACTAAGCGAATGCCGAAAAACCAAATTCCAGCTTAAGGTTTTATTCCACTGCGCCGCCTCTTGCGAACGTCTGACAAACACCTGACAGTATAACTGTCATGAAAAGGCTTCTCAATTAGCAGTTTAGACTCGGCATAAAATTTTGATCCCTTCCATTTGTCCCAAAAATGGAAAGCTTACACAAAATGTATGTTTGTGAGAAGCCAGGCCTGAACTGTTATACAAAAAGTTTGTGTTTCTTTTTTAGCTCAGAGACATCAGAGCTCAAATTTGTGTTTCTTTTTTCGTTCAGAGCATGATCAGAGCTCGGCTCCGCTATAAATTCTGACAACGACATCAGATCAGAAATTAAACCAAGAGTTACACTTGCCAACCGCTGTTTCTTTGGCCTAAGAAGGCAATTGAGAAGTAAGGCCTTGTCAAGAACCACTATATAAGACCCTCATCATCCCAGTCGTACTCTATGGCGCAGAAGCATGGACGTTATCAAAGGCGGATGAAGATCTCCTTGGTCGTTTTGAACGCAAAATTCTTCGAGTGATTTTCGGTCCCGTTTGCGTTGACGGGCTTTGGATGAGGAGATTTTACAGCAAACTCTACGAGCTGTACAGCGACATCGACCTGGCCAGAAAAGTGCGCATCAGTCGACTAAGATGGCTAGGACATGTTGAGCCAAAGGACACCTTTTTTTAATTTTTAATTTCAGCACTTAGTTGATAGTTTTGGGGCTCTATCGTTTCGACGAAAATCGTTTGAAAAGTTACGGAATGAGTGCCCAGTAGTTCTATATCCTGTTGCTGAAAATCCCAAATATCTCCACCAACCATTCACAGAAGCCACTAAAAAATTGCAAAGACTTTGAATGAATGGGGAAATTATCACAAAAGAATAAATATTTGTGTACATAATGTGAAAGATACCGAATGTTTAAGACAATCAAACCGTGCTGCCGCTTTGTGGCATAACAACAGATATAGTTTAATCCGAATCGAAGCTTTCTTATTGAAAGTCCCTAAGTGTTTGCAACTGATATAATAATAGTACATACTTGCAAATGTGGCTTGAATTTCATTCTCATTCAGTTTAATATTCCTGTCGAGTTTAATATTGGACACGTCTCTTCTTATTCTCATTTATTCTAGTAATGTGTCAAACATATTATTCATATTCGACATATTGATCAGTCCCATTTTTATATTAATACAGTAGAGATTTTGTCAATACTACAATTACCATTTGCACTTTCAAAATTCCTCTCAGTGTCGTAAGAGAGCTTATGTGGGAATCGCAATTTTATCGGCAAATGTAGCTACTTTGCAGTTAAATAAACATAAAAAGTTTAAGTGTACAGGCTATAAAATAAAACAGGCCCAGGGCTAACCCTTCTGGGACACCTATTCAAAAATAGGAGCCCAGCACTCGGGTTTCAAATTGCAGCAAGGGCTTTAAAATCCAACATAAGAATTTAAGTTTTTCGTAGATACGTCGCCGATTCATTTGAGCCACAAATCATCTGTGTTATACTGCAGATCATCATTGATTTGCATATGAATGGATATTTCTCGATTTGATGAAGTAAAATTTGTGCGCTGTTTGCGGAGAAAATCCTAAAATCCCTATGAAACGAAAAATGATTAAAAATTAAACTAAAATGTGTTTTCATTACGAATATATTTTAAAGAATGTTTTATTCATCAAACATGAAAGAAAACAGCCCATCCAACGTGTACGTAAGAATTTTTGTGTATACTTATAGAAAACGAAATTATTGCATAATGTGCGTATTTTTATGTGATATGCTTATTTGAAAATTGTTAGTTAAAACGCTTACAATTTTTAAGTTTTTCATACGGTAATTTTTTTGTCGTATTTAGGGGAAAACTAAAGTTTTGCCTGATTAAAGAAAGGAAAAACTCTTCAGTCTGGGAACACTGTCTGGTAGATGCAGAAGTGTGATTGTAAGCCAATAATATTTTACAGATTCGTAAGCTCTGTTTAATATTCTACTCCTTTTGTACTCCTTTTGTATTGATAAAGAAAGTCAAAGGCAGTAAGACATAAAGGAATTAGATTTCGTTCATAAAACCTACCCAAAAAGTAGGCGTGACAAAGCATTTGTGCGCAACTACACACAAAATAATTAGAAAGAAAGTATGAATAACCTAACCTGAAATGGCATCATATGAATGTTGAGTTTATTTTTTCAAGGGATTCAATGTCCGATCAAATGTTTTCTATACCGCTGTGAATTTGCTGATAATTCAGAACACTTCTCCAAAAGAACGTTTTGTACGTCAATTCTTTTTGTAAGTTGTTCTTTTCGTTCTTGTAAATACTCACAAAAACCTATATCAACCTACTAACTTTAAGAAAATAAAATAAAGTAAAATATCTACCAAAGAAAACTACTCTACATAACCTCGGTATTTTTTCACACACAAAAGAAAAATTGTGTTTCGTACAAAGAATAAAATAAAGTCTCTAAATTTGTGTTTGGAAAAAAATTAGTCATTGTGATTTACTTAAATTTTATGGAAAAATGCGGTCACTTACAGAAAATAAGAAAGGCCAAGACTTTATGAATCTATGATATTTAATGTTAATTCATTGAGAGTACAGAAGCGAAATGAATAAATGAATAGAAAAAGTAAATCAAAGTTAGTTACATGTGAGATAGAGATAATAATTAGACTGAAAGGAGAGTAGGTAACAGTTCATTATTGGATATTTGATTAATTTTTCACAAATTTACAGTCGGAATTCAACATTTTTATTGGTAAGGTCCGATATCTCAGCTCTATCGGCTTCCGACCACATTCCAAACCAAATCTTCCTTCCGACTGTCTTTCTTCTTTTTTTTTCAGTCTACTCAGCGCGTGCAGAAACCACTTCACACGTTTGCCTGGCATTGCCTGATTCCAGCCTACCATGCACAGTTAATGACCATGAAAGAGGCAACAAGGTTGCATGGTTCGATGCAACTTCAGTTAAATTAACACTGTTATTCGACGGAAATGTACCCAATGAATTCCCGCATCTACAGGGGGTTTTGCTTTTGCTGCACGCCAATCAGTTGAATTAAAAAAAAAAAAAAAAAAATACACCTCAGATAACATTCTTGATTTAAGTTTTTTTTAATAATATTGCATTTGCATTATTGCAACGAGGAACTGTTGACTTCCCAACAAAGGCGGATGCTTAGTGGAAATATGCAAATAAGTTCAGATAAATTTCTTAATTTCTCTCAGCGAAATCAATTCAAAGAATTCACTTTTCACCAGACAACTTCTGTCAGTGGGATTTGGTGTGAAAATACAAACCCAATTGTGTTTACAACTAAAAAAGTATACGGTAGGTAAACCATTGAAAGTCGGTTAACTTTCTATTGGAAACATTCCGACATGCACAAAGTACAGAATAATACTTTATTGACTTGAATAATCATTGACAAAAGGATGTAGCTACGTATACGTCTCGTTAGAATTGTAATGATCAGAGAAAGCTTTGACAACTATACAAGTTGCCATTGCCTGACGCAGTTGTGAAACAATTATCCAACCAAAAGTTTGGTTAAGTACTCATTCTACCTAATAAGCGGAAAATTAGAATAATTACAATTTAGGGAAAATTGTTTCACGAAAAGAACAGATGGACTTGCTATAATTGTGTTTTGTAATTGCGGACTACAATTTGATAATTCATGAGACAAGCCTGCAAGACCTACACACTTGTACTCGTTAATTGCATTGTAACTGTGACATATTTTGAAAGTAGAACAAATGACACAGTTGAGGAACGGCAACGGCCGAAAGGAAAAGTTAAAGTTCAAGTGAAAAAAAAAAACATCTGTTGCAAGTTGCCAGTTACATAATTTAACGAACAAGACAAATAAAAAACAGAAGTGTAATCATTCTGCCGAAAACCGACGATATCGTCTATACACTGATTGGTTTTTAATAACATTTCACGCATTATTTATATAAATTGTGGAAGTTATACCTCCGGGTGGTAACCACCAAGTAGTTACTGATCTTACCGAGCTAAAGTTAACTTGCTAAGCATTGACAATGCAATTACTGATGATCTAGTAATTACAAAAATGATTGCGAATCTATGATCTGGGGGTGGAATGTACGAACCTTGTAACCGAAAAATTAATGGTGAAACTCACAATAAATATTTCAGCTGCATTCAGATTCAAATGTTTGAGGCTTAAAAGGTAAGGCTTTTTAGTGGGCAAAGCTAAATTCACACTTTTCATCCAGAGATGTAGATGGCATGGAGAAACCACAAAAAGTATAATAATAATAAAAGAATTCAAGTTTTATAAAGTTTCTTGGAAATTAAAAAACAAACAAATTTAAATATAGATAGATTTAAGGCCGAAATGCAATAATTTTAAGGATATTGATAAGTTTAGAGCGCTCGCTGAGAGCCGCCAGTAAGCTAGAATTAAGACACAGGTTAGCTTTAAATTAGATTTAATCGTTTTTGTCTAGGAGGTAAGTTTAATGTAAGTAACAAATAAAAATGAATTTAAAATGTCAAAAAAAAAACCACAAAAAGTATCAGAAACCTTAAGACTTCAATAAACAAAAGAGGACTTGGACGCCTTCGGATCAACAAGACTGTGTTGATGGCTTTGCTGATGTGAAAGGCGCCAATCGAGTTGCAATCGATGACAAACAAGACTACTAAAGGCAGTTCTTTTTATATAGCAGTTTTTTGCTCCTTTCAAAATTCTGCTTTGCAAAATTTGTAAAAAGAATTTCGACCCATCCACAGAACAGTGGCCCCAACCATTATTTTTAGTGTCGGAACATTCTGATCGGCCAACACTGAGTCGGAACATTGCTTGGTTGTACCCAAAGTACGGATGTAGATACCCATCCTGCCACCACATCCAAACGGACGCTCAAAGAAAATTTTACGATGCAACGGTGAATTCTGCCACAAGAAACTGCAAAAACCTTTGCCGACCACCGCTGCCCTGAACCTCAGAGTAAGCTTTTCTCCAGCATCCAGTCAATTCAGTGCTGCCAAACATGTTTTGGGAGCCGGTTCTATGACTTTTTTTTGGGAACACGGGTAAAAGATTAAGCAATCAATAATGCAGATCCAAATCAGAACGATGCCCTTTTTTTACTTCAAAATAAAAAATAAAAAGTAGACTCCAAATTCTACGGGGTACTCAGATTCGAATTTAAGTCCATTGTGCTGCCATTGTTCAGCGTTACTAAGTCAGTGCTTTCAGCGTTAATTTTAGGCACTAAAAATTCGTTCTACATTGCAGTCACTCGCCGTGGTAACAATTTCAACCACCCAACCAACACGAAGCGATGTATGCGGACAGCCGATGAATGGAATCTAAGAATGGTGTGTCTGAACCTCAAGGACAAACATGCTCTGAGCAACAGCAATATACACCAAGGAATAAGCCCCCTTTATAAAATCTCATCACATACACTGTATGAATGCCCTAAACCTTTCGCCAACAACACTATCGACTTTGACGCCGGAAAGGGCTTAAGTCAGGGCGACACGCTATCAGGTAACTTCCTTAACATCTTCCCTGAGCCAATTGTACGAAGCTTACAAGCCAATATTAGAGGCGCAATTTTTTAAAAGCCCCTTCAACTGCCTACGAACTCTGAAGATATTGGGCATTCTGAGAGGGTCCGACCTCTCATTTCGGAAGCCCCATCGAAAGCGGTAGTATAGATGCTCGGATACTGTGAGTTTGAAAAACAACAAAAAAACTGACATTATTTGCATTTGATATCTGATTGGTAGTGAGGACAAACTAATGTATATGCTACTGTCGATAAAGGACTCGCAACGACTCGGGAACAAAACGTTTCGATGGACCGAATACAACTTCCAGGAAGCTTTGTCTACCTGAGCTTCAATATATATTACCTCGCGAAGTAACTTCGACGTAGAGATCAAGCGAAGAATCACTCTTTCCAATCGCTGTCTTTTGGGGCAAAGACATCTGAGAAGTAAAGACCTCTTTTTTTCCCAATCCTGCTGTGTAAGTCTTTGGAAAAATATTATACTCCAGTTGTAACAATGGATTCAACATTTAAAGACAATCTCTATCTGCTAGGCAACGTTGTTGACCTGATCAAAAAGCCCAAAATACAGAAGCGGAAATTGCTACAGGTCCCGTGAAGCATTTGAACAACAACACATCAGCCCGAAAAGGTTTCGAGTCCATATAGCTGGCAGACAACGTAGAATAGGACGGCCTCATTGTAGGTACCGTAAACAATTGGAAGGTGACTTTAACCAACTTGACATGCCTAACTGGATGCCGCTAGATAGGGATCTAACTGATCGTTGATCGAGGCCGTGCCATTGCAGTTAAAGTCAGAAACACGCGTCACTCGTGGTTCGCAAAATTGTCTTGCATCTCAGTTGGACAACAAACCTAGTCGTCGTTCCCCATCGGTTATTTAAATCCGAACTAATCAGTGTCAGATGTGCTTTGAATAGGTGGCTGGCAAATTATCGACCTCTCACAATGCGCATTCTTCATTCGCAACAAACTAGAGGTGACCAATTTGAAACTTAACCACGAAACCTATCCGCACTTTACTTACACAAACGGGCATTTAATTTGCATAAATTGTCATCGAAACGATGAAGAACAAAGATCCCCGAAACCCAAATATCTTCTGCCAACCAAGAGATAGATACGAGTAAATCGACAGATAACTACCATTCGGAAAGAAAACAAATGCCTATCTCAGAGTTACCCGGCCAGACTCACAGTTCACAGAATTCAGTTAGATACACATTCGGACATTTATTATTCAGAACAGGTCTTTATTAGGTTAGTCAACTTTATATGTGTTTTCAATATTTATCTCTGCTGTGTGCTGCGCCGCACCGTGCCGCCACAAATGCAGGTAGAGATCTCTATACTTAGCACCCGATGTACTCGTCGCCGTACACTATTCTGATTTGATTCTTCTGTTTCTGGCCGTGGTATCGGTATCTTGTGTGTAAGTTAATTCATTCGACATAACTGTAACTCTAAGCTTCAAAAAGCTGAGCAGACTGACAATTACTGGTTTTTTGTTCCCCCATTTTTTTGTATTTTTTCTGACACCACATTTGTAGCGCATGAAGGAAGCCAATCGATGGGTATGGCTGGGGTACCTACGAGTACATATGTATCTCTTGGCAACTTTGGTAATTTATCTCGGCGATGTCAATTCAAGAGACAAACAATTTGAGTTATAGATACGTCTGCGATGGTGAATTTATCCCCCCATGATGAATTGCAGAAGAAATACTGTCCAAATCATTGGGCATCGATCAATTCATTCATGGAACGCGATCGTTTTAGCCGCGTTTCGTGTACGATTATCTAGATCTGTAGATAGAGACAACTTGTGCCGACATACAAATTCCGGCATGTCAGTTCTTCGATATTTCAAATTGCAGGACAAGTTTTGAGTTCTGATTTTGAGAAGAAGCGGCCAGCGAAAAAAAAAACAAAAAAACGACATGTACGCATATAAATATAAATTAAGAAAACAGGATTCTTCAAAGCGCCAGCCGTCTCTCTCTGATGGGGGAATTTTTGCCGTTTCCAAGAATATTTCTTTCATTTGGTAGGCCGTGTATTTTGTTTGTATACAGTATACCTTCAAGTCGAACAACAACAAAGAATGTCGGTTACTACAAACTACATGTGCGTCTGCGTCTCTACCGTCACGATTGCTCGCCGTCGGTCGATGTCGTTGTCGCCGCTGTCGTTTGTCGGTTGTCGCTATCTTCGTTTTCGATGATGCAGTGTCCCATTTTTTAGCAGTTTCAGTTTATTGTTGGCCAAGCATTTTTGGTTAATCTAAATGCTTTGGCTTTAAGATTGGACCGCTGCGCTGCGTCGGAAAGAGATAGGTACTCTTTGGAAATTAAACCTAATCAAATGTTATTATCAACCGACTTAAACATGTTTACAAAGTGAAATTTGGATAACAAATATATTTAAATTACTTGTGCGTTCTTGAGAAGTTAAAGTTACAGTAAATATTAGAAAGTTTTTATTTATGGCAGGTTGACGCGGTTTGTGGTATAGCTCTTCAGCGGTACGTCTGGGAAGCGAAAGGAATTCACTATCGAATAAACGACTTCTTTTTATTGGGATGCCATAGATCAGAGAGAGAGTAAATATGTGGTCAATTGATTTTGAAGCATATAAATAGTGATCTCACTTTCTGGTGAATGCAAATTTTGGGATAGGTTACCGGACAGAGTTGGAAGGGCATGTGCTCTAACAGATCAAAGGCGTGTAGCGAGAGTATATGATATTTAATGTGTGGGTTGGAATAATATATTGTTCAGAACCTGAATGTCGAATCAACACTTTGACGTCTGATATTAGTCTGAGTGGTCCACGGGTATAGAGGAATAGAGTTAAAACTTTTAACGTACCTAGGTTATGCAGAGCAGAAGATATCCATTCATCCAGCCCGAAGAATATTCGACTTAATCCCTCCAATTGCGCACGCCAACGACAATGGAGGCTTATTGTAGTTGTACTGACTCACAGCGAACTGTAGAGCCATAAAAAGTAAACGTAGATGATTACAAAAATGACTAAGTTAAGTCACTAAATGAAATGGAAGGAGCGTTGCCAGACGGTCGAAATATTTCCCCCCAGAAAAATCTGAAAAAACACAGATTTGGCTATTTTTTCCCAAAAAAAAAAACCCACAACTTTTTGTCATACTAATTTATTATGGAAATGTTTTATGTACGACTTAAAAATAGCAATTTGTAATTTGAAATGAGAAAATGTTTTCCCGCTAAAGAGTGCGGCAAATAAATAGCTACAATGAAAAATATCAACACATGTTGCATTTTGAAATCGTCTTACAGGGCTTTGCACAGCCTTTACGCAACTTTGATGAAATTGTTGCTTTTTAAATGAACAGATGTGGTTGGTGCTTAAATCCGGAAAATATTCACGTCTATCACAGTATCCGTCGTATTCGGAATTTTGCTACGAGCCCCGAAAGAACTACAATAAAAAACCGTCGTAGGGGAAATGTTTGCTACGAATTTCGAAAGCAAACAATTTCCCCTACGACGGATTCTATGATAGTTCTTTCGGGGTTCGTAGCAAAATTCCGAATACGACGGATTCTATGAAAGACGTGATTTTGGGGACTATTACAAAAAGCTACAATCTTTTCCCAATGAAGCTGGCATAAGCTTTTTGTTAAAAGACTTGTTTTATAAACGAAAACAGTCCAAAGATATTAGAACAAAAAATTTTCACTGGTAAACATAGCATTGGAGGATCGATCGATTATTTGACAGCAGTGTTAGTAACTCGTGGGAAATTTACCTTTTCGTGAGAATTTCGTTGATAAGAAACCGTCTCGCGGGAAAAAGTACAATTTTGTGGAAAATTCGGTTAACATACAAAAAAATTGTACTTCAACATGTCAGCTCTTTATTGAAACAAATCAGTTTTCATATTTCTGAAGTATTGTGTTTTATTTTTAACAGAAGTCTCAAAGTAGGCATTTTTCCACAATCCCTAAAAACTGCAGTCTGAAACAACTGACGTCCTATATCTTTGCTGTCGGTTTTTTCAAATGTTTTTGAGAAAGGTATTAAATCTAGAATGTTATCGTATCTTAACAGCATATATTTCTTAAGCGATCATCAGTTTGGGTTCGAGGTGGAAAGTCGACTGCTCTATTAAAATTAACTGCTGAATTATACAACAGAATAAATTACTAAGAAATACCAGCCTCACTGTTTATTAATATCACTAAAGCTTTTGATATGGCGGATCATTCGTTATTATTGGACAAACCATACCGTATAGGTTAGAGGTTTTCATCTTACTTAAAGAATGGTAGACAAATGGTGAGAATCAATAACAACTACAGTTCCCAAAAAAACGATTGCACTCGGTGTTCCACAAGGCTCAGTTTTTGGCCCTATATTATTCTTAATTTATCTTAATTCTTTGTTTGAGCTACCTCTTAAAGGTATTTGCTGATGATACTGCTTTCTCCTGTTCCAGTAGAAGTTTGTTCAATATATTTTGTGACGTAAATTACGACCTTGACTTAATTAGGAGATGGTTTCTTAAGCACAAATTAATTATCAGCGACAAAACAAAGTTTATGATTATAAGCTCGAAGGGATATTTTGGGGATATCTTTCCATTGTATTACCATTCCTGTATTTGTTAACGTTTTTGTTTCTAACTATGGTCAGCATTCTTTTAACAATTTGGCATCGTGATCCAATAAATGCTTTAGAATTGAGTGTGTTGATAAATTTTAGTACTTAGGTAAATATTATATTGCGGACAACAAACTAAGTGCGTATAATCACATTGTTTTTCTTAAGCAGTATTTTAACAAAGTGGTGAGACAATTATATCACCTCAGTCTTTATTGTAATCAACCATTATTGTAACTCGTATATAACGGTCTTGTGAAGTCTAAGCTTCAATATGGGATAAGCTGTTGGGGTGGTGCTTATTTTAACAAAACTGAAGCGTTACTTATAAGTCAAAAGCATGCCGTAAGAATAATATGCAGGAATAATCGTAGAACGCCTAGTTTTGATTTGATTAAGAACCTTCAAGTTCTTCCGTTAAGGCATCTTTACTGCTATAAAGTCCTTAAAGTCTTCTTTGCTTATTCTGGATTTTACGCTGTCAGAAATAATGAAAACTATAGTAATATATAAATGATACACATTTTGTTACTATTTTAACTAATAATAGAGCTCATTTTGCTGGATTATATTACTCCACTGTCCTCGTCTTTTTAGTTCTCTTCCAGATACTGTTAAACGCGAGAGAGAGAAAAGTGTATTTGAGAAGTTAATAAAAAATTTGATCATGTCTTTTGAGTATTCAGCCATAAATGGTTTTTTTCACGAACTGAGTTTTGCTCATTGAATGTCAAAGTATCTCTTTTCTTTCCATTCTTAACAATTTTAAAATGGTATTCTTTTAACTTTGATTATATATAGTTGGCGCAACAGGTCTGTAGAGACCCAAGGCCTAGCTTCTCACAACCATTCGTTTTGTGTGAGTTTCATTTTTGGAACGAATGGAAGGGATCTACAATTTTATGCCGATTCCAAACGGTTAATTGAGAAGCTCTTAAGACAGTTATACTCTCGGATGTTTGTCAGACGTTCGCGAGAGAGTGGAAAAAACCCTAAGTTGGAATTTGGGTTTTTGCGGGATTCGAACCTGAGTCCCTCGCTTAGTAGTCCAACACACTAACCACTAAGCCACTGCGCCTGGGGAATTTTAACTTTGATTCCCCATCAATATTCAACAACAAGTAATGTTAATTTTTCCCTACATTCGTCACTTGTCTTTGAACAACTGAATGTATGTACTAGTTCATGATCCCTGTCAATTTAGAAACTGCTATTGTAAATCATTTTATGATCGTACGAATAAAGTCAAGTTAATGCTATGTTCCCACCAACCGAAACCGCGAGGTTTCGTAAAATGTTTCCAATTCTCTGAGGTTTCGCCATACATTTTTGACGTGTCGAAATCTCGGGATTTCAGCGAAATCTAGTCGAAATCCTTCTGAGTTCATTCGCCCGTGAGAGGTTATCAAACCGAACAAGCCTACAGCATGAACTTTGGTTTATTTTGTGTTCATTTGTTCATTGTGTACGTCAAAATAATAAACGCCAAAACAATCAAAAAAATAAAAAATCATAATAAACATGTTTATACATGTTTGTACATTTAGCATTGTAATGAATTGACTTCTTTGTACTGCAAAGTCACCTATAATTGCTGAAATTATTTCCTTAGTTTGATCAATTCCAAAACTATTTTTTGCGTCAACAAACAGCTGTTTGCCAGCCACTTCAAAATTGACAGCTTATGACTTTTGAAATCACTTCAACTCGGTGGGAACAACTTACGAGGTTTCAGTAAAAATTCATCGAAACCTCGCGATTTCAGTTTGGTGGGAACATGGTATTATTCAGTGTTCACAAAACAAGCCGATCTAAATTGCTTTGTCTATGTAAGAAATCTACTACAAAAAATGTGTTTTATTCTTCCAATTAAATTCCTTACCTATAGAAAAATGTTTGCCCTTTTTCAATACTAAATAATTTCTTGTTCATAAATATATTAAAAATAACGTGTG
Source organism: Cheilosia grossa (assembly GCA_963082955.1). Taxonomy (NCBI): domain Eukaryota; kingdom Metazoa; phylum Arthropoda; class Insecta; order Diptera; family Syrphidae; genus Cheilosia; species Cheilosia grossa. Next base: position 33,362,976 of record OY720145.1, read on the forward strand.
TTTTTTTTTTTTTTTTTTTTTTTTTTTTCATTATAACTCAAGTGGGAAAATTGTGGGAACTTTGACTAGTTGCGGATGGAAGAAATTGGGAAAAAATGAATTGTCCAAGGGAAAAACAATCCCAATGACATACGAGTACTAACACTGTTTGACAGCATTAACACACACATTTACTTATTCCTCCTCTATGGCCTTGCTCAATTTTGAAACATTTGGTCGTGGACAGAATTATCTCTACGGTATCGCATTCTTTAGTTTAAGTTACTGCGGCGTTTCTCCCGTTCGCAGAATGTCTTTAAATTAAATTGTTCTGCATAAGCACATTTTTAAATTACCAAAAAGGTAAAACAAACAATTTCTCCCTGTCGACAAAAAAAAAACTTAAATCGGGGGGAAACCCCCGAACTGGTAACACTGAATGGAAGCATATAAAGGTATAAATGTATTCGCTCACCTGTCGCAGTGATGGATGTGAGCCACCAGTCACCACTAATTTATTTTGCAAGTGTCACTCAAGTGAAGGAGGTACGGAAAAATAATTTAATTATTAAAAAATAATGTGCCCGTAAAGACGTTGGCAATTACCGCAACGAATCTTAGGGTGGAAAACGATGGCATATTAGTTTTATTATTCTCATTTGAGAAGTAATGATAAATAAGTAAGTAAATTTTAATTTGTTGAGGAGCAGCCATGCAAATGCGTCGTATGTAAGTGATAAGTTGACATTTACTCTCAAATTTCAGGTTTTGTGTGTCTAATCGAACATTAAAACGTCACTTGCCCTTTTCTTTTGTTTGATATTTATGCGATTTTCGTATGAAAGTTTAAAGTCATTTTCAAAGAGGGAAATAAAACGATGTACATCCTATGAATTTATAGGCCACCCGGTTTTGTCAGCTGAGGAAAAATGATAAAATGACGGATGATATAAATATAAATGTCCCTGCTATAGGATCTAACTACGTGAAAGATTATTTGGAGATGTTAGCACCATTAGGACTCATGAACATCATCACCGAATATACACGAATATTTCCAGTAAATGGAACAAAAACAGCAATAGATCATATCCTTGTCAGTAGAACAGATGGCCAAACCTGCAGCCAAGCTCTGTAGTAATAGAAAGTGGGCTAACTGATCATTACCCAATTTTATACTATACTGGTGACACAGCAACCCTAGTTAAAAAAACCAACAGTGCTAAGTATAAGATATGTAATGCGAAAGTTAACCAGCTCACCCGTGAAGAAAATTGGGAAGATATTCTGACGGAGGATGATGCCGAAAACATATACCAAAAGCAACCTTCAAGAAAATTCAAAATACATAGAAGAAATCCTAGTACATGGATGACATAGAGTTTAATTGTGAATTGCAAGCGAAGAGACTGTACAGAAGGTGGAAAAGCAATAGGCTTAACAAAAGTTATGAGACCGAAAACATCATAAATAACGAAATAACAATACAAAAAACCTATTTCTATAAAAAATCGATTCAATTTATTCAAAGCCGATCCTCGCAAAACATGAGGACTAATAAACGAGCTTTTGGGAAGAAAAAAGTAAAATATCGATGAGACCATGATAATTTTCCAACGGAAGCTACAATATTAGGTTAGGTTAGGTTGGTGGGCTGGCGGGAAGTTTTCCGCGCGACACTCAGGTCAAAATTTACAATATCAACTAATGAATGTATTTACAAATAATTTTTTAACTCAAACTAGTACATAATCCATCACTGCAATGCGATAACGTCAACCCATACAAATAAAACCATAGCGATTTCAATACTCGCCAAGGCTACTACCATTGATGAGGTAAATAAAATCATAAGCTGGGAGAAAATAAATCGGTGTAGATGAAATTCGAGCAGTTGACATAAAAAAAAACATGCAAATATATTTGCTCCTATCCTCTGCAAGTTTATTAACCTCAGCTTAAAACAATCAAAAATTCCAATACCCCTTAAACCTGCAGTAGTAAGGCCAATCTACAAAGGCGGAGTAGGAAACGAAATCAGTAATTATAGACCAATTTAAATTCTCCCATAGTTATTGACAAATGTATGGAAGGCGTAATTATGGAACGATTATAGAATTTTATAGCCAAGCACTCAATACGGGTTTCAAAAAAGTAAAAACACTGCCAAACTCCTAGCTGAATTTGCAAACTTGGTTAACAATAGCCTGAACAGAAGCCTTAGTAGGATTTATGGACTTTAGTAAAGCATTCGACACATTGAACCATTCCAAGTTATTAGAAGTTCTGCGATGCGTTGGCATAAGAGGAATAATGGCGTACTGACTACGGGAGTATCTTCATGACAGGATGCATTGTGTGAAAATTAAGAACGCGATTAATGAGAGGAAAAAGGATGAACATGGAGTCCCCAGGGCTCAAAACTTGATCCAATCCTTTTCATTCTCTACACAACTGAGCTATTAAACGTTTTTAAGAAGGCCACTCCATACGCTTTTGCCGATTATACAGCGATTGTGGTGCATCACCGGTCTTCGGAAATGGCGACATCAATAATGCAGGAAGAATTAGATGTTGCTGTTAAGTGGTGCCACGATAATGGTTTGGTTATGGATGCTAAGAAGACAAAAATCATGCATATACGCAACCCAAGTTACAAAGCAACGCAATTATCAATATTTATTAAAAATGATGAATGCCCTAATACCGCAAGAACTAGTAGCGAGGTACAAACATCTTGGTGTTGTAATTGACAGCCATTTTCACTTGGAAAAACACATCAATAAATTGCGTATGGATCTGAGGAAGACATTACACGCACCAACTCATTTAAGGTACCACGCATCAGCACCGGTTTTGAATCAGGTGTACTACGCTCTCATTGAATCCAAGCTTCGATATAGTGTCCTTGCCTGGGGCGATGCAGCGAACACTCACAATCAAAAGCTGCAACGACTACAAAATGCGGCTTTAAGGCTAATAAACGGCAACAAACAACATCAAGGCGAACAAGATTTCAAGGTGCTTAATGTAAAGCAGCTATTCAAGATGCCGATAGTTTTGGAGTTCTCGGATGACAACCGCCTTACCACGCCCAATCGATCACGACCGGAATACCAGACGATGTGCCCAAGGTATTCTACAAGTGCCAAGAAGTTACAACTGTTATGGAAGAAGACTACTTCAATTCAGCGTTCCATCTATCATCCACGAACTACCTCAAGAACTTTCGAACATAACAAATTACAAAACCAGAAAAAGATATCTGAAAAAATGTCTTCCTATGTCTCAACATCTAGAACTAAACAATATAAATTATTAAATCATTATTATATTTATGTAGTTTAAGAGATTCAAAAAAATTTAATATGTATAGGCTTCGATACTTTTCTGAGCGTTTTCCATCCAGTACTTTTATATTAAATCATTCGAATTGTCCGTTCCGATAGATTTCTAAATATCTATTCATAAATAACAAAAATAAGTTCCCCCGATGCAATGGCTTTCTTTGCTGTAGAAAAAAAAAGTTACGAAAACCTAAACAAACTCCACCAGTTGTCAAACTCAAACGTACTCGTATTGGTCAATCTGAGAAAATTCCAGAATCGCAAAACTGCGCTCTGACATCTGAAAAACAAAGCTTTTTTGTACCAAACAAACATAAAAACTGCTGTGAGAGCGCCAAATCCAATACCACATAGTTTTGGTTGGCTTAGCTACATTTGCAAGTGTTCTAGGTCTGGCTACGGGGTTCTTTATTTTGGCAGTGCTATATAGGTTGGCCAAATCTTCCGTGAAACCACACAGTTGGTCAGGTTCGTCCACCTAGTCTCCGCCTTTGAAGTTAACTGTTGGGTCTTTTTATTTCAGTTGTCTGGATCTAACCTTACCCCTAAATGAAACCCCATGCCATACCCTAAGTTATCTTTTCCTGCTCAGATTTTCCAGTTTACAATTCAACTGATATTGGTTGTGATACACAAATCAACACAGAAAACTTCAATGCTGAGTGTAAGTTCATTTCCGGTGTCTGCAAAATACGGCTTGTCAGGCTTAAAAGTATAATGAAAGCCTCCGCAAGTCAATTTTGTTAGTTTTGAGTTCTAAGTTTTAAGCCGGCGACGCTGTTCAATATTTCGCATTTCGATGTAAAGACAGCGTCGTCAAATAAGTCTACCTAGTCTACATTTCATTACTTGATTACGATTTACATTCTGATAGTGCTGCTGAGTCTCGAGCGACGCTTATAGCCTCTCTCAAGTCTCGGTGACACTGATGAACCCTTGTGGGCGGCTGTCAGGCGCCCATGGATGCGATCTTAGCTTAAGTAGCTTAGGTAGTTTTAAGTAGTTGTAGTAAAAAAAAATAATAAAAGAATTCAAGTTTTACAAAGTTTCTTGGAAATAAAAAAAAAAAAAACAAAAATAAATATTGATAGATTTAAGGCCGAAAGGCAATAATTTTAAGGATATAGATAAGTTTAGAGTGCTCGCTAAGAGCCAGTAAGCTAGAATTAAGACATATGTTAGCTTTAATTTAGATTTAATCGTTTTTGTCTAGGATGTAAGTTTAATGAAAGTAACAATCAAAATGAATTTAAAATGAAAATGACGATTTACATTGCCTGGGGATATTTTCATAAGCAACATTTTAATTCATGAGTACCAGCTCAAAGTCAATAGGTACTTACCTTCGAAATAAAAGCGATTACTATGGTTATCCAATTGGTCTGCAGTTTTTGATTTTTTCACTTTGAGTTCGGATAGGATTTAGGAATTTGGATATATTTTTTTTTTATAACACAAATCTTTTTAGCACTTTATTTTTTTTGTATTTTTTTGCGGTGTTGAACTTTTATCGTCGACTAAAAGAAGAAATTATTTATAATTACATTAATGGCTGGCAAAGTAAATCCAATTGTTGTGTTTTTTATGTAGGTAGTGACAAAAAATATGTATGGAAATAAACCGTTTCAATTGTGCCATAAATTTGCTGTCAATCATCACGAACACTGCATACCATTGACCTACGATCTTTCAAATTAACCCAAATTAACAGATTCCAGAAATTGATTATAAACGCGAACCGGGCCACATACATAATCCAATTAAAACAATCATAAAACCCTAAAACTTGATTTGTTGTCTCATCAAAAACTGTTACTGTATCTGCAGAACCAAGTCCGAGCGCAAAGAAGAATCACTCAATAAATGCGAGCAACGACGAGAGAGGAACTTGTGAATCCACTTGTCGGTTGAGAAGACTGTGAAATCAGATACCACACCGCAGCACTGCTGACGGCTGATGGCAGGCGGCACACGGCACCAGCACCAGCACCAGCACCACTCATCCTTCTCACTTCGCCGATTTCCAAAAGACCCACTGCGGTAATCAAGCGTATCCAAAGATACTAAATTATCCGAGTTCTCTCTTTTAATTGACTCTAAGAACAGTACGCGGCTGCGGAAGCCGTAAACGTAATTTCACTGAGTTTACTCTGCGCTTATACAATAGTAGAATGCGGCCAACAAGAAAAAGGCGGGTTAACAGAACACTACAATAGAATAGAAGAAAAAAAACACATATGTATCGCATCTCGTCACCGTATTCGTATCTATTTCGCATTTAGTTCTTCGTTTCATTTAAACAACAAATCATAATTACTTGTGGCTAAGTGCATCGCAAGATATAGACCATTAGATCAATGGCATGTCGTTTCGATCAGATAAACAACAGCAAGAGGCAGAAGACGAAGAAGAACAACAACAGCATATATTGTTAAGACAAAACGGTACTGAGTGTGCCGCGGAACACAAACTAAATCGATGTGTGACGAACAGGATCTCGACGCATGGCAATTTCGAAGAACTGTTCTATTTACGAATGTCACATGTAGAAAGCATGAAGAGAGAGGTCACAGTCACAGTCACAGTCACATCACCAAAAATGATGACAGCCGAAAGCGGGTCTAGCGAACGTGTGTCACTTTCACCATCCAGTCATGATTTGTATCCTTGGTTTTCCTAACAACTCACTAAACAAATTGCACTTGCAGTTGAACAATGTATCTGAAGCTCACTTTTACGAATAACAAGATTTCCTCCTTTGCATCCGTTTTTCACCAAACAAAAAATAACATCCGAAATGAAATTCTACCGATCGGAATTGGAATTTTATCAAGTCCACGATAGACACGTGCTCGCTGTACGAACGACAAACGCAAAATATCTGACCCAAAGTGCACAAGTCTTAGCTCTAACCAGCAGCGGTATTCTAGATATTCTCCTCGAGACACTCTTCTCTGTTTGTACTCAAATTCGAGTTGAAAGCAGTTAGATACCGTACCGACCGCGACCGACTACTTCCTCCGACGAGAGCTTATTCTTGTTCATCTTTCCTCTTTGGGGCACTTCTTCATCGTGTTGTGTGTATTTTACACATCTTCGATGCCTCGATGCCTTGATGAGGTGGGGGCATGCGGCTCTTGGTGTGGTGTTAGCGCGATGGTCTCTATTGCGTTTTGCTATTCGCCTTGTTCGGTTATTGCGGTGAGCATTTGACACTATATTTGGTGTGGTAATATGTATTTAGTAGACGAATGCGAGTTGCAGTTGACTGGGTTTTTCTTATCGAAACGGAGTAGGTACCAACATTTTGGAAAATCGGTTAATTATGCTGCGCACTCATGTAGCTGTAACACCAGCAGGACGGACTTTATTTGAATGCGATGCACCCTAAAGAGCGTTTTATTGGAATGCGTTTCAAAATCATGTTCATGCAATTATGCCTGATATATGGGAAGGTTAATTAATTAAAATTAATTGGGAAGGTCTGAAGTTTAACAGTACTCTAGTTGGCTATAAAAATGCAAAACCTCTTTGTGAGATATGTATGTAGACACTTAAGGAAGGGCTTTCTAGTTCGGGGAATAGTGGATTTTGCCATCTTACTTTACGATTCAGTTGCGCTGACGATGGCATAGGGCCTAATCAAAAATGCGTGAAAGCTACAATTATTATTTGCTGTTACAATATGGCGTTAACCAAGAACCAAGAACTTATTTGATAGGGGAAGACAGCATGTCCCTAAACAACTCCCTCTTGTGGCGGTAGAGATGCTCCCTGCAGAAAAACCAGACGAAAGTTGGTAGCAAGAAGTCTAGAAAGAACTTATAAATGATGATAATGAATAATAAAACTATCTAGAACAAGGATAAATGGGATAGAAAATGTCGAGGTGCCTGATAAAGAGTAGGGTAACGGTTCGTCTAGATAGAGCTAGACTTAGTGGGCTTGAAGGTGTCTATAGGCCTTTATAGCCCAACAGGAATATTTCTTCACACTTATTTTCAGTTCACACCTTGGGGTTCAAGATTAGAAAGAAACAAACAAAAAAACAGGGCGATGATTGGAGCAATATACTCTCCAAGCGCTGGACAGACTGGAAAAGATCGAAAATCAAGAAAGCCGGCAAGACTTAGTAGCTAGGTTTCTGGTGCAGCAAACGACGAGTCAGGTCCGTTATTTAAAGAAGTAAGTCCTCGTAGGCGCAGTGGATTAGTGGTCAGCGTATTGGACTCAGGGCTGACTTTATGCGCTAAAGTTGCATTTTTCCCCTTTTTTCCCTCTATCCCCAATGAGACCACTTTTTCAGAATTGTCCAGATCTGCCCCTTTTTTGTATTCCGTTGATACTTTTTCCCCATTTTGAAAAAAAAAATTACGTTTTTGTACGAAACATCAAATTTTCAACATATATAATTCTTTCGGGGTGTAAACTCGATGATGTTATGGCTCGATAAATCATTTTTCAGGTTCAGGAAGAACGAAATTTAAGGGAAATCGCCGTGTGGTCCTTCTTTCTATTAAATATTTATTTAGACTTTTCATGTCTAAAATGTACTTGCAAACTACGTGTATCCTTTCAACAGTTTAATTGCCTTTATACAGTTGATTTAAGTTAAAAATTATGTATAAAAAGTTTAAACGCGGACAAAATATTGAAAAGTAAATTTCAGTGATTTTTTGATAATGCCAAGACGAATGCGGGCAATCATTTGCAGAAGAACCAGGCAAGCAGTCAAAAAAATTTATCAACGAAGCCAAACACATAGAGAAGCCGACAGAATGAGACATCGCATAAGACCAGATCTATGATCGGCAAGCAATTTGAAAGTGCATGTAATGAGAACTCAGCGTTGCCAGTTTGGGGGTTTTCCCCCCAGATTTAGGGTTATTTTTGGCTGACGGGGAGAAATTGTTTAGGGGGAAATCTGGGGTTTTTCTTTTAGCTCTATTTTGTTTGTATTTGGTTATGATATTCGTTTTTGATAACCTTAAAAAATATATATCCGCATTTTGCGAACGTAAAAAAAAACGCTTAGTAATTTAAACTTAATAATGAGTTATCGTAGACATTCGTCGTTTTTTTCTGTCCACTAACAAGTGACTCAAATTTGAAATAAAGAATGAAATAAATGTGTGTGTTATTGTATGATGCTGTAAAATAATCAATTGATTCTCTAAAGCTACATTTACGTGTGAAAATTCTGATATCTATGGACGATTTTCGTGTTCAAAACAAGTCGTTCAAAAAAAGAAAGCTTGTGCCAGTTTCGCTGGGAAAAAGTTATAGTTGTTTGTAATAGTTCCTTTAATATTTTTCCTGATCTAAGCACCAACCTCGTCAGTAAACTTTATTAACAACACTATCATGCGTTGAAGCTGTGCAAATGTCTACAAAATGGTTTCAAAAAGCAGCATGCGTTGACATTTTCATCATCACAAATATTTGGGACAAACTTTTGAATGAGTGAGACCAAACGTGTTCACGCTTCAAATTTGAAATTCCTACTTTTAAGCCGTAAAACATTTTTAGCTAGTAACAAAATATTGACAAAAAGTTGGGAGTTTTTCTTAGTGTGTTGCGCCGGCGCAACAGCTCCTGCACATCATGATGAACGAAAAAGTCAGTAATCAGGGCTCTATAGCGGTCACCCTTAATTATAACGGTCAGCATAGTTTTTAAAGAAGTGCGAACCAATTATTCCACCAAACAGTCAGTTTTTGTGGATGTAACGGTGTCTCAACACACACTTGAGGATTATCATCTCTCCAAATATGATAGTTTTGTGTATAAACAAAATTCGCTTATGAAAATTTCGAACAGAACCATGATTTTCGAAATAAATTTGCACAATTTGGAAGCGTTGTTCAGTCGTCAGTCTATTCATGTTGAAATGCCAAAACAAACTAAAAATAAATTACTTGACAGCTGACAAAATGGCCGCCAGTTAAAATAGTGTTGCCAACTTAAAGTTCTATACCAATAAAAAAAACGCCCTTTACTTCATTTCGTCGGAGGATGATCAAGTCGATAGGCGGTACAGGAGCAAACAGGAGTGACCAAAAACATCATTCGACAATTGCAACAGTTATTTAACGAAAACAACGCCTTGATTACGATTTTTAAAACGGCGATTGAAAAAATTAAATCAGACGATCGTAGATTTGTCTTCAAACCTGATGGCGCTCCTGCAGACATTTGTGCATTGGTCATTGGCGTTCAAGCACACAGCCGAGATATATTGTCCTTGAGCGAAGAACCGTTTCAAAGAATATACGAAACACAAAGCTCATATGACGCTCTGCAGTACCCTATAATTCATTGAGAGGGGAAATTTGGATATTAAATTACAATGAAAATGCTCAATCCGATTACAGGTGGAATGTTAATTAACACTCGATTTCGTAGTTGTAGGCTTTCCGACAAATAAGAATCTCAGCTCAATGAACTACTTAGCCTATCAAGTGATGCATCTTCCGAATGATGAGAATATCATTTTGAAGTGTCGCCGTTATTTCAACAACATGCTGTCAATATGTATATTAAAGTTGAGAGTGAGCGACTACTGTTCATTACATTGAACCAGGCAAAGCTACAATGCGACGACTATACACCCACTTGTGAGATGCTGTGAACACTGATGGAAATGCGCAAAATCTTGGGCAACTTGTGATTTTACAATCGATTCAATGACATATATGCGCAACTACGGGACACTGGACTTATTTATCACTTTTGCGTATAATCCGAAGTGGAACGAGATTAAAATTTCTTGCTTTACCAAACAAAGTTTAACAATCACGTGAAATGTCACAAAAACTGTAAACAACTGTAAACAACTAAACGAGAAATAATTGCCATTTGGTGGCAAACTGTTGCGGTCAAAACGGAGCTATGCCGGGTCAGCTAATGTTTCATTATAAATACCTACTTCACGAAAATAATTCACAATTAATATTGATCTGAATGCGTACTTTTTTTACACTCCTAAGTTTAGCCATTAGCTGAACTTCCATATTCAATGCAACAATTTTGTTTGTCCCATTTGTGGACAGGTTAGTATTGCCCCTTTTTGAATACAAATCCCCTTTCTTTTTTCGCTACTTTTTCAAAATCTTCGAAGCCCGAGACCTGGTTGGACTACTAAGCGAGAGGTCCCCAGTGTGACTGCTGCAGAATTCTGAAAAGTCGCGAGGAAAAAGCTCAATGAGATACAAAAATAGTGTCACTTCTGATGCTGTTCTGCAAATTTATAATTTTTAAACTATATTTAACAAGTAATGGCTCGCTTAACACTATAATAGTGTTGTGACAGGAAAATGCGTTACATTTTAAAGGTTTTTATTTGGAAATAACACCATTTGACAAATTGCAAAATTGGTAAAGCGCTTTCTCCAACTAAAAAAATGGCGAAAATAGCAAAAAATTGTGGCAGGCTCTCAAAAATGTGCTAGGCGTCCCAGGATCGGTCCCTGGAAAAAAAAAACAAATTACATCTCAAGGTTTTTCTGTGCCACATTTCGCGAACGTCCGAGAAACATCGGAGAGTATAACTGTCATCAATAGAGCTTCTCATTTAGCCTTTTCGATTAACCATAAAATTGTATTTATCCCTGTAATGCGTCCCAAAAATGAAAAATTCACACAAAGCGAATGGTTGTGTTAAACTAGGTCTAGTGTCCTTGCGAACATTTTGCGGCAACTACTTTTTTGTAAGTCCTTAAGTATGTTTCAGCGACAGCAGTGGATACTTCCTCTTCTTTATCCATACAGCTTCTGCAGAAATCATTTGAAAATACTCCTATTCGAAGCACAAGTCTTCAGACACAAGTCTATCAGACGTTGACAGATAATCGGTCCCACAATGGAACTGATTGTAGTCCTACTTATAGAAAGAAGTCGCCTTATGCTTTTGACATAAGTTCTAGATACTAATCGAATTACTGTTGTTGGAGTACAACCAATGCTTGCTAAATTTTGAATGCGTTTTGTCATAAATAGCGCAAAATACATTTATAGATTCTATCCCTTGAATGCGTCCAATACAGCCAAAACTCAACTCCTCAGTCTGGCTGCTGCCATTGACTCCGAAACCATTTTTCTATATACTTCGAAATAGTTACTGTTAACACCCGGTCGAACAACTATGACGAAACGGGAAAGAAAAATCCGTACTCTTTCGACAAATGTACAATCAACTACTGTGGTTTGAAATGTAATCAAAGTTAAGGCTTAAAATCAGTACATATTTTTATTTGACACAAAAAGTAGTGACACATTTAAATGAATTTATATCATACGTCTTCACCCGCGATTCCGTAGAGCAGAATGGGTCTGAACTGCTGTGTGAACCCTTTTTATAACTTTAGCTGGTAGGCCCAATCTCCGATCCAAAGTTTTCCTTCATTTGCGGATTACAATCAGTACATATTACACATTATAATAGCGAACTTTTTTGTAACCCTTCTCCTGTATTAAGAGGACGAACTTGTCCACGCCTTAGAGACCTATATGGTACTAAGCCGATTTAGAGATTAATTGTTCATAGGTAAAGGACCACCAGCCCATTGGTTTCCCGTCTTTAATGATCCGCATATCTGGCCTGGTCTTCTTTACCTTCTGGGTTGGCTTCAAAGCTACATAAACTAGCTTAAGGTTGGTTGGGAAATTGGCTCCCTACCAGAAAACGTAAGATTTAGAAGCTCAAAACAAACTGTTGGGTTAAGACAGTCCGAGAACGTAAGGCATCTACTTTTTCAATTTTCAGCTAGATCGGGACATCTATAGAAATACCGAAACGTTATTTCACTCTCACTTGCGTCCTCGCAACTTTGACAGCTTGTACTACGGGCATTGCCAAGCTTAGCCGCTTTCGCGCCCATCGGTTACTAAAGCTTATTGTTTATAGCCATTATTCATCAGCGAGCACTGACATAGCTGTTTAGAGTTAATTGGAAAACATCGCCAAAGGATCTCTCACTGAAAGATAAAAATAAATCGGATCATCAACCATCGCTGTCAAAAGCCTGTTCCTGTACACGCACCTGATACCGTTCTATGTCTAATCGTGCTTGAGTGTTGTTCCCAGTGTTTAATGGTTTGCCTCGAAATGGTTCCATATAATGTTTACCATTTAACAGTCATCGTTCATAAAAGGTAGTCTATCAAGAAGTTTTTGAAAACCCCAAAACATTAAATATACTCCCGACGACAACAACAGCAACACTGCCTTTGAGCTGGAAACTGGAATCTCAATGCTAGCTCCGGAGCGCATCTCAAACATTGAGCAACTCTTTTGGATTCAAAATTCAGAGTCAAAGTCAGCGGCTCAGCGCTGGAGATAGCAGCCAGAGTGCCAGAGACAGAGATTCCGACTCCAACTACACTGAAGACAGAACAACATTGCGATGGAACAGGTGATCACGTAGAAAGGCATTTCTTCTTTTTCTCCGTAGCCGTAGTGGTCGCTGGTCGGTTGTTTTTCTTCTCCGCAGCGTTTATCACCATCATTCATATAAACCGCTTTACAAGTATTTCTGCTTCTTGTGTCCGTTTGGCTTTTTAGTCCACCAGTTCAGCTCCCCTTTGTGTGCGCTGCCCCTGCCTTCGTCGTCGCAGTCGTGATTTTTTTTTTTCTTGAATTGTTGCCCGTCTTCTTGAGTGTTTGTTGTTGTTCTTCTTGTATCTTCATCTGGGTTCTGTTCTTTTATTTTCTTTTAAATTTTTTTGTAAATAACTGAACCGCTATATTTTGCTTGCTTCTTTTTTAGTTGCATATTTATTTTTGTTTTCTCTTATTTGAATCACTCGTGTCGCTTTTTTCCAAGCTTATTACATGTTTGTTCGCTGGGTCTGGTGTGTCTTTCATTTACTTAACCGCTTTTCCACTTTTCTTCTTTTCTGTGGGTTTTATCGTTCTGACTGGAACGTTTATTCTTCGGAGAAGTGGTCCTAGACACGTTGTTTGCCTGGGCTTGGGCCTGCGCCCGCCCGACCACTTTGCCTGGTTGCAGAGTGTGCCTGGTGCATGTATGTGTAACTTTGAGCCGAGGGTCGTCGTATACATTCGAAAGCTATTTGATCCCGCGAAATCTCGTTCGATGTGTGCTGTTAGCGGCAAGAATTTCAAAATGGGAAAAATTTAAAAAATAAACCCAACAATCAACATTACTGGCATTTTTTGTGGCATTTTCGTTATACACGTGTTTTTATGCATAAACAGCCGTGCTGTTGAAAAAATCTTTTAACGTGACGAAATACCGCAAGAATGCAGTTATTTTGAAGAGCGCTACTATTATGGTCGTAATGGTTTTGATGGTGCGTGCATTATGATTTGAGATAGAAATGTATCAAATTAAATACGGGCACTTTCTTTTGGCGTGAGGCAAAACGCAGTTAATGCGTTTCACTGCGTTGGAAAATATTTAATGTCCAGGTGTAACCATATGGCGCATGTGGTTAAGAAGAAATTCAACTAGAAGCGAAGGCAGTTAGAGCTCATATTCGGAAATTTTGTAGATAATTCAATTCAGTTATAACGGGTGATTTTTTAGCTGGTTTGGTTTTGGCAAAACTGGTTTTGACAGCTGACGTGTGTTTAGTACCTTGTGTCACTGTCAAACAGCTTCAGTTTGGTTTGCAATTTAACCATGGATCGTCTTACAAATGAACAACGCTTGCAAATTATTGAATTTTACTATCAAAATTCGTGCTCGGTTCGAAATGTTCACCGCGCGCTGCTTCCATTTTATGATCGGCATTCTCGACCTTCTGAGCAGTCTATTCGGAAGATTGTGACCAAATTTCGCACCAAATTTACTTTGTTGGACATTAAACCACCAACACAATATTGCGGCCGTATCAGCTAGTGTGACAGAAGACCGCGAAATGTCGATTCGGCGCCGTTCCCAGCAGTTAGGCCTTTGTTACAGCACTCTTGGAAAGCTGGCCGAGGATCCGCTTTTTTATCGAAAAATTGTGTTCAGCGATGAGGCTCATTTTTGGTTGAATGGGTACGTAAATAAGCAAAATTGCCGCATTTGGAGTGAAGATCAGCCAGAAGCATTGCAACAGCTACCAATGCATCCCGAAAAAGCCACTGTTTGGTGCGGTTTATGGGCCGGCGGCATTATTGGGCCATATTTCTTCAAAGCTGATGCGAATCGCATGGTTACTGTCAATGGTGAACGCTACCGAGCGATGATAACAAACTTTTTTTTGCCCGAAATGGAAGTTCTTGACTTGCATGATATGTGGTTTCAACAAGACGGTGCCACATGCCACACAGCACGCGAATCAATGGCGCAATTGCGAGGCGAGTTTGGTGAACAGTTAATTTCACGTTTCGGGCCGGTCAATTGGCCGCCTAGATCGTGCGATTTGACACCATAGATTATTTTTTGTGAGGGTATGCCAAGGCTAATGTGTATAGGGACAAGCCCGCTTCGATTGACGCACTGGAAGCCAACATCCATGCATTCATTCGTGAGATACCGGCCGATATGTGTGAGAGAGTATGCCAAAATTGGACTCAGCGGATGGGCTACCTGAGACGCAGCCGCGGTCAACATTTGCATGAAATTATCTTTAAACATTAAATTGCAAGGTTCAAACTATCGATTCAAATAAATATTTCATTCATTCATTCATCACCCGTTAGTTTCAGTTTTTCCAAACATTCGTGTGTATGGGCTAAGGTTCTTAGAAATTATTAACGAGGAAGTCTGGGCTTTTTTTTTAATTCTATATTATTAATATTTCTTTATAATATCCTTTTTTGGTATCTTTAAAATGCAGTTAAATAATCAATCAATAATTACAAGATGTTTTCAAAATGCAACATGCGCTGTATTTATTTGGCGCACACTTTTGCATTCGGAAAACCAAAGTTACATGTTCGCGTTTCAGTTTCGAAATTCCTTCTTCTAAGTCGTACAAAATCATGTTAAAAAAATAATGACAAATAGGTGGCAATTTTTTTTTAAGTAGCCAAATCTGGGGGGATCTATTTTCACCGCCTGGCAACGCTGCAATAGAGCCACCGGAAATACTGTAATTGCTTACACTTAATAGGAAAACACAGCTGTCCGTGCACAGTTGAACCAATGGTCCGCGTTCCGTGCAAAGTGTCTGTTCTTTGTACAAATTCTATAACCACCAAAGAATGTCCTTCATTTCTCAAAGCGATGGCGAAGCATTTCAAGCGTAATGTCGGCTAGCGACAGGCACTTCAAACTAACCTAACCTAACCCAGCGTAACCAGAGGCTGCATACATTTCGGAAAAGACTGAAAAATCCAATCTTGTAAATTTATTTAGCAACAATTTACTGTCAGATCGATCAAAAGATTTGCTAAAGTCAGTATAGGTCGCATCAATAAATAATATAAATATAGTAAAAGATTGGATGACCTCTTTTCAACAAAGCCATGCCTCTTGTGCAAACAAGAGATTTGCTGAAGAAATTTAATTTTTAGGTAACTAGCGGGTCGAACAATTTTGAAATAGATGGTTGCTTACACATACCATTATAGTTTCTAATTTCCTTTCTCCTACCAGACGTCATCGGAAGTTTCCCAAACCGATAGAAATGTGCTAGAACGTTAAGAAATATTAGAGACATGGCACTAGATTTTATGTAAAGGAAACGCTCTGTTCTTAAAAAAACATTTCAGGAAATTGATGCATGGGCTAATGCAGATGTAGGTACGGTGAAGGATTTAGGTATATCTTATCTATGGTTGTCCTCAGACGTCAAAAAAATACACCCACTGTATTTAGATTCCTCTCGAATTGAAAGTGTAATTTCTATTTGCAGCTATAGTTAATTTCCTTTTTGAAATTCTGGCAACACTGGTCCTAACATTATAGTAAAGAGAAACTACCTACCCTTTAAAAGTGAAAGATGTAGTGGCCAGCAATCTTGTGGGGGATTTTACTTAAAAAATTGATGAAAGGGGAATCTGAAATCTTCTAGAACGAAATGTTGTGAAAATAAAACAAATAATAAACTGTCAATACTTAAATCGAATATCCGTTTCAAACGTAATCCAACCTTTTCTCACATGATGTGTGAACACCCACACCCACGTAAATAACTATTTACATGAGAGCGAATTGCGAACTGCGGATATTCGTAGGTTGTAAATTGTGACACTTTTTTTAGTCGGAGATACCGGCGGTTCAGTTTCCTTTTCAAAGTTTAAGTTCGAACGAATTTTTCGTTCGTGGGCCTGTGGATCGCTTGTGTATTATGTGGATTGTGATTAAAGTCTGACAGTTTGCGACAAGAATTTGCAATTCGGAAAAATTGCTTTAATTGTGAACTTCGTTATTTAAGTCAATAAAGACTTCGTTTTTTTTTAGATTAGATGGCGAATGCCATACGAAGAATGGGGCAAAAGGGGAATTTTAAGGTCTGTGATGGTGAATTGCCGTTAAAGCACCTGGCAACACTGTCGTGTGGTTGCTGGTTGAGAGGGGAATAATAATTGAGTGAGTCAAATTTTAACCATGAAAGGGTGTGGTCGCTGGTTGATTCGGTGGTAGTCCTGTAAAAAAATATATTACAAGTACATAATTCCGTTATACCAAGGACAAGAATTAACCTTATTTTAATCGAACTACATGATCGTATTTGAAAATTACTTGATTCATAAGTCTTTTACAAGATGCAAGTAGAAACTTTGTCCGTCTTTCAGCAGGTAATCTACTACTACATACAATAAAATAAATAGGACTTAACTTGCTAAAGTACAAGTAAAACTTCCATCTTTAAATTATTTTATTTGAATATAAAAATGTTTGAATAAAACAACTTTGCATGGGTCGTGCATGAGTGAATGCATACTCAGAAAAAGGAAAGCAGCAGAGGTTCAAAAATTTACCCAGATAAAAAATACAAAATTACCAAAAATCACCAACCAAAAAAAAAATTTTTTTCGTCGCCCTGTAGTTCATCCTTTCCGATACTACTACAAGAGACGTAATACAATACGTCTTCCTTGTGTATTTTGACCAAAGAGAATCCAAACTACAGGGTCAACTTCCGTGCACCTACCCGATGTTCCACGCAGATTTTGATTTTCTCTCGCGCGCTCTTTTTTCCTGTCTGTGAATCATCGATACCACTTTACTTCAATTGAAGTAGATTTGCTTCAAATTTGGGGGAAAAAAATCTGCTCCCTACTTTGCACTACTGTTAAACTCTTTACGTCTACTTCACTTTAGAAGTCCCTTATTTAATCCGTTTCAATTTTAATAAGAAAACCTTAAATCTACTTAAAAAAAATGTATTTACAAAATGGTTTACCCTCTCATGCCAAAAGAATAAATTGCATCAAACTTTAGTTTAAACACAAAAAATTATTACAGTTTTCTGACGTTTATTATAGTTTTCCTTTTAATTTTCTGTCAAAGAGGTGATACGTTTGGTTTGGTTTTGGTTCCTGACTATCTGTTCTGAAAAGTTTAGCCAAACACGTGAAAGAATTATTACAAACGGGCAAAATTATAATTTACTAAACATATCGGTTTTCACCATTTATGATATTTTTTCCCAAAAAAGCTCTGAACAATCCAGATTTACAATAGGTTTTTTTGGACTTGTTTTATACGTACAACTAATATGGAATTATATATATTTGAAATCTACTTCAGTTTTCTTCAATCTACTTCACATTTTGGGTCAAATCTACTTCGCTTTATTTTTTGAATTGGTAACACTGCTGTGAATACGTATTATTGATGGCCGTATTATTGTTTTCAGTAACAAACAATTTAGAAATGAATTTATAGCAATAAATGTAAAAGGAATAAGCGTTAAGTATGGTTTTTTATATAGCTTTACTTTTTCTCCATCCATCTTAGGCGGCAAAAAATTGACATCCATTCACATTTGAGGTTTTTTTTTTTTTTAGTTTTCTCTAGGCACATGAAAAAAATTTTTGACACCAGAATTCATGCAGCTATCTTTGGGAGTTGTTCCAAAAATAGGTTAATACCATGCAAGTTAAACCCAAGTTTTCACTATGGCAAAAGTGAATTTTCTTAAAATATTCCCGAACATTGCACAAATTTATGTTACCTACTTGATGTTTTCAAATTCGTTTTTTTAAGCACCATATTATTACACAATCAAAATATGATTGGGCATTCTGTTTTTTTTTTTTAAACTTCGAACTCAGCAAAGACAAATAAAGAACGATTTTCAGCACGCAATTACTAATGTGGTATTCGTTTGGGCTTCTTCAGATTTGCCCTCAGATTTCAGATTTCGTGTGCCTAATCGGACATAAAAACGCTCTTGCTCTTTTTTTGTGTTGATATTCGTGCGACTTGAATATGTGTAGTCTTCGACATTTTTCTATGCGCTTTCCATTCACTGGTTAAATTTTGTATTAAAACATTCGAAATATCCGTCCCGATTGATTTCTAAATGTTTGCACACAAATAATTTACGAAAATAGATTCACCCGATGCAATGCCTTTCTTTGCTGTAGAAAAAATTCACGCAAATGTAAACAAACTCCACCAAATGTCAAACTGAAATGCACTTGTATTGGTTAATCTGAAGCAAATCTGAGCAAATATCTAGATTCGCAAAAGTGCTCTGAAATCTGAAAAAGATTGCTTTTTTTTTGTACCAAACGAACATAAAAATGCTCTGAGGGCAAAAAAAGTGCTCTGAGGGCGCCCAATCGAATACCACATAAAACTACTGCGAGTGCGAGTCCTCGAAGTGTCAAGTAGAGCTTAGTTGTTGTAATTGATTGCTGAAAATCATACTTTTCTTTTCTGTGATCGAAGCTAAAAAAAAATACGCCTTATTTCACATAAATATCGCCTAAATAGTTTTTTTTTCGATATGACTTCGAAATGAAAAGCATTAAAATCTTCGAAAAACAAGTGTTTTTTTCTTTAAAATATAACTATTTACAATAAAAGCTTGAAGTTACAAAATCTCTTTTAAGAAAAGTGCAAAAACCGTTAAGGTTGATTTTTCTCTGATTAATATCATGAGATGGATGGATGGATTTCTGCTAGATATTGAAAAAAAAAAACGATGGTTAAATTAAGGTATTTGGCATTGTGACGAAATTATATCAAGAATTCTATTTTCCAACAATTTCATTAACAACAAAAACTTGTAAACTGAACTGCGATGTGAGCGCCGTGTAACTAAAGGGTACCAAGAATGCCGAACACAGTCGCCCCCCCCCCCTTAAAATTCCACCAAAAAATGGTCTCCCGATTGACATCGTCCCTGCATAGGATTTCCTAAGTATGCGTGCGGCAGCAATGCCGCTCCTTTGATTTGTACAGGCACTAATACTTAGAAGTTCCTGTGCACGAAAAGCAGCTTTTAGGCAAATGTACCATTTCTGCTCTCAGTTGACCCTCTAGTTTCGATCCTCTTTGATTTGGACGTTAAAAGCACCGATCTCATATCGGGTTAATATTAACAAATTCACCCTCAATGCTTACTGTCGAAAGGCCTGCAATCATGCGTAGAGATCTGAGGACTTCTTGTTTATATACTCAAACGGAACACTTTTTGAAAGTGAGACATGTTGTATGCATTTCTGATGTGTAGGATCAAATTGCAATTGCTGCAATCACCTCTAACATACGTACTCATCGTCTCAAAATCAATTTAGATGCCCTCAAACTTTGAACAGTTTCGCGGCATCGGCCTGTGCACCGTATTAAGCATCGCTATCGTGATTTACATCTAGGATCTGCTCCTCCTATATGCAATGCATCCATCAGAAAACTCAGTTATTCCGATTCCGACTCCGCCATTTTAGGTCATTTCGTTCTCTCTTCGTTTGTGCCACGATTTGTATTACCAATTGCATTGCGAACAATGCACTCTTCTGGCCACAGAAACACCATTTAAGTTATAACAGAACACTCACACTTGGCAACAGAACAAATCGTGCTCAGCCGTCAGCACTATGAAAGAGAACAAAAAACATGTCGCCATAATATCCCAATAAATCAACGGCCAATATTCATTCATTGATCGGTATTTCGTGGCCAGACTCGAAAAACTATACTATGAGTAACCTATTCACCATCAGCCACTACATGTGCATTGTTCACACGTTTACACACTCTAAGCCTCTACTTCTACCAGATTCTTTCTTTACAGTTTACACACATTTGACTTGACTCGCGCGCCTGGTTCGATCAGCGAAAAGACATTGTTGCGGTTAGCTGTACTTGTAGATGCCAAGTCTTGATTGTCTGATTATTTATTTAGAGGCCACAAGAGGTTGCGGACTAGGGTACGTATTGCAACTACATCTGGATATAGAGTATCTGTAACACTCTGCGCGGTGTTTGTAAATGCTCATGAGCACGCGCGTTCCTAACACTTTAGAATTTAGATTACCAACCAGTGCAACCAGTGTGTGCTCTAGTGGGTATGGAGCGAGAATCATTGAACCTTGAACTTGCGTTGCCACTCGAAGTTGCAGCTCTTTCAGTTTTCTACTGTTTCACTTATTTGCTTTCACATACTTGCTTGCAGTAATGAGTAACACTGGTGCAGTCATTTTTAAAATGGACTCTAGCTAATTGTGGTGTCCCAAATGGACAAAGATATTACCTAACTGACTTGATTTAAAAAAAAAAAATGAAGTAAATTTCCAAAAATTGCAAAGCAAATAAATTTCAGTTGTATCTCACCCGCTTAACTTTGGACGCGAAGACTGAATTTATTACCTGATCCTTTACTTTCCTGATTTTTTGAACCGCGGTTTTCAGTGACACATTTTTGTTTTCCTTTCAAATTGAAGATAAAGTTTGTTAGCACAACTCGAATGTATTTTATATCTTCATCTAGGCGTCATTTATGTAACTAAGTAATTAATTGTAGTCTGGAAGTGCCTGACTGAAATCTCAAAAATAAAGAAAAGAACAAGATGGAGGTCACTTCCGTAGAGGAGAGAGAATAAAAAGGCTGTGTTCGTGAGAATCATTTCAATAAATTAATCTGTTTTCAAGTACGATGGGCAAAGATTCCTTTTTAACCGACGACAATACTTACGATTGGTTATTCGACACCTATTAATCTATTCGAGTGGTATGTTTTGACGTATTGCGGCCAAAGCGCAAAACAACAAGTTTGGACAAAATTTTTATTTTCAATTGTGAAATGTGCTACGATCAAGCCAGAAACATTTATAACCATACATACCGACAGCCACTTTGGCAACAGTTTCAAGAGTAACTATAGCAACCGAAGTCGTATTAAATATACTGTCAGTGGTGGAAAAAAAATGTATTGTCAGATTGTCAGAATTCACCATTATTTGTTTTGTTTGCTGTAGCAAATAAAAATCTGAAAATCGAAATGATTCCCCAAATAAGTTTTTAAAAACTGAAGCTGGTCAAGTGCTAAGATGTCTGGTAACGCCCAGATAACTCGTTTAGGATCAGGAGACTAATCTCTACGCAAAATATGGAAGCAGCTCTTCAATCAGGCTAAGCGATCTCCCGCGAAACCACTGATTGGATCTCGAAGAAAGATAGGCCCTCATGTCTTATAAAACCAAAATAAGGAAAGTCGAACGGATCTCTTGCTGTCTTTTCTGTGGAATAATAGAAGAGATCTCTGAGTCGTCCAGGTAAAGAAATATCCTCGCAGCTACTCCTATTCTAGGGTGCTTAAGAAAGCCTACAGTCTACAATGCAGAATCTCTAGATATTCTTTACTGGATTCGCAATCTCGAAAAAGCTGCAATGCCGCTACGAGTCCAACTAAGGCAAGGTCAGTATTAAGTAGCTCTATACTAACAACAAAATTCTAGCGCTATAAGCGACTTTTAGCCATTCAAGTCTCTTGGACCAGATGGCATAAAAGCGGCTGAACTTCAGCGGAGTGTTGAACTGGTCCTTGTTAGGGTAAGTATGTATTATTCAAAAGTTCACTGGCTCACATGAACGGAAGGTAATGTGGTTAAATTTAAATGTAGATTTTACACCCAGAACGTTATCACCATTTCTGCAAAGAAACGCTGCAGTGTTAATCCAAATCTTCAGTCAGCCTCTGAAAACGTCTGAGCAGGCGTATATAGTAAGGGGAAATCAGTGAAATCAACAGCAACACAGTGAGTACTTAAACACAGGTATTTATGGGTTCTTTTCCCCCAATGGGTCAATATTGACCTGAGTGTAGCACGGAGTACTCCACGCCAACCCGCTAACCTAAAGGCAAATCAGTTGAAACGGCCCTTCACTCTGCAGTGATGCCAGATTACAAGATATCTCTTTTTTCAAGATCAAGATTTTTGATCTACAAAAAGGAACAAGACTTTTTACCTGAAATTCATCAAATTCGAAGATTTTTAATATCAATAATTTTCAAATCAAACAAATTAAAATAGCTTTTTCTATTGAAGTAAAACGTTTTCTAATTATTCCATTGTTATGTGTAATGTGAGTAGAGTTCACAATAGGACACGTCCTTATTATTCGCTGGTTAGTGTATTCTAACAATATGTCAAACATATGTCAATACAGTACAGATTTTGGCGATACTACACCGTTTCCATTAAATCTAAAGTAGGGAAACTATTTGTCGTATGTAAGTTGACATTTACAATACTCCATTGAACTCTATGTCACCAATACGGCAAAACAACATGCGTGTAACGGTATAAAATATTGTGTTTTATATTTCGTTCTATTTATATTTTAAGAAAATCTTAAATAAAGAAAATCTTCGGACAAACAAGTTTTCAGATTTTTCATCTGGTAACACTGCTTGTGTCAACTATTTAAACAATTCTCGATTGCAAAGAACAATCATTGGTGACTTTCCTAAATATTGAGGAAGCGTTTAACAACATCGAGCCAAAGGCAGTTATTGGCACACTGGGAGTCTGGGAATTGAAGAGTCGATTTGTTCATCGGTAGGCGATGTGATCTCACCCCCTCCTAGAGGAGAATGAACTACTCTGATAGTAGAAGAGGAATGGGTCAAGGCGCTTGAACTATGTAAATAATGTAATTTTTTCCTCTATATAAGTAACAATTTGAATAAACCCGCTATAATCTTTATTGTAACGTTGTCCGAAAAACTGTGCGTTTCATATTATCCGTTTTAAAGGAAAATTCACTGTCCAACGGGAAGATATTTTCTGGAGTGTAAAGTTTCTCCTTGTACACCTCTTTTCCAGCAAATAATTCGATTTCAGACTCAACAATCTCGGAGAACACTTCTTCGACAATATCGGCGGACTCGCTAATATCAGCATCAGCTGCCGCCAACGCTTTATTCTTAGATCCTGTTGGTTCAACGAGCATTTTTGCGATCATTTGATCCTGTGGTATAACAATTACGCATAACCTAACCTGTCAATAACGCTGCCAGAGAAATATTTCTGATTTTCAAGAATTCAAATTTGAAAAAAAAACTGAAAAAACGCAGCAAAATTAAATTTATGATCACCACTATAATATTGATATCGATGAGGATTAAAAATGCGCTGTCCCTGTCAAAGTTGCCATTGATATTGCGGCGACAATCTATTTCTCACATAAATGCTATTATGCTTAAACTATTGATATAAATGTTCTCTGTTGTAATATATCTCATCAAAAATCTTAAGAACCAATTACCTCATTTATTTTTCAATAGGAACCAGGAACATTTGATATTGCTCTGTGCTCGCATTTCCTGCAGCACAGATGACGATCTGCAGTCACACTGATCAGGAATCAGTGCACACATTTATATGATATATCCATGGGAAATAAACAAACCACATCTCGCCTGATATCTTCCCACCTTTTAAGGGAGTAAATTTACTCCCATTACCGTCGCATATTTTTTTATTGCTGCAAACCATATAATAGTTTATCAACCGTCACGAGTTCGATCAGAATGTGCGCCGGCCGCCTGTCGAACTTCAATAATGCAATGAATGTTCAGCCTCACCATGGCGAACTGGAATGATGATATCGCTATATTTGTTACCGTTTACTGGATGACTAGTTATTGGCATTACGAATGGTAATACTTGTTTAATTATAAATGGCGTAGTTAGTGGTCTCACATACGGACGCTATAATTACGACAAGAATATGTTTATGTTTTGCTCTGCAACTGCAAATAATCACATTCTAATGTTAGGTTCTTGAAATTTTTGACAGCTTATTTCTATCCACCCCCGTTTTAGTCAAGAGTGTGCCCATCGGAAATTCCTAGTTCCTACAACCGCGGTCCTTGGAGTGTACAGAGAGAATACTAAAAATGAGGTGTGGAAAATGATTTTAGGTTGTTCTGCTGAATTTGCTGAATATTGCAAAAGGTGTGTTTGTTTCAACAACACAACGATTGTGAGTCGTTGTCGTAGTGTTTTCGTTGAAAAAGATTTTAAAGGACCCAGCCCATAGAATCCGTTGCATCCGTCGCGTCGACGGAATGAGCTGTCCCATAGCATCCGTCGCATACGGTAACAGGCAGTGTTTTAAGTACGCTATCCTTATTTGTCCCAAGAAACGTGGTCATTTTTCCCTTTCTACCGTACTCAAATTCCCTTTTAAAAAATTCCCTTGAAAGGTACTTTTTTGTGAAAAAACTTATGTTCTACGGAGAGAACTACATTCAATAACCTTTGGTATAAAAATCGCGGTTTGTTAATATTATTATGATTACCTATTGTACTACAAAATTGTGGTAGTCAACAAATCTTGCTAAAAGGCGATTTGAATAAGCTATTTTTATTAACATTTACGTGCTGATTATGATAGTGAAATGTAGATACATATTTTGGTGAAATTTAAAAAACAAAAACCTCGGTTGAATGTTTCTTGTAACTTTTTCTTTTTTCTTACGGAAGGCTTTTCGGTCATCAAATTTCCCAAAAAAAAGAAGAAATCCCAAGATATAAAAGTATTGCTGACGGCCGATGACAGTTTCTCTCACGCTCTCAATATTTCCACCAATGAAAAGGCTTCCTCTCTCGATGTGCCAACTGTCAACGTTTGCGACGGACAGAAAAGTAGAAAGTAAACCTACTTTATCCGTCGCATCCGGCACGTGCGCTGCAGCTGCACGTCACCTTCCATAAGCTACTGTGCATTCTATCAACCTGTCAGTGGAAAACGGGTTGGGACCTTTCGCGAATCGTTTTGAAAACTGAAATATGAATGGTAAAACTTCTGTTTTCGATGAAGTTTTCGTGTGTTTTAGCGAAAACCCGGTTCTTGGGCTCGGTGTGAACAGGGTATTAAAGCAGGTCAACCGTATTTTTTCATAATATTTTATTTAATTTTCTATTTCATTTCCTAACTTATTTTCTATTGCCACTGCAATTGGTGGGCGCTTTGATCTCCTTCTTTTTCCTTCCATCTTTATCGGGAAGCAAAAATGCGAAGCAGGCCACCACCACAATTATACCCACATATATATAGAAAAGTGTATTGCACATGTTCAGTATCGCCACACCGAAAATGTTGCTGCCAGCTACGGCGCCCAGTCGGCCACACATCATAATAAGACACATGGCCATTGCGCTGATATTCGTCGGGAAGAACTCTATCGAAATTGTACTCACTAGGCCGCCACAATTGCCAACGGCCATGACCAGCGTCAAAAATATCACAGACAGGACGAAAGAGCTCACCCAGTGAATTGCCAAACAACTCGATGCCGCAATTAGCAGCCAAATCACTGAAAAGACATCGAAAGTTTAACTTCGGTCGAATAAAAATGTCACCAGTCTACTTACTCAAAAGGTTTTTCTTTCCTATGTAGTCGATAGTGAAGGCGAATATCAGAAAGATAGCGGTGAATGCTGCACCAATTATGATCAACACCATAAACATATCAGTATTCACAGGACCCCTGCAGCTGTCTGCACTGGCTGTGGAATTGATTGAGACGTTGCCCAGGGCGTTCATTGTTTCACAGACTAGTAGTCCTTGATCCTTCGTCGCAACCATTTGGTCCAGCATCGTTGGAAACCTTTTAAAAATAGACTGTGCAAAATTTCTGTGCGGAATTCGTGCACAAATTCAATCGTGCTTACCACATGAACGTCCCCTGAGCAATGCCAAAGATAACAAACATGAGGCAGCAAATGTTAATCGTGTGCAAAACTCGTTCCTTGTAGAACAATGGAATTGTCTGCGTCCAGACCAGTTTGAATGCGTCCTTAACACCGTGTATATTGCTTATGCTGGCGCCTGAGATCTCTATAAATACTTGTTTTACAGGGTACTCGCTTTCCGGCCGGCCAGTATTTCGTGCAAACACCCTGGTAAGGGTCTGTAGAGCTTTGTCATTTCTGCCCTGAATAAGATCGTATTTCGGACTCTCGGGAGCCAAAAAAAGCCCGCACAGAGCCATAACGCTGAGTCCACAATTGACCAAGAGTAGCAGCCGCCATGGTGTGAATCTCAGACCCAATATCATAGTGTCCAGCTTCAACGGAAGAACTGCTGTTGCAACTCCTGAAATCAATAACAATATGAGTAACCTATACTGGATTAGTGCCGCTTCGAATTGTACCGGGTAAAAACATCAGTCCTATTGGCATGAAAATTGACAGCAGTGTGACGTACTTCACGCGGGTATTGCGTCCATGGAATTCTCCCAAGTAACTGAAAACACAAGCCTGGCCTCCGGATATGAAGAATCCATTGAAAAACCGAAACACTATCAGCATCCAAATGTTGACCGAAAATGCTGAAATCACAGTTGATGTCAAACTGCAGGTAATCGCCACTCGTAGAGTTCTCACTCGACCCCATGTATCGGCCAGAAAACCCATGATATGAGAGCTTAGAACGATTCCCAAGAACCCCGATGAAGCGAGAATGCCCTGCTCCCCCACTGTAGACTCAAGATCACATTTCAGAAATGGCATGATGATGCTAACGCCCATTGTCTCAACCATCACTGACATAAAACAGAAGCCGCACACAACCAGCAGAAAGATGTGGTATTTACCAGTTTTTGTCAGAGTGACGGCTTCTTCGAAGGAGTATACCTTTCCAGATTTTGTGTCATTTTTGGATTTGTCTGCAATTAAAAAAAAAAAAAAAAACAAAATGGTAAAGTGTGCTTAAATGTATACAAGACATGTCCCAGGTCCGTAAAGGTTTAGTTTACTTTTGGCACTTCCCGAATTTATTAAAGAAATTGACCCCTTCCTTTTAGTTTTTTAGGAGAAAAAAGTGTCATTTTGAGCATGAAATCGAAGTAAATAAATGGCAGCATTTATTTTATATTTTTTGTGTGTTTTTGCACGTCATACGGATTCTAAATTGACATAACACCGATAGGAAAACAAAATGGCGAATTTGAAAAAAAAATAATGAGGGGCAAGAGCATTGCGAGCTGGGATTGGGAGTCTCAATATTTTCCCTGGTGGCAAAATTCAAAACTCAGTCAAGAGATTCCTGAGTAAATTTGTCGCTACCTTACTGACAAAATTGCTCACTTCGTTAATCACAGCCAATGAAAACACATACCCTATTCACACGGCACCGAAAACCGTGTCTTCGTCAAAAACTAGTCGATGCATTCACACCGAACACCAACAAGTGTCTATCAGCTGTGAGACACTAGTCGCCTAACTTCTGGTTAAACTATTTCGGTTACGAATTTCGATCGCACTAATTTACAAATAAAATGCAGTGACAGCATTGAAAAATAATATTTTAGCTCATCATTTAAGCGTGGAAAATGATTTTAAGTTGTGCGTTGTGACATTTGTTCGGTCAGCTGTTCTGCTGCATTTGTTGAATATAGCAAAAGGTGTGTTTGTGTCAACAACCCAACGACTGGAAGTCGTTTTCGTGGAAAACAACTTTAAGTGACTCGTTTTGAAAACTGAAATACGTATGGGAAAACTTCTGTTTTCGATGAAGTTTTCGCGAAAAGCCGGTTTTCGGCTGCCGGTGTGAATAGTATATTCAGTCGATTCGCTGTCAGTTCCAGTTACATCATCTCCGTATTAATAAAACTGTGCGAAAGTTATCAGTTCGATACACAGCTGTGTCAAATTTGTTTGTGCTAACTGATGTTAGAAGACGTCTGTAATTTGTACACTTTTTTTATTAAGATGGTGGTTAGTGTTTAGAACGTTCACAAATTATGCGTTTTACCCATTTGTGAAAACTTTGAAAGGTCTTACGGGCATTGCTGCCGCTTGTTCTGTTCATCTGTCAGTAGAAAACGTCATAGAACCATATGCGTTAACAATTAGTCCCTATTTAACTTTATTTCAATTGGAACCGTGATTGTTTTATTTCAGTATATCCATATAGACAATCCTCTAAGGATTTGACAGATAAAATAGGGGAAACTTTCAAAAAAGGACAAACCCTTGGGAATTGTATTGGTAAAACATTCAACTTAACCTAAATGTGACAACTCAAATAAAACAAACAGAAAAATTCACATGACTGCACATATAGAACGGCATTTGTACCAAAAACAAGTCCCAAGTTTCCAAAGTAACTGCGTGAGCAGTTATTGCTCATTTTCCTAACAATAAAATCCTTGGAACTCGAAGGTATATTTATTATTCATTTGTCATTTATTAGTATACGCTGGAAAAATTACAAAAAATTTCATGAATAACTGTCATATTTCAAGAGTCTCGTGGTCTATGCTAAAGGGCGTATCTGTCTTTCTTGTTAGAAAAGGGGTTTTCATTTTGCTTGATTTAGACTTCCGTTACATGTGTGCAGTACACAGTATGTACTTGAATAAATTTTACTTTTACTGACCTTAGTTATTAATTGTTTGTTATCTTTATGACGACGTGCGCAGTAACATTTTCATGACATTTACTTTTACCGAGCTGAGTTGTATTCATTATCTCGCTGATACTTTTATTTGCTTCAATTTCAACAATCCATTTTCTTATGAGTATGAGTTTTAATTTATAGGCCTTTACTAGCATTTACCGCAGAAAAAAATTCTCTTGCCTAGTGCACCTAGGAGGTAGGTGCATAATCAAGTAAATTGACACAGTTAAAAATCTAAAAATCTAGTTATCTTAAGTCGACTTGAGTGGTCTGGAATAGATGTAACCTGGACCTAAAAACTAGACGTCACTTTTCCTAGCTCAAGCACATATACGAACTGTCAATTAACTTCTCATTCACGAATTTCTTGACTATAGATTCGTCGGATACCCCTCCATGGACGTAAACGGAAAAAGCTGTTCACGTGACCGATCCAAGCCAATCAAAACCTAATAAACAAGAAACTATGCGTACTTCTTTACTAAGTCTGACAGCTTATGTGTTTTTATGATATCTAGAGTTCTAAGTGTTTGCAAGGATTAGTACAAAAGGGGCAAAATTGGGTTAAGTTGTGAATAAGGGCAACACAAATATGCTTTCAACAAGAAGGGAGACATGACATCAACGAATCACGAAAGACAGCTATAATTTCAAGGTAACTGAGGGACTTTTTCAGTTGATTTGTAAGGCCTTGTCCAGAAACGCTAAGGAAACTCTATGCAAAACCCTTATCAGACCAGTCTAGCTTAATGGCGCAGAAGCGTGGATGAAGGCGGATGAAGATCTAATTGATTGCTTCGAACGCAAAAATACTTCGAGTTATTCTCGCTCCCGTTAACGTTAACGGACAAATGGTTTATATAGTTTATATCTATCTCACTTAAATCTACTACGCTTTTAAATATCTTATATAAAGTTGGTACTGCATTTTTCTAGACATGCCAAAATACAATCAGTTCGGTTATATGTTTTTATTTTTTGACAAATTGCAAACGTAGGTTGGTATACATCTTCAAATTGTCTCTTAAAGCGACTTTCGAATTTCACTTAACTGATGCTTTGCTCGAATGATTTACTCATTAACCACAATCATTTATAATCCGGCTATAATGTCACTAATAAGACAGTCAGTTAAAATGAATTATAACGTAAAGGAGGAGCTACAAGCCAATGTCACCGGGCCTCGAAAGTTTGCTCTACCTAAAACTCACTGAAAGTACTGTTGGTTGCGTTTTTTGTTTAAATCACTAGACAGATGGTTGAAATTTTAAATTTTTTACAATGTGCTACACTTTTTCTGCCCCGCCATCAATATTATTTGAATACACTTTCGAGCCATTCAAATTTTACTAAGCATTGCGAAGGAATCGCATATCTCTGTTTGCGAAAAATCTTTTAAGACAAATGCACTTGGACACTTCACAACATTTGACACTTTATGCGACTCGCTCTCACTCACCACATTCTCCGTCTAGCTCAATTACAAACGCTGGGTTTTCCATTTTTAATTTGTGTTAAAATTTTTAATATTCACGTTTAATTTCAGGTACTGTCGAATCGGTCTTGCTGACTCTAACTGGTTGCGTCCGAATTTCACATTAATAATCTAGGATGTAGGAGTCTTTCGAGCGTGCGGCTTTCACTAAGATTATAACGGAGCTTACGTCAATTTTAAATGAGATTCCATTGTCATATATGGATTATATAGCTCTAATAAAGAGCAAAACAAAAAATAAAATGCGATAAACTTTTGAGCTCTCATTCTTCATTCTTATTTCAGTCACATCAGGTAGAAGACATTCACGAGATCTATTTGCAAATGGTTTAGAATGTACACCAATACCTACTTAGTAGCTATACTCGTATCATCAGTCATTTTCTCGTGTGGGTTGTGCAAACAAGATTCCCATTGGGATATGGAATACAATCTTTTCAAAATAAAACTTCCTTGTTAATAAATCTGAAAGCAATAATGCAAACTAATGTCGTTTTCCATTGGGACCACCAGATATTTTTTGCAGATCTCAGATTTTACGCAACTCATGACACGTGACACGATATTGATCTGCCTTTTTGTATATTGATTAGTGCGTTATTTGGCAGCAATATCGCTGTTCAAATTGCATTCGTTTTTCGGAAAAATCACAAATGGATGTCGACTTGAAAAATGTTTCCACTATTGTAGATACAAAAGAAGTATTTTTTGTGAAATTTTGGCGTCTAACTTCCGCTCGCCGTAACTCAAAAACTGTTGAACTACAAACGATGAAACTTTGCATATCTATTCTACCTGTGATATAAAATAGAAGACAGCTCGCATTACTGGACACTTTTTATTCGCAATTTGAGGAAAGCCTCATATGGTCTAAATTTGTCCATTTTTAAGCATAAACCGTTAGGCTGATGGACACAATTTGTGTTATAATAAGTTGGTGTGATGGAAATCTATTGCAAATTTCATGAATTATATATTTGCACCGTTTCGGAGATAACGCGGCTTTATGTCGCCTGCTTAAATTGCTTATAAATTATTTTTGGTTAGGTCAATTTCGACATTTTTGGTTTTATTAGAAAGAGCTTTCTAACAACCAACTAGTTTTTGTTGTTTGGAGTTGTTCAGCATTTGAAAAATCCGCCCCCCCTAAATCGGTCTGCGCGGAAGATTTCAACCATTTTCTTAAATTTTCAATAAATCCTTATCTATTAGATTTTTATTCCATTAGAGATATCTAATAGAAAGCATAAGCAAAAAATAGATTTCGCTATTGTTACCCTGTAAGATAGGTACAGCTTCATTGAACAGGGAAATCCCTCCTGCTCAGAGGTATCATAGTATTAGTATAGGACTGCACATGCAGCTCGTCAAGTGGGTCAGACGTATTGAGTTAAGATCGCAGTTCGTATCTGACTTACCAGGGCGCTTGGCGAGTTCGCGCAGTGCAACATAAATGTTCTTTATATTTGCAAAAGCGGGATTACCCATTAGTGGCTAGTGTTGTAAAGTGCACGTAGGTTGATATCTGAGTGAGCCAAACCTCAGATTGGGTAAGCAATCATTGTATGGAGTACGGTATCCACTACGCAGGGTAGTTTCGCCTTTGCATTAGTGTGTAGTTGCTTGGGTTGAACATGGCGATGGGTGCGCGGATGTTTTGTTCTGAATGCGAATGCATATTGTCCTTCTGATTGTGAAAGAAAGGACTGCGAAAAACAATAGGCAATGTGAATTTTTATAGGTTGAGGCTCTCAGTCACAGGCGATTGTCCCATGTACTGGTTGGAGAGTTGTAAGCGCCTACTCTACTATTTTAAAACTCTAAAGCTTCAGATAATGCAAAGCGAAGCGTATTAGGTTTCGATTGGTTTGATATGTTAGGGCATGATTTTATTTCTGACTGCAATAGATTGGTGACGCTGGTTTGAGTTGTCAACGATTCGGAGTATTGTTCGTGATAGACCGATGTCTTTACATAGATGTATGTGTGGGATTTTAGGGATTTGTTTTTGGATTTGTTTTGGCAGTTGTAAACTGAATATCCCGATGGACGTGTGTGGAAGATTCTGATTGTGTAAGGCTCCAGGTGGTTGGAATTATTTTAAGGTGCATAAAATTCAATATTTCTACCAAAAAAATTAAAGAAGTGGGTTATGTTTGCTGGAAAGAGGTTTTGCGTAGCTGTTGTTGCGTTTTTGTTAACAAAGCGGTAGGTATTGGGTTTTGTAATGGTATATGATTAGCGATTACACATCACCTTTTGGATAGTAGTTTTTAAGAAATAGTTGAAAGACTGATTTATTCGTGCGTTTTGAGAGGGGCCAAGTGAAGGATATTTAGAATGTTTACATTAGATTTTTAATATGTATTTTGATCCAAATCGTTAGAGCGGGTCTTGTAAGATTGCACAGCCAAAAAAGTGTCAAATGTTGTTTGGTTTGAGGGATACTGTTGCCTAAAGCCTGAACTACATCGAAACAAAAGTGGAAAAAAGTGAAAAAAAATCTGATATACCGCTACATCCAATAGTGCGCTCTGTATATTTCTTCTCAATTAAAATGTTCACTTTTTGCAAAGCTCGAACATGTTGCAGCTTTCACTTTTCGCAAAGCTCTAGAAACAAATACACTCAAAGAATACCTTCCGGACTTTCCGCTTGGTCACGCTTCCATCTAATAACTCCCTTCAGCTTCGCAAGGAACAGTTCTTTGCTCACTTCACTCGGCTAAATTTGTTTATTATTGCTTCTGGAAATTTTAAATGTAAACTAAAAAAGCTCTGAGCTTTCATAGTTCAGACACTTCGAGATTTTGACTTTTTTGTACTTTTTCCCACTTTTGTTTCGATGCAGTTCAGGCTTAATGGAAATTAAGGTATCAAGCCGAACTAAAGACAAAATTCAAAACTATTATGGCGGTAACATTTTAAGTATTACATACTTGTAACGGATACGGTCGATTCCCTACCACAAGCGAGACTAGTATATATAAATTTCGCAAGTACATATGCATTTTGTTCTCCAATGCCAGATGAATAATTATGCCAGGGCTAAGACTTTTTTTCAAAAGTTTCCCTAAACTGTGTTGAGGTATTTTGTTTCAATATACCTAACTTCGATATTAAAGGTAGAAAACAACATAAATTTCTTTACTGTTCCATCTCTCAGGATTTTTTTTTCTGATGGAATCCAACCAGTGGTAATTGGTGTGCTGTAATTGTTTTCGTAAAAAAACTCATTTTAATACTGTTCAAATTTATTTCTGTAGCATTTTACATATGGCTATAACTGAGGCCTTCTAATATGATAACTTGTACCTATTATGTTATTTAATGGCTTGTAAAATAATGCTGAAATACTGACAAGAAAGGAATAATGATGTTTGGTTGCTTTAATTTTAAACAGGTTGGTTGATAAATAAAAATGGTTTAATCGGGTAAAATTTTAAATCAATCACTTTTCTTAAGGGATATAAGTTCTTCACCACTGATTATATTACATTGAAATATTATTACATTATTTATGAAAAAGCCATATTTCAATAAATTTCGGCCTTAGTCCAATAACTTGCTTAAGGGGGGATGCCCGCTAAGAGGGTATAAATATTATTGGTAAGAAAGTAAATACTTTTGCTTGAAATTTAGAAACTGTTCCAATACTAATAATGAACAAAGTGTATTAAAGTTCAAACTGTCTTATTCCTCACGAGCAATACAAAAGAAAAAAAAAAAAAAAACATTCAAATTAAGAGCAATTATGCCCTCTGCGCTCTTAAACGCATTTTTGCACGTGCAATTAAAAAATACGACAAATACGATTTTGAACAGACAAAATATGCGATTCTCAAACAATATCCATGACAACACTGTACAAGATCCTCTATTTTGTACAGGGTATACGCGTGATACAATTTTTGAACGAACTGATTGACGCCTACGGTTTTGCCCCACTGAGTTCACTATTGAGCAAATATTCATGCTACGGCAGATCCTGTCGAACACCCAAAAGGTAGGTACATACATCGATTTTACGGCCACACACACAGAATTTATAAAGACAAGCCAGTCGTCAGGTTGTGTAAAACGACTATGAAAATCGCTCACTGATCTATTTAGCACGGAAAGCAAACATGGAAGGCTTTGGTGTCAAACAAAAAAAAAGGTTAATACAAGGTGTTACTTCATTTTTAGAAATTTGTTCGCAACTTGCAAGCCAACATCGGGGGCACAATTTTTCACAAGTGCGGATGACACTGGGTTATATTAAAACTAGCGGCACCGGCGGACTTACTCCCACCCAAAAATACAACGAAACTATTGCAAGACAATGCAATTCTAACAATGCCACTTCAACTTTAATAATCCAGCAGATGACGTTTCGAATTAAATATGGCGGCATTGTACTATTAAACTAAACCTCTTTATTCGAGTACTTTGTGATACACAATATTTTTCGTTTTTTGTTCCGGTGCCAACACAAACAAAGCAGATGGCTTACCAACACGTGAACAGGCTACATACAATTGCCCATGTGAAAAACATTCATTTTCTAAATTTAGACCACAAACAACCAATGATTGGCCTTGAGCCTTGTTAATTGTCATGGCAAACGCAAGACAAACCGGGAATTGAATGCGTTTGAATTCGAAAGGCATGTCTGTCGGTATCAAAGGAATATGCGGAATGAGAACTTGTTCTCCTTTAAACTTGCCTTTGAGAATTGTTGCGTAAATGATATTGCTCATGATTTGCTTCACAATCAGACACGTTCTGTTACACAATTTATTTAGGAGGTTGCAAATTTCGAAGCATAATCACTACTGAACCAAGTTTTAGTTGCAAAATGTGTTGCGGAACACCAGGCAAATCCAAAGAATTCAAAAATTCACTTGGGTAATTCCTAGCTTCATCTTCATTTACCACACAATCAACAGATTTGAATTAATGCATTGGCCCACCAATTTGATTTTGAATTTTAAAATTAATCTCATTCACATCCTTGTTCTTCGCTGCCAAAATTGCGCGTTCACTAAACCAATCGTGATTCAAATAATTGAAACCAATATCCGGAAACAATTTACCAATTAGTTCATCTTTCGATGTAAAGAAATTACAAAAATTCGACGGAAATGAAATCAAACCGGTTGTGACATCGAATCTGACAGTTCAATTGTGATACGATATGTTTGATTCAAATTTGATTCTTTTTTTTGGTTGTTGCCAAAATAAATAAATACAAAATGAGAAAAAAAAAAACCTGTCGTAACACACGGGGTGGGGGTCAAAATAAGACATTTTGAAATTTTGATTTTTTTACCTCTTTTTTTTTTAAACCCGTGCTGAGAAAATACCTTTCCAACAAAGTATAAATCATCAAAATCGGTTCGGCCAATCTCGAGTTATCGGACTACATCGCTTCGGACACTTTCTTTTATATATATAGATATTTATCAGATTTGTATGCTTCTTAAAGCAAAAATCGACCGCCACTTGGACGTATAGTTCAATTCACTTTACTTTTAGCACTTTATCCAACTCATCACTCACCAAACTCTTCATCCTGCTCAAATGAGGGATCTTCCATTTTAAGGATTTCGTAGTTTTTTCTTTTTTTAATTATCAGGTACTTGGGGATTAAATATCGATCCCACCAGCTTTGTTTTTCTAAAAGCAGTGTACAATGTGTCTTGCGTGCATGCTGCACTCCGATTGGAGCCAACTTTACGAAAAGTCTTATTATAAGTGATTTTAATTTTTAATTATCTCTTGCTATACTCTTGCACTATACGTTAATTCACCACAAACCATCTTTTACTTTCGTATGTCTAAAGGTATAAAGACAATAAACTGATCGTATAAATAAAATGTTTCTATATATATAAAAATGGTGTAAAAAATGTATGGTAACTAATCAATTGAGAACGGCTGGGCCGATATGGCTAAAAAAAATTTTCAGCGGTTCATAATTATCAGGAGAAGGTCCCTACGAAAGAAAATTTTATGAAAATGTAGAAGGTTAGGAGAGAAAAACTCGATGACCGCTCGGGACGAAGGAAATTTATTGACTGCCTCTTACTAGTCTAGATTACATACAATTTATTGTTTTTAAGAGCACTGTAACTGTTAGTAAGTGCATGATGGTAAATAAACGTCGGATGGATCATCCGATCATGCAGGCCAATCATAGTTTTTGCTTAGCGTATTTTATGTATAACAGAAGTAAATGATTCGCATACACAGTGGGTGCCATAATTAAATGGACTGGTTTAAATTATTTGCACTACAGTTCGGCCAGCCTGATCGAGTAATCGCCCCGATTACAAAACTCCTTATACAAGATTAAACTATTCCAAAAATTAATTTACATACTATGTATTTAGATACATGTGATTCGTATTTGAAATATGTAGATAATGATAAAATTCACAAAAGTTAACATCTATATTTTACAGTGTTTCTTATAAATTGAACAATACAATTGATTTACAAAAATTTCATTAGAAAAATGGTATGGGTTATGGGTACTGTTAAATATTTTTATTAAAATTCAACTCTTTATTTATATAAATGCCTATCCCCTTTTTTCTCTCTCAAGATCCCCGGAACGTCTCATCAAATTCTCAATCCATTGACTGCACCATGAATGGCCTCATATTAACAGGCGAGGACACTCCCTTATATGGCAGTCGTGTTAGTTGCAATCCCTCAATATCAGTTATGACATAACGATCATTGGCTAATGCCTTCTTGACTTCATACGGGCCCCTAAACTTAGCAAAAAGCTTTTTATTAACCCCAGGGGTAGTTATAATATTTCTGATCATGACCAAATCACCTTCTTTGTATGAATGAGGAGGTTTATGACGTTTATCATACGAATTTTTGTTATATGCCTGACTTTTCTCAATATTTTCTACAGCACTTGCTCTTATTTCCTCTAGTTTTGCGCGTTCTTCCCCCAAACTTTCACTTAGATATTCCATGACCCTGTCACAAAAATGTCCTTTCTGGTTTTTGCCGAATAAGAGGGTACTTGGGGAGAATCCAGTACTCCTATTCACTGTGTTGTTCAGTGCAAATTCCACTTTCACTAAGTGTTTGTCCCAACTACTCGTTGTATTTGATTCGCATTCCTTTGCCAACATCGGAACAAGGATCCGGTTCACCCGTTCAACCTGTCCATTTGACTGTGGTGAGTGTGTAGCGTTTAATATATGTTTAACGTTATTTGCACTCAAAAAGTCGGCAAACTCTTTGGATGTGAAACAGGTTCCACGGTCTGAAACGATTCTGTTCGGCCTTGAATAATTGTCAAAAAACGATTGTAAGCAAATAATGGTTTCCTTACTTTGTGTAGTCTTGACTGGAAAAAGTTTGACAAATTTCGTAAAGCCATCTACCACTAAAAGAATGTGTTTCTTATTTGAGAAGGTATTTGCCAGAGGACCCAGATGGTCAACATGTAATGTGTCAAAAGGAACATTACCTTTTGGAATACTGTGAAGAGTTCCTTGAAGTTTACCAGAATCTGGAGAAAAGTAAATACATTTGAGACATCTTTTGATGTATTCTCTAATTTTTCCCTTCATATTGGGGAACCAGTAGTTCCCTGATATGTATTCAAAACATTTTTCTGTTCCCAGGTGGCACATTGCTTCGTGGTATGTGCGTATCACTTGATCTTCCATATGCGATGGCACATAAAAAATAGTTCTGCCCTTGTCCTTACGGTATATTAAACCGTCTATCATTTCGAATAATGGACTTTCAGACTTTTCAAGTTCTACGGCGATGGCAACTATCTTCGGATCTTGTCGCTGAGCGGCTGCTAGAACAAATTGAAAGGAATCGTCATCTACGTGAAGAATGTTAAATGACCGACTCAAAGCATCAACATGAGTCATTCGACTACCTTTACGATGCTCAACATTGTAGTCAAAGGATTGGAGTTCTAGCGCCCATCGCGAAATTCGTGGATTCAGAGATTTCTTCTGCAAGGTTAACGTTAACGCTTGACAGTCGGTCACAATTTTGAATGGAATTCCGATAAGATATATTCTGAACCTTCTCAGGGCATAAATTATAGAGAGTGTTTCCAATTCGTAACTGTGGTATCTACTCTCGGGTTCGGTTGCACGCTTGGAAAAGTAAAATACAGGATGAAACTTTTTGTCAGCCTGCTTTTGCATTAACACTGCCCCAAAACCTTCGCTACTTGCATCGCAATGTAATTCAGTAGGATTGCTAGGACTGTATATTGATAAAACTGGAGATGCTATTAGTTTCTCTTTCAGAAGCTCAAAAGATTCTATTTCTTTTACACTAAATGTAAATGGTGCATCTCTTTTTAAGAGGTCATAGAGAGGTTTTGCTAAATTTGAGAAATTCATTATGAATTTACGAAAGTAAGAGCAAAGCCCTACAAAACTATGTACATCTTTCGTGCAGGTGGGCATTGGAAAATTTTTTATGGCATTTATGTTGCTCTCATTAGGCCTTATACCTTCCGAATTTATAGAGTAACCCAAATAAACGACTTCTGTTTGTAAAAACGAACATTTGTCAAATCTGAGTTGCAAACGGTTTTCGGTTACCACACCAATTACTTCTTTCAAAATTTGAAGATTTTCTTCAATAGTCTGTGTAGCGATGAGTATATCGTCCAGGTATGTGAGAATCTTTTCTTTCGAAATTAGACTGCCAAATACATGTTTCATATACCTTTCAAATACAGATGGGGCATTTTTAAGCCCAAATGGCATCCTGACAAATTCATATTGACCTATGGGCGTTGTGAACGACGTATATTTAATGGAGTCTTCAGCTAGCGCAACATGATGAAATCCATTTTTCATATCTAAAACCGTGAAATATTTTTTATCCCTAAGGCGATCAAGGTGATCCTCTATCAAGGGTAGCGGGTAGTTATCACGTAAAGTGATTTTGTTTAACTCCCTGTAGTCAACACAGAGTCTGAACTCCTTGTTCTTCTTCTGTACAAGAACAATTGGGGACGAATACTCAGAATTTGATTCACGGATTATGCCCTTGTCTAGTAAATCATTTAGGATTTTTTCTAGCTCTAGTTTGTGCGCATAAGGCAACCTCCTAGGCGAACATTGAAAAGGATCATTTTTAGATAAAACTATTCGCATTTTAAAATCGCTGCGAGGCGAAAACGAACTATCATTGAGTAAGCGATAAGCAGGTCTAACTATTTCCAAAATATTGTTTTTAACGCTACTTGATATATTTTGTTTAATTAAAAGATTTAACTCACAGTCTTCATATTCTTCGACGTTGATATTTAGAATTCGGTGAATATACTCGTCCCCGTCGTCGAAGACTTTGCTGCTAATGGATGTATTTTGAGAGGATTGAGAGCCGTCCTGGTGATCTAGATAACTATTTGCTGAATCGTCTTTAGATGGTTTCTGCAATACCAAACCCATTTTTCCAATAAAGTCTCTGCCTAAAATAACAGGATAAGTCATAGAATAATTCTTAACAACAAGCATTTGTAAAGTAATAAAATTATTTTGATACGTAACATTAGAACTTATACTTCCCAACACATCAAGGGGGCTGTTGTTGACGCCACAATAACTATGAGCTCTGAGGTCTCGTTTTGATAACATCGATGATGGAATAAACTGCTCCTGAACAAAGCTGATTGGGCTTCCCGAGTCTAGTAATGACAAAAGCGTTGTCATGTTTACCATGTGCTCCGAAACAAATTGGTAGCTGATGTCCATCTCAAAATTATTAGCAGTTGATCTCAACTCCTTCTCGGCGCATGCAATAACAGGTTTAGTTGTAGTTATTAGGTCTCTGGAATCGGTGGAAATTGGTTGCAGGGTCATGATGGGCTTCTTCCCGGTACACTTTGTGGATATATGGCCTTGCTCTCCGCACTTGAAACATGTGACAAGTTTCTTATCAGGTTTGACGTTTTCGGCACTATTGCGATTACCCAAAGATGCTGAACTGTCACAGGTTTTCTGAGATTTGTTTGCCACTTTGTGATGACCTTGCAAATTTGATTGTGCAGACTTGACATTTTTATTCCAATAACTATCACGGCAATTGTTTTTCAATTTTTCGTACTTCCGTAAAGCTGTCTTTAGTTCACACATATTACTTGCACTGTAAAGGATAGTTTTGTTGATTTCGGCGTCAGAAATGCCTTTTATGATGAACTGGATAAGATCTTCTTCTTCAACTTCACTATGCGAAGCAATCTCTTGCATGGATAATACGTACTGCTGCATGTTTTCGTCTCGAAGTTTTTTCCTATTGCGAAGTTCCTCATAAGTATCAGCCTTCGTTACGACCTTCCGAAACTCACTAATAAGCGCACTTCGCAATTCTTGCCAGCTTTTTAAATTTATAGTTCGAACAAATAATTTCGCCGTACCTGTCAGTAGCCTCCTCGCGTATATGAACTTAGTTCTGTTGTCCATGTCTAGAATTCCAGAGCATTCCTCAAATTGTTCGATCCAGCGGAGAATTGGAAAATGATCATCCCCACTGAATGCAGGAACGGATTCTTCGATGTCTCTGAAGTTAAACGATGTGGACGGCCTTGAACTAACTCCTTCGTCCCTTAACTGCAGATCACGCAGTTTTTGCTTTAGAGTCGCGATTTCTTCCTTCTTTTTGCAGATTCTTCGTAGTTTCATCAATTCTTCATCGAGCTCCTCCTCTGTACCATGCGAATCAGCCTCCTCCCCAGACACGTGCTCACATGCTCTTATCGGATCGACGATAGGTAACGAGTTGTCCTGCATCAGGATAAGTAGATCTTCTCTCGTTGCGTCTACCACTGCTTCTTGGATGCGGATCTTTAGCTCTGCTTTTGTTCCACTGGTTGATAGCTTTAAACACCTAAGAATGTCCTTCAACACAACAACTGTCGCTGATTCTAAATACTGAACCCACTCTTCAGACATTATTTGCTATTTCCAGATTTTACTGTATGCAACCACGTGAAACACTGGTGTCCAATTGTCCGCTTTTCCAAAAGACAATTATTAACAAAAATGAGTCGAGAAAACTTTTCACGATACTCCCGTTAACTATGTTCACGATCCCACTTCTGAAATTACGGTAGAAGGTTAGGAGAGAAAAACTCGATGACCGCTCGGGACGAAGGAAATTTATTGACTGCCTCTTACTAGTCTAGATTACATACAATTTATTGTTTTTAAGAGCACTGTAACTGTTAGTAAGTGCATGATGGTAAATAAACGTCGGATGGATCATCCGATCATGCAGGCCAATCATAGTTTTTGCTTAGCGTATTTTATGTATAACAGAAGTAAATGATTCGCATACACAGTGGGTGCCATAATTAAATGGACTGGTTTAAATTATTTGCACTACAAAAACCATCCGGAAAAGTCGGGAAATTGGAAAAATCGAGAATTGATTTTTTTGTATGGAATTTTGTGTGCAATTGTTACGGAATGGCTTTTCGAATGGAAAAATAGAAAATTCTTAGTGGAAAACTCGGCAAATTCAGGAAAAACGCGAAAAATTTTAATTTTTTTGAAAACCTCACTATTTACAAAACAAATTAAAATGTACTTAGTCAGTTTTATCTGTCAACCAACGAGGTGTCCTTTTGGAATTTTCATTTTCTATTGATCAGATATGCTATTTCGAGTTTTGCGAATTATTACGTAACTTGGACGTTACGTGAGTTGCAACGAGGCAATTTGACGGCTGTTTTCATTTCCGATTCATGAACGTCACCCGACTGTCGTACATTTGGCAGTTCACTTGGAGAACGGCCAGCGTGTCTACTTTACGGACGCAAATGCAGCGCAAAGAACAGAACGACCACCAGCCACAACATCGACAAATTTCTTTTCGACATGCGAAAGCGAAAATGTTAAAACAAGATTGTGTGTTAACGTCACTTTTACTACGTCAGCCATACAATTGAAATGTCAACTTTGATCTGTAGATTTGGCAAAATATTTGAGATCGTAGTACTTTATATAAAGCGTAGTCATTCTAAAAAACAAAAAAAAAAAAACAAAAAACCTCCTAGCTAGGTTAATAAATGCGTTGTTTTGGGGGACTGTTTGTAAAGATACATCTTTTAAGACATGCCGATGACATCCTGACTCAGAATAACATTCACGTCAATAAACTCTATGAGCGGTTTCGTTGAAAATTATAGGACTTAATTATTATGACTTAAAAGCACTTCATCTGCCTACGTTTAATGATAAAAGCGAGAAGCCACGTAATATTCGTTATCATCAGCCTACACTACAATAACTGTATCTCGTCACACTTTTGTTATTGGATGGGAACATTTTTAAAAACTTGGTTCGTTCCACTTCTATTTTTATGCAGTGCGTGGCTAGGAGAACGAAATCGCTACGCATTTGAATGAACTTCAAAAATTTGCCCGTAAAAAGCGT
Source organism: Cheilosia grossa (assembly GCA_963082955.1). Taxonomy (NCBI): domain Eukaryota; kingdom Metazoa; phylum Arthropoda; class Insecta; order Diptera; family Syrphidae; genus Cheilosia; species Cheilosia grossa. The sequence continues at coordinate 33,406,002 of OY720145.1, forward strand.
AGACAAAATTTGCTCAAAGAAACTTAATGACAAATAAGTTTACCGATGCCGATGTTATCTATCATTTTAAGTTTCAAGAGCTACACATACATAAAAATAATCAGTATTATCGGTGAAGTGTGGGAAAGATTTATAGATCCTAAACAAAGAAAAATGTGTTGTTTCATCACTGCAGACAGACTGTGTGCGGAAATAAGCTCACACTTTTAGGTGAAATTTCTACTGATAGCACATAAGTAAGTTTGCACAATGCTTTTGAACATTTGCCAACGGCTTTCCACCAAGCTATTCTAATGTGCTATTTGATTGGACTTCTTCGGATGCGCTCTCAGATTTCAGATTTCGTGTGTCTAATCGAACATAAAAACGTCACTCTTGCCCTTTCTTTTGTTGAAATTCGTGAAGGCTGTGTAGGCTTCCTTTCACTGGTTATATTTCTTTTTTTTAAAACATTCGAAATTTGCGCCCAGATTGATTTCTAAACCTTTGCACACAAATAATTAACAAATATAGATCCCTCGATGCAATATGCCTTACTTTGCAGTTGAGATTTTTCTTTCTTTGCATTTGTGGTGGTACATGTTTTAAAAGTCAGCTGTTCTTAAATTGTAATTTGTGTTTATAAAAACCTATTCAATTTATGTTGATATCCATTGCAGCGGCCAAATGTTAATTTCTCTCTATTTTGCACAGATTTGTCTTCTAAAAACGTAATTAATACACACCTTGAAATTTTACACATGAAATCTGACAGCCAGCTGATTTCGAGAGCAGAAAAACTGCTCTGCTTTTTCTGTCCCAATGGAAAACGACATCAAACAAACACCACCAGTCATTGTCAAACTAAAACCCAGTTGTATTGGTAAATCTGTGCCATGATTTTGTAAGGTTCTTTTACGCAATGTCGCTAGGGAACGTTCCGATTCGGATTTGAATGTGTGAGTGTGCGACTCTTATGTAATTTTTTCGATCTTTTTTTTTATCTAAATGATTTTTCATGTTCCATTGGGCAAAAAAATCAATCTTTTTTTCGATTTGGAGCATTTGGAGGTATGCTTTTCGATATTGAAACGGACATTGACTCTGCAAGCTGCAACCGCATTTGTAGTGCTCTTATGTCATTTTCCATTGGGCAAAAAAAAGCGTCCGGGAGAGTCCGGAATCGAAAAAATCGCTTCTGAATCCGTTCCATTGGCATAAAAAATACTCTTCTGCTGATTCTGAGGAGAGAATTTCGCTACTGGATTTGAAGTCGGAATCCACTCAAGAAGTACTCACACAAGTGTAGTTTATGTATTTTATACAAGTCAGCTGACAGCAGCCGTTGATTATTTTTTGGCATATCACCAATATTTTGGTGGATTCAATCAGAAGCAGTTTTCTTGTTCCATTAGATTACAGAATCAGTGATCATTCACTTTTGAAGAATATATTGTAGTTTAAATTGAGTGAACCACAATCTTTCAAAGTGCAACATGGAGTTATACTACCGCTTTAAGTGGTTCTGAGAGACATGGGAATGGAATTCAATGTGGACTCTGTTTGAAAGGTTAAGTCCTTTGAAATATGGCGATCCTTTTATGCCGTTAGGTCGTCAAATTCATTTGACAAATTCACACATGTACTCGTGTATTCATATGTTCTCCAATACTTTTAAGTAGAAACTATTTAAACAGAGTGTAATCTTTCGATTGCACAATATATTCAATTTGCTTGCCAAGAACTTGACTTTTGTGACAGCTCACACACAATAGTTCTCGTACTTGACTAGGTATCATGGTTATAACACATCGTTCAACTTTTCAAATATTAATTAGATAACATGCTGCAATAAAGATAGACATTCTAAGATTGTGAGTTGTGTATAAATCGCAGCAGTGAGATAAAACAAATTTATACCGTATCACTGGTTAGCGAATGAATCTGTAAGATCATATAAAGTGCACTTCAAGCTCGTACATCAAAAGTTTGGTTGAGTCAATTGGTAGGTAGGTAAAAAGTTCAGAAGCAACCGTACATAAAATGTAAGAATAGGTAGTGTTATTTCGTTTTCCATTGGGACAAAAAATCAACCTTTTTTTATCTAAATCACTTTTCATGTTCCATTGGGCAAACAAAATCAATCTTTTTTCGATTCGGATCACTTTAGGCAGATCTCGATTTTTTTTTTTCAGATAATTACACATACCTACTGCCACAGTACCAATATGACTTTGCATAGCTGTTATACGTCATTTTAAGAAGGTTATGTAATATTCTTGGAAATCCTTACAAAAGAAAGACGACCGTTCTGTACCGTGCCCGCATATGAAGAGCCTTTTTTATTTATTATTTCAAATACTTTTTGATATTTTACTACACTGTTGCTAGACAGCACATTTTTAGTATTTGATTAATACATATTGCCAGATACTACAATTTGCTTTCAAGACAAATAGGCAAAGTTTCGTGAAAACCAAAATAACGAATTGCATAAATAGCCATGGATATAATTTTTGAGGAATTATTATCTACATCGTCTTCCTCGTCAACGGAAGTGTACGAATCAACAAAAATACAATAGGGGACACATTTTTCAACTCGATATCCATTTGTGATTTCTCCAAAAACGAATGCAATTTGAGATTTGAAAAAGATTTCTGGTGGCAAACGACATTTAACAAAATTCACTTTAAGGTTTTTTATTCGATTCGGCAGTAGGTATAACCATGTAAAATTTAGTTTTCGCTCTCAATAATAGGCGATTTTCGCAAGTTTTGGTTAAAGAGTTATAAAAGCTTACAGTACTATTTATTTTATAAGCCCCTACACTTTACAAGATTAGGAACACAGATCATCTTTTGTAGTCTATTTTGAGAAATAGTTAAAAAACTGATTTATCTATCCGAATTTTTGAGAAAAACAAAAGTAGGGGATCTTATAAATGAAAATCATATTTTTATTGAGGTTATGCGACTCTCCACTACAATAATCGGCACGTTCCTGATCAGCCTTGCTGTCCATCGTCCTCAGCTTTCCGAGTTACAGCGCACTTGCCGCCTCTGTTTCATCAGCTTTCTAGCCTCTTCCGTTGTCGTGTCCACTGCAACTTCCGTCTTTTTGTCTTAGACATACTTCCCTTCTGCTGCTAGGAGGTCTATTGGGATCACTCCTAGGACAGCCAGTTCCGACACCGTTCGATAGGAGCTTGCCGCATGTAGAGCTCCTCGTCTGGTTTAGCTTCCTTTGCGCACTTTCGGTATCTTTGGCCGTTATTTCCGCGGCGATATTATCTGCGTACCCCACCAGGAAGGTGTTTTGCGGCATCTGCATGCATAAAATGCCATCATAGGAGATATTCCAGAGGTCAGGCCCCAAGATTGATCCTTTCGCTGCTCCGGAGGTGACTCAGATTCTTCGTTGGCCTTCTCGTAGATCAGCTATCTCTGAGACTGAGATGTTGAAGTGTTCGAGAGCGTTCAGCATGTTACTCCACCTGGCTGATTTTAAGGCTTTTCTGACGTCCAGAGCTACCAACAATACCATCTGCCTTGAGTGTTTGCTTCCTCGTTGGGCTATTTGGGTAGATTTTATTACGTCTTCAATCGCGCCAATTGTAGAGCTTCCTTTTCTGAAGTCGTATTGTCTTTTTGACAAGTCTTCTCCTCTCTGAGCTGCAGCGGTGAGTCGCGGTCTCATCATCTTCTTCAAGAGTTTCCCTGCAGTGTCCAGCATACAAACAGGATGCAGAATCTGAGTCTCCTCTACCTTTGCTGATAAGCACTAGACGTTGTGTTTACCAGCTTCTGGGGAAGACTCTTTCTTCCGGGCAGCTGTTATACATTTTTAGAAGAAGTTGGGGGCATGAGCGGGCGATCACCTTCAGCACTTCAGACGGTATCCCGTCGAGTCCAGGGGCTTTTCTGTTTCGTAGGGTTTTCACCGCTAAGCACACCACTTCTTCACTAAAGGGCGGTATTTATTCTCGCTGGGCCAAAGTGGTGTCGGGGGACCTGACGGGGTGAGTTGGAAAAAGAATGTTTACACTTTACCCTTCATCTGTTCTTCATTGAGGACAGGATTGGCCTTCTGAGCCCCACTTTCAGCATAGCTATCCTGTATCCTAGTCCCAAGGAGTCACTGTTGATGTCTCGGCGGAGATCCTCCCACTCCTGTTTTTTGCTTGAATTGATGTCCTTCTTGTGCTCAGATCGCTTGGTTCTGAACTCCGCTAGGGCTTTCTCCATTAACTCAGCATGTCTTCTCCTTCCTCTGGTGACTTTGCGTCTAAAATGTAAGCATCTCCTGCGCAGCGCCGCAATATTCTCCGTCTACTAATATGCTGGGTTCTTGTTTCGGTTAGTACCACTCTTTCGTGGTATCGAGGCTTCACATGCGAGCCGCATTAGTTGCATCGTAGCTTCAGCTTTTGTTTCCGCAGATTCCTCCACTTGGAGTACGGCACATTTTCCATCTTCAATCACAGAATTGAGAAGCTCTACGTCGATCTTATTCACATTCCACCCCGGAGTCAGGGTCTGGTTCCGATTTGGAGCTCGTTGGTTACTTTCTATATCAAAGACGATGAATTGATGGTCACTGCTTGTAAAGTCCTCTATGAGTCTTCAGATTTTAGTTCTTGCGGATGTGGAATCCGTGGCGAAGGCTACGTTCGGGATGGTGCCTTCACACCCAGGTCTCCTGAAGGTGGGCGTATTTCCTACGTTGGTTACGTTAAGACCACGTCGTGCTGCCATTTCGAGTATTTCCCTTCCTCGTGAGTCTGTAGTTGGCATTCCCCACTCCTGGGCTCTGGCGTTAAAGTCTTCGGCGACCAAGATTTCACCTTCGACGTCACTCATAAAGTCCTCCAAGTCTTCCAATTTGTGTTGAAAATCATCGATCCTATCGTTTGGGCTCAGGTAGGTGCTAATTACTGTGAGTCCATCGCATTTCACCCACACAAAACCTCTTTGTATACCTTGGCTTTTGATAGGGATTTTTTTTTGTGTCTGGGGTCCATATGGCAGCAGTTCCTAAGGAGTCCGAGATCCATGATGACTATATCATCTTGAAGCTCCTTTTTGTTGGCGGTTTGACTTGAGAAAAGAAATTCGCGCGAAATTTGGCGCTAGGTGGGAAATTTGGCTCGGGAGGAATTGTCCGGGGATGAGTTGCTACCGACCCAATTCTATGCGTTTCTGTACTGCTAATTTTGATGCGCTGTGAACTATGTTTACAAAATTTACTATTCTGCCTTTTAGAAGTTTTTCGGAAAAATTGCAGATTTATGCAGTAGAACATTTTTTTTGTAATATGGAAAAACCACTGCAAAAAGACTTGACTGGACGTGTCATAAAACGCGTTAAAAAGACGGAAAAGCGGAGGGGTTGATACGGCAATGACCATCAGAGTAGACTCTGGGCTTTAGCGAAGCAAATATTTCTATTCATCCGCTCTGAATGTCAAAGCTAGACGACTGATGCGACTGATGACCAGGTTGATTTCGTACTGGTCGTATAGTTCGTCGTTGAATCCTCCTCCAAAGCTTATCATCGGGAACGGATTCGAAAACAGTGGCGGAGAATAGATTGGGTTAGGTCAAATAGGGTTATGAGACCGTCACAAAAACCCCAGGCGCGATAACGCTCCCAACGCCATCCCCAGGAAACCATAGCGGTTAAGACCTAAACCAATTCGCCCAAATACTCAATTTCCCTGCAGAATTTATGGTCACTCAATTTTGTTTGAGTAACCAACTTCCTCATGTTATTAAGGGTGTACCTGCTACATGCCTTCTACAATCACGGACGAGTTGGGAGATGTGCTCCGTGACCTGTAGGCCCTCACAGTAAATGCATGTATCCGTATTTGCTAAGCCCAGGCTCATGGCATCATTCACGTAAATCTTAATTTTGTTAGGCGGCGAAGGATAAATCTGTCTACTTAAGATAGAGTGCAAACTTCATCGCCATAAAGCAGGGGTCATAAAGCAGGATAGCAACCGATAAGAATAGAAATTTGCGTTTTTTTTATTTTGCCCACATGACCTAAATTGATCACTGATTTCCATGGTTTACAGCAAGAGTTGGATCCCGTGTTATTGTTATAAACCATGAAAATCAATGATCTATATAGATCACGTGGGTAAAAGAAAAACAAATTCAGTTTTATATTTTAATAAAAACAACTTTATTATATTCCCAATATATTCACTGCGATTAAAATCGCCATGCATATCGGTATCCCTCGCAGAACATACAAATATACAATAATTGTCATTGCTTTAACTATTTTAGGTCAAAAGGCGGTGATTCTCTGCTTGTGTACGGCCCCATCGGTGCAATAATAACCTGGAGACTGATGTTATTTTTACTTGGTCCAATCAAATGAGGATTTTCGGGCTTCGTGTCGATTCCCATACCGTCATAAGGCAGCAAATTATCTAAATTGAGAACGCGACTTTTATCGGAGAAGTATTCGGTTCGTTCGTATACCGTTAAAATGTGAATTATCTCATCTTGCGTTCCGCTTATTAGCACAGCCACCTATGAGAAAATAAAAATTGTACTGTTGCGAAACGCATAAGGAGACATGCTCAGAACCTTAAATCTCTCCTCGCCGATGCAGTTTTCTTTACAGGTTACACGCAGGCGTACTGTACGTAAGGAGAATTCCGGCAAATCTTCACCCCAAACCATTTTCGCCTTATTGTACTTGACTCCACGCGGAAAGAATTCAATGTCCCACGTTACAGATTGATCTAGATATAATCGAAAATTGTGTTGGTCACGATTTATGTATTTTTGTGTAATTGCATTAGGTATCACTCACCGTCTTCCCGCTCCGCCAAGTTCCTTTGTGAGAAAAAACAAGCCACGTAGTTAGTGTAATCTGGAATTTGATGAAACTCCTTAATGTTAAAGCTCACACTCCATATGTCATTTGAATAGAGACGTGGTGTGAATTGCAAACTCCCCGATGCCGATTTCCTTATTTCATTCACACGATCCTCTTGGCCTAAAAGTTTATAGTAAAAGATGCATGTAAGTAATTAGTTAAGAAAGTTGGCAAGTATTTCGATGTGCAATTTGTGTTAAATCTATGTGCATGGCACACAAACTAAATGACAGCACATTTAGCATCTGTTTGAGTGCGGAAAGAATGTATTCAAGTCCGTTAGTACAATCCACATATTCGTGATCACTTGAACAGCACAATAAAAACAGCAGAGGCGGGTGTATACTTTTGGGAGTCACAAAAGTATTTTTCAGGATTTAGGTTCTGTAGTACCCCGTTTTGATAAATGCACCCACTATAACAAACCAAACCCAGTTTTTAGAGAAATATAAACGTACCTAGATAAATATTTCGTGCGTCTCTGAAATTAAAAACAAAAGCGTATGTCTCACCTGAATGATAACTCATTCCGATAGCCATTCTCTGCACAATAAATTCCTTATTGTAGGCAAGTATGGGATACAGCAGCAAATGTGCCAATTCCCTGGGCGTCATCATGGCAAATCTTATATGCGACACAGTCGACTCTATGAGCTGTTTAAATGCAGTCTCCTTCTCTTCTGGCAATAAACTGTCTTCATTTTCTAGCATTTCCTTGCGATGCAATAACCACTTCTGCAAGATGCCAAACAAATCGTACTCGCTCTTCACAATAATGTCGTTTTGTTGCAACAATAATATCATGATTTGAGTGTCTAACTCGATGAAATCTTTCGACGCGCTAACCATTTCCAAATTCCATTTGAGGAAGTTCTTTAATGCTTCGGTGAGATCCTTGTGATAGGGACTAAAAGCTATTGTATATTGCAGCCAAGACACCAAGTACCCCTGTGTAGCGGCCTTAGCAGTGTGTGTCAACATAAAACCAACACATAGTTGCACTAAATCCTGAAACCAGAACCAAAAGATCGTAAACACGTCCAATTAATTGCCTATCGTACCAACTAACCTTAACGTTATATTTATCAGCTAAGGCCAAGACGGGCATCACAGACTGAAGTGTGGCTTTCATTGTTCCAACATACAGATATTTGAGGAATTGCGGAAACACTGCGGCACAGCAAGGTTCCTCGTACAATTCGATAATCCGTTTGCGGCACTCATTCCATTCTGGATTCATTAGCATAACCTGGAATACTTCACTGCTAGCGCAAAGTATAACTCTGTGTGCAGGATACTGATTACCTCCGACCACCAGAATAATATCGGACATCAACTGTTCGGCATACAAATTGGCAATTTTCTCCAGTATACTATTGGTGTTATGTATCTACGACAAGTGAATTATAGCAATAAAAAAAGAATTAGAAAAAATAATAGTTACTATACTATACCGTGGTTATGTCCGGATTGTCCTGATCATCCGCTGATTTAGTATTTACACTTGTTTCAGTTTCCATTGTACAAAGTTATCCCAAAACACAAGTATAAAAGGCGATTGATTGAAACGAAAAATGTTCAATACGTACTGGGTTTGAATTTGCTAATTTTCACTGCACGATAAGATGGGCGGCTAATTTAAACTGCCTATAAGGTGTTAGCCCCATAGGTGACATTATATTTTAAGAAAATTTCAATATAATTGTTTGGAATAATATTGTTTTTATAATTTTAGGACCACTTAAACTTTGTACCCATAAATCCCGACCGACCACATAAAAAACGTCAACAAATCAATGACAGCTCTGATAATGGTCGCGTTTCTCAGGTACAACTTGCCGCTAGGTTCCCAATGGATGCATATTTTGGGCCTTGTGATTCGTCGGTTTTATTTGTCAATTCAGGGGTGCGTTTTCAGATATTAGTATTTCTTGCTTTTGTTGGAAAATCACCTGCGGGTTGCACTCAAATGCTGCCTAGCATAAAAGAAAGGATTTACCAAATTCTGTTGATTCCTTTTTGATTTATATAGGAAAAAGTCCGTGGTCAATGTTAGGGCATCGAATTCCTAACATTGACCAGCGATGAAAATGTACCAGCAATAAAGATATATTTTTTTATTATTTTACTTCTTTTCTCAAACATTTAATTTTAGCTCGATTTGCTTTTATTGCGCCGTATTAATAACAAATTTAAGTCTTGACTTAGCGAAAATATAGCCACTGTCAACTTCTAAAATTAAGAGTAAAAACTAAAAATGTTTATTGGTAAGGACAATTGATTATTTAATATTTTTTTTTTTTTTTTTTTAAATTCTACATTTTTTAATACTTATAACAAATTAAATTGAAAGAAACCTAATTTTGTGTATTTTATTTAGATGAATAATTAGTTTTATTAATAATTTCAATTAAATATTGATGATTGTTAGAAAATGTTAAAAAGAAACAGTGGTCGATGTTAGGAAATGTGATAAATATTCCAATAGCTTTTTTAAAAACCTTATAATTTATAATTTTCTAGTATTTTTATAAACAAACGAAAATATTTTTCATTATAAAAAATGTTGAGCCACTCTCCAGGTAACTATTATTTTGCTGTACAAACGGTAGTTTAGTTACAACAGACAAAGGTTTGCACCAGTTACAGGTCTCAGTATTGTCTCTATTTCGTAGCTACCTCTATTTCCCCAAAACCCATTTGTTTACATAAGGAGTGTTTTTTTGAGCTTTGATCTCGCAAAGCAATGTAATGTCATTTTCGATTTGGCTTTTCAGATTTCGATCTGAGATTTCAGCTTGATTTTCAAACATTTCGAAATAATTTAATATACAAACTCGTTTCCATACGCGTAAAATGAATAATTTAGTAAAAAAAAAAAAATCCTTCCAACGATAAACAATTCGTAACCGCCAGCTGTGCGTCATAAATGAAAGTTAGTTAAAGTAAATTTGAGAAAAAATCTAAATTTCTCAAAATTGTCTCAGATCAAAAAAATGATTGATTTTCTGGACAAATCGAACATGAAAAGCAATCTCGATCAAAAAAAAACCAAATCCTGTACGTTTAAAGGCCCAACTTGTTTCAAAAAACATTTTTTTTAATGAAAATACCATTAAAATTCTTAGCCGTGTCCCGAAGCCAGACAAATTTCAGTCTGTACAAAAATAACGTGCGAATAGCCACTTCGTTTGGTTTGCGTCAACTGAATAGACACAAATATTGGAAATGGAAATACAAGTTATTGTAATTTAATGAAAAAAGTTTTTCTTAAAATAGTTTTTTATTGGTTAGTTTTAGTAGTGACGGTACTGCCTTGTTTATTCAGAATAACTTCATAAGGCACAATGTTTTGATAAAATGGACAACGTCACTAACACATTTATCTTATTATCTTTGAGCTGCTTTAAAGGACAAAGCATCTTGTTGACCTTCATACTCATATCCATATAAAAACAATCAAAACACCATAGGGTTTTTGTATTAGGTAGAAAATGTTGAATTTCTTTATTTTTGTTCGATATACATGACTGAAATTAAAAAGAAAACTTTTCGTTGCAACTTATGTTTAAAACCGGAGCTCAAACATTAACCAACAAAAAAAAAAACAAAACAAAAAATTAAAATCATAATTAAATCACTAACGAAACTTATAAATAGTTGAATATCACACACTCGATTTAAGACGTGAATAAAAATGCGTTTTCGTTAAATTAAACTATGAAAGAAATGAAAATCGTTCGGAACAGCGTCTACAGCTCGTCGTGACCGACAAGTTTAACAATGTAACTATGCAAGTCGCCCAGAGAGCGACCGCCCTCGTACTCGTTCATCTTTTCGCCGTTCTTATAGGCAAAGAGTGTGGGATAGCCTTCAACCTGTTGCTCTTGGCAGAGATCTTTGTTATCCGATTGTGTGCAATCCACTTTGGCGATTTTAATTCCTGAATTTGCCGAGTGCGTCTTGGTGGCTAATTGATCCCAAACAGGGCTTAATTTTTGGCAATGTCCGCACCAGGGGGCATAGAACTTCACGAATGTAACTCCATTTTGGATGGTGGCTTCAAACGCATCAGCTGTCAGCTGAACTACACCGCTTTGATCTTGCTCCTTCTTGACGGAGTCAATGTCTACCTCTTCGGGCTTTTTGGCTGCTCCTCCGAGCATTTTCTTCACGTATGCTTTCAAATCGTCGAAGTTCCGAGAGCCGGAGAATTTTTCAATTTTCTTTCCATCCTCGATCCAAAGTAGGGTTGGATAGCCCTTCACTTCAAAGTCCTGGCAAATCGGGCGATATACCGTGCAGTCAATCTTGGCGATCTGTACGGATCTTTCAAATCGGAATTCCTTCGCTAAGTCATCCCATGTTGGAGCCAAATGCTAAAGAGATAAACTTGTTTTAGATTTGAATTTTGGCTGATGCTATTCGCACGGCGTTCGGGACACGGTCACGTAACGAAATGTCAAAGATTAATCGCGTAAAGTAGGAGTATGTGCAAAAAGGACTCTAAGCTCCAGGATTTACTTTTCAGGCACGATCCTGTACGTTTTAAGGACCAACTTGTTAAAACACTATTTTTTTATGAAAATACCATTACGTTACGTCAATTACGTAGCCGTGTCCCGAAGCCAGAAAAACGTCAGTCAGTACAAAACTAACGTGCGATTTTAAGCCACACAAAATAAGTATGATTACCTGGCAATGACTGCACCATGGGGCATAGAATTTTACGAAATGGTTGCCACTGGACACATGCTTGGCAAAGTTCTCTTCGGTAAGTTCGACCAGTTTGTTACCGGCTGGAAGCAAACTTTCATCGGGCATGTTTGGCTCATCGTCGGTGTGGATTTCATCTTCCTGCAAATGTTTTAACCTTTCTTATGTTGTGTGATACGTTTTATGATTTAGCTTACCGATCCTAGTTGGGTTTGGATGAATTCTGTCAGAGCTGGCATGTCGCGGCTGCCCTTGAATTTTGCAGATTCAGTTTCGCCCAGCTTGAAGAACCGCAAGGTGGGATAACCTAAATAATGGGAGCTGATTGTTATGTTGCAATAGTCGATTAACATTTAGAGAGCCTACCAGTGACTTCATGCTGGTTACACAGTTCTTGATGCTGTGTGCAGTCAACTTTTGCGATGATCACTTTAGCGTCCTCCTTTACGTTCATAATCTCTGCCAATTGCTCCCATTGTGGATGCAAACGTTTGCAATGGCCACACCTAAAATGTTTGTTTATCATTCTGTTAGGCTGTATGTAGTCAAATTAAATATTTTCGAAAACCTCAGTAAAGCTACTATCAGACGGTTTGTGTCTTGCCGAAAAAAAGGATTTGGAGCCAGTTTACGCCAAGTCTAAGCGCTTAAGAATCTTTCTAGAGGTAGTTGGTAACATTGTTCTTCAGTTTCAGAAATATATGGAAGCAAGTTTACTTCAGGGCTAGAAAGTGTTACAATACTAATCCAAACACAGAACTGATGACAATGATGATACAGTCATTTGGTCCTCCTTTTATTCTGTTGGATTTGCAACCAAAATCTCTTTAGTAATACAGTTAACCCGCATTTTCAATGACAGGATTTTAATGTACAACAACGCCATAGCGTTTTCCACGTTATAAATCATTGCAAATGAGGATGTCAAAGTGCAACTTAAGAGACAATTTTAAAATAAGACATGCAATGCGATGATTTTAAAATAAACTAAGCAGTTGTATGCCAAATGAGCCAGGTCGCTATTAGAAGGGAATTGATTATGATTTGTCTTATGACTATTAGTTAGGAAATGGTTTTTATGTCACTTTTCTTTTAATTTGTTTTGTTAATACGATTTGAATGTGGCTGTGAAACCTTTCTTCACCTTTTTCCACAGCGAAAAAGAAATGGAATGTAGTATCGTTAATTCCTAGATGACGAATATAAAGTAAATAACATACCAACATAGAGCGCGAAGAACCCCATTACAGAATCTTGCATGAGTGGGCAGCATTTAACGTATGCAAAACAGTTATCAACATGGCTCAGATTTTACTGTCAATGATGACGCATTAAACAAGTTCACTCCAATTTCTCCGCCTACACAGTCGGCTTCTTTAGTGGATTCTCAGATTATTCACACAAAGCGATTTATATTTTCAAACCGCACTATCAAATTACTCTGCCTAATATTCCAGTAGCAAATTGCATGTAAACAAAACAATAATTAAAAGCACAATTACTTGGATCAGATGAGGAAATGTGGTGCCTATATGTGACTGCTATTTAATTCATATAAACGTAGTCAGCAGAAACGTAACAAATTTCTTATGTGACTGCTATTTAATTTATACAAACGTAGTCAGCAGAAACGTTTATTGAAGCCCTAGAAAATGTGTCATACTTTTTTAGAAGTAGTAATATGCTGACTATGTGCTCCTATGAATTTGAAGTTCTTAACACTAAGGAATTAATAAACCAATGCAGATCCTCACCTCAAATATCAATCGAAACATTGAAAACCAATGAAACGCCGGTTAATTGCGCACAGTTATCATATCTCAAACGAGTAGGTGGCTTACATGTTACTACTTGAATATTGATAAACCTACTGATAATTAACTCCGATACGGCAATGTTCGCCCTTGTTACCCAAATAATCAAAAATTAAATGTTGCTCCCGGTTTACGGTTTCCGTACTGATAGCAACGACCTGTACGCCAAACATGCCAATTCGTTGGAAAAAATAATTAATCAAATTGCATATTGAAGAAACACCAGGTAACCAATTATGATCAGCTTCGTATTGTTCTTAAAATTAATCGAGGGACTTTCAGTGATAACGATACGACGGATCTTTTAAATCGACAGTAGTGTTTTCGTTCGTTATCTTCACTGTAGGACCTCCTAATACCCCTGTTGAGAATACATGAAATGAATCAATCTCTGTGGTAATAAATATGACATATAAAATAAATTGATAATGTTAAGCCCCGAAATAACAAATTTCTTATCGGGTCGGGTCAGTCAGTTTGCTCACTTACTTGCGGGGCATAAATAAGGTCGATTAGGCAGCGTAAAATAATGGACACGTCATGGACGACCATCTCTTTTTTTTTATCTCGAAATAAAATATTTCATACTTACCAAGGGGCAAAGAACATCACAAAGTGGTTATTTTCCTTAATCGCATTATCGAAAGTTTCGGGTGAAAGTGCGATAGCGAAATTTTCTTCTTCCGATTCACATAAAACTATAGCTGGGCACAAAAGCGCCAAGAAAATTGTTATTTTTACAAACATTTTGTTTTATTTATATTCGAATAAGTGAAGCTAGTCTAAAATAACTAAACAATTCTTTTGCGAAACTTTTAAATACAGAAAAAAGAAAAACGAGAACCGAAACTAATCTAATCGAGAAGACCGGCAAAGTTGGAATGGGTTTTTTTTTGCTAGTTCACATGAACAAAAAACTAAACTACTCCGTCCGTACCGTACATACATCGAGAAAAGTGTTCTTTCTTCTTCTACTATCTGTTGCAAAACGAATGCTTTCCTCTCTCTCTTTCGTTACAGTAAGTAGTCGCACCCGCACGGTAGGCGGCATGACAATAACTTATTTTGTATAGTGCTCCTACTCTATCTAAAGAAGGAAACTGCCTTTCACAAATGTCAGTTATAGTGTGACCAGGGTGAAAGCTTATTTCGTTGGTAGGTATCATACTTGTAAAGTGTTCCTTAACTAAAGGTAAGATTAGACGGTATGCCAAGTGGTCATAAAATGCCAATTTCTGACAGTTCTCCTGTCAAAACATTGTCATACAATGTAATGGGCATATCTCATATGCTCTAATGACCTGAATGCCACATATGACCAGGCTGATTTTGACAGATAAAAATGCCCAAATAGCATAAGGTGTAATGGGACAATAGGTACGAATGCCAGCATATAGCCTTATATGCCCATATGCTTTTAATTGAAATTTCGTTATGGCATTAATGGCATTTTTGATTGAACAGGAATTATTTTGTTGTCATCGTTGTTTGAGTTCGTTCTCTTTTTGGTAATAAATATCAAATGCCTCAAATGATAATCATGTCAAATATGACCATATTGGTAATTGTGGTCATATAGTCTAATATACAGTTTTGATAATCCTGGCATTTTGTCCATTTGACAGCTAATCTGGTCATTTGCCTTTTGGCATTCATATGCTTAATTGGCATACAGTCTAATCTTAGCTTTAAGCATTTAGTATTTATTACCAAAAAGAGAACGAAAATTAAAATGAATCACAATTCTACGAAATCAAACACCGATGACAACAAAATAATTCCTGTTCCATCAAAAATACCATTAATGTCATAACGAAATTTCAATTAAAAGCATATGGGCATATAAGGCTATATGGTGGCATTCGTACCTATTGTCCCATTACACCTTATGCTATTTGGGCATTTTTATCGGTCAAAATCAGACTGGTCATATGTGGCATTCAGGTCATTAGAGCATATGAGATATGCCCATTACATTGGCCGGGTTCCACTGCCCGCTAGACGTCTAGCACAAAATATCCCAGACGAAGGAACTGGAAGGAACGCTCGCGCTAGAACGATAGCGCCAGCGGCAAAATGCAATTTGACACACTTTTTCGCACATTTATTTCCACACTACAATCAAAGAAATGATACAATATGTTGAAAACAATGTCTGAATTCCTATTTTATTTACGTTATTACCAATTTTATCACAATTACACTTGCTCGGTTTCGTATTTTTTTTTATTTTTTAAACGTTTGCACGATTTCCTTTGACAACTGTTTTTTTTTTTTTTGTTTGTTTTTCTCTCAATGCAGCGGGTAGTTTTGCGCTAGATTGAGAAATTTCCCTGAAAGGGATATTTCACAAAAAGTGCTAGACATCTAGCGCAAATGGTGAAATGTCAATTTTTTTTGCTGGGCATCTAGTGGGCAGTGCAACGCGGCCAATGTTATTTATTAAATAAACAGAACCAAAGATAGGTAAACTGTCAAATAAGGTAAGTCATGTAGCAATCAAAAATTTGTAATTTGTTTGCTGCAGATTTAAAAACAGAACACGTTTTCATACCAGTTTCACCACAACAATCCGCAATTTTAAATGTTTTTCCACTGATACTAAGCAATAATAATTTAGAAAATGACACAACTTACCAAGCTTCGTAACCCAACCGGCTATCACAAGGTCGATATTGATGACCCACGTTTTAGAATACAAACGCACCAACAGATTGCATCGGCATGCACTGGAGGAATAATTACGTCCCTTATTAGTAAGTACAGTGAGATATTCCCACCATCGGAATTATTTGTTACAATAGTTAACCTTTCCAGTGACCCCGCTCGATGTCGTCAAAACCCGCATTCAAACGCAACAAAAGTTACTACTTTCAAATAAATGCTTCCTATACTGTAACGGTCTAATGGACCACCTATGTCCATGTGGACCGAATTCTGCCTCATTAAAAAACCACGTCCACCTCAATGGCACCATTGTATGCTTTCTCTCAATCTAAATGCGAATAATGTTTTGTTTCAATTTATATTTAGGACGCGTTCTTTAAAATAAGCCGGTCTGAGGGCGTGAGTGCGCTATGGTCTGGTTTGGGACCAACTCTCATATCAGCCTTACCATCGACCGTCATCTATTTTGTCTCATATGAACAAATTAAAAGATACATAAAAGACTTGCATAATCAGTATATGGGCACAACTGGTATGCCCTTTTATGGTCCTTTGTTGTCGGGGGCGACCGCACGTGTTTTTGCAGTTACTGTCGTAAGCCCATTTGAATTGATAAGGACAAAAATGCAATCACAAAAGATGACGTACAAAGAGATGACAACTGGTGTTCGCAGTATGATGAAAGCAGAGGGGGCGTTAGTTCTTTGGAAGGGCCTGAAACCGACGATTTATCGCGATGTACCTTTTTCTGGTGAGAAATATTACATATATGTAGTCTTAAATAACTTTAAATGCAATCTTCTTATGCAGGTATCTATTGGTCGTCTTATGAGAGCTTAAAGTGGGCCTACCAAGTAACAGAGCCTTCCTTTGGTTTTAGTTTCGCTGCGGGTGCTATATCGGGATCGGTAAGTTAACTTAAGTAATCATTAGGAAGGCAAAACATTGTTTACGTCTATACACATTTCAAATTGCTTTTGATAATCCCTTCTGTTTGTTACTTTCAGATTGCTGCCGCCATAACAACGCCGTTCGATCTAATCAAAACATATCAACAGATAGAATTCGGCGAGCAGGTCATATATACAGGTATGTATAAGGTAGCGGTCAACAACAGTTTTAAAACGTTTACGTGCATCTGCAAGTTTCCATCTATTTCTTGAATATTTCGAAATTCTTACTTAACCACATACCTATACCTATCTCCTTTAACTCTCATTTCCATTCACAGATAAACCTCTGCCACACATTCCAACGAAAACTATAACCCAGCGATTCCAAGAGATCTATCGGGCGCATGGATTCCGTGGCCTATTCGCTGGACTTGGACCCCGATTAGCAAAAGTAGCGCCAGCATGCGCTGTTATGATTTCAACCTTCGAATATGGAAAATCGTTTTTCTACAAACAAAACCTACAAAGATACCACGAAAATTTGCTTCTCATGCAGAATTTGAATAATGAAGACGTATAGTGTGGAGGCAAAACATGTGATTCTGTTTACCAAAATGTTTATAGTTGTTAAATATTTTTAATTAAAAAAAAACATGTCTATATCTCAAAAAACTTAAATAATTTTATTTTAGTAAAGAAGAAAAGCTATGATACACAGACAGAAATGAAATGACCTCAGAAAGGAAACAAATAAATGATGAGAAAAAAACATAAACCACACAGAGCGAGAACAAGATGCCTCTAGTATTCATCTTCGCTGGAAACGTCATGTGCCTGCCTTGATGGGGTTCTGTAAGTCTTTATAGAGTTGTTTTGCCGACCATTATTGATTTGAAAACTGGTCGAGAGCCGCCTGTTGTAGGATGACGATGAACGATATTCAGCTTCGCCATCATCTTCGCTGATTTCCACGTCGTGACGCTTAGGACGGCTTGTCACTGGACGAACTGGCTCCTCTTCTTCCTCACTTAATTCGGAATCCGAGAAGTCTTGTTTTGAGCTTTCGTATTGGAGGATTTCTTCATCGCGAATGTGTGACGCACCCTCGATGAATGATGCGAAGCGTAGCGGATCCTTGAGTTTAGTCATCACACGCCATTGTTTGCACTCGGGACTAGTGCAATATTCGCGCAATTCATCAAGCGCTTTTGTGGTTTCTTTCACTCCCTGCTCATAGTACTCTTCGTTTGTCAGAAGCCGCAGCTTGGGTGGAAAACGATGCAGATATGCCAAACGAACCCACCGCAGCCATGATCGAGGAAAGTAGTGAATCACAAATGTGATGATGATTATAGCCGCAGACGCTTCTTCGAATTGACTAGAGAAGTAGATTAGAATCAATGAAATTAACTGCAAGCCCCACTTGATGAGATCCTTGCTGCGTTTGTTCTTGGGCGGACCAAGCCGATAGCAAAAGACAAAGCTAATCGTCCCAGTAATGAGGATGTACCAAAAAACATACGACTGATATGTGAGGACAATTAGCTGGAGATTCTCCCACAATCTTTGGATAATATAAATTCCAATTGTCCAGCCACCAATCAGAGCTCCATACATCAGCGGACGCTTGGGTAGAAGTTTTCCCGCCAAATAGACGAGCAACATGAAGGATGAGCAAATACCCAGCAGCACACCAGTGATGTAGTAGAAAATTGAATTTTGACTAAGTTTGGCGGCGAAACTGAATATAAAAAGACCCACCAACATCTGAATAATTTTCCAGAAGTCCACGCGAATCAAGTGCAATCGAACGCGGTACGGCTGTATAGTGTCGACGCCTATACATTCTTGAGTAAATGGATTCAACTTACGGCGAGTTTTCTTTTGTGAGAACAAATTTATAGAGAATATGGACTTTTGTTCCTCGTAGTGGGATTTGACGATTTCGGGTGTTTCCCCTTCATACTGTGTAAAGTCATCGTTATCTATGTCCAACTGCAGCTGGATTGTTTCGAAGATCCTTCCGATTGTTTTACTATTTCCGCGATGGCAGTAGATTCGAATTTCGCTAAAGTAAAAACCAATCCTTGGATTCTCAGGAATAATCGGCACATTGTCGCCGGCTTCCAAATAAGTGACTGTAAAAGACCGAATGATGGGCTACATAGAAATCATGTTTATGAGAGCAATCGGATCGGCTTACCTTTAGTTGGTATTTTTGAAACAACAGTCTGAGCTAGAACGGCTAACACAATTAAAACACAAAACGAACTCATTGTAGGAGCATTTGTACTGAATTATTACGTTTGGTTCTTAAATAGGTCTCTATTTTAAATAGAAATTAAACAGGTTTTACATTTTCAGGAATAAAATCCTCAGCCGTCGTTGTTTAATTTCAGCTCACTGTCAGTTTTTGACAGCGTTGGCCTTGGCGTTGGTTTGGGAAAATGTTATTTTTGGATTTTGAGGACGGAACGGTTTTCTTGACAGTGCTGCCATACTCATGTGGTAATTGTTTGGGATTCTTCAGATTTGCTCTCAGATTACAGATTTTGTGTGTGCCTAATCGGACATAAAAACCTGATAAAAACGCTCTTGATCTTTTTTGTGTTGATACTCGTGCGACTTGAATATGTGAAGTCTTCGACACTTTTCAAAGCGCTTTCCATTCACTGGTTGATTTCTAAATATTTGTACATAAAAAATTTACAACAATAGATTCACCTGAGGCAATGCCTTTCTTTGCTGTAGAAAAAATTCACGAAAATGTCAACGAACTCCACCAGTTGTCAAACTCAAATGCACTTGTATTGGTAAATCTGAAGCAAATCTGAGAAAATATCTAGTTTCGCAAAAATGCTCTGAAATATGAAAAAGATTGCTTACTTTTATTTTGTTGAGAAACCTATACAAATAGATTTTTATTGACTATGCTTAGGGATGTTACCATAAGAAATACTTTTGCGGTTTGCGAATGCAACCTTACTAAGAGGAATATGAGGAACCAAAAAATTATGTCGATGAAAAAATCAGATAAGAAATTAAAGCCCTTTTTGTAGTTTTTGTTTCGCTTGTTTATTTAAGGAAATGGTTTCAAAGAGCTAAACACCTCTGAGCGGTGTCAATACTATTCCGGTTCCATCAATTGAACATGCCCGCTGTCATTCATCAGTTTTCTGTTTACGAAATTCGTGCACATGGTCCCTAAAAGCTGCTTAAAAGACTAAAAAGATAGAACTTATTAAATTTTTTGTAATATAAATTTCAATTGGTGTTGTCAGCTACTATAACATTAGGATATACGTACACAATCCATTCATAAATTATGTCAAAAAACATAGAAATTATCGTCGGCACTTACGAAGAGTTCCTACTTGGCTACAAATTGGATTACAAGGTTTGATGCAACAATCAGCTTTTAACGTTTAATCAACAATTTTTTACAAAATAAGAATGGCGAGCAAGTCCTTGCACAATCGTTTGCTGACAAATCACATACGGGCTCAATAAAATGCCTATCAGTACATGGGAAGTTGATTGCAACCGGTGGCACCGATGACCGAATTTTTATTTACGACATGAAAACCAGGAAACAATCACAGGTAACCCATAGCCAAGTTATAAAAAATTAGTTGCTATAGTTTGTGCAATATAGATTTTGCTTAACCACGAAGGGACAGTAAATTCAATCGCTTTCACGTCGGACGACACTCATATTCTGTCTGCTGGAGATGATGGACGTATGGTAGCAGTACGACTGAATACTTGGCAAGTAGGAGCCAACTGGAAGAAAGCACATGGTGGTGCTGCAGTTACCCATATCAGTTGCCATCCGAGCGGAAAGCTAGCCCTCTCACTGGGTTCGGATCTTGTGTTGCGCACATGGAATTTGGTAAAGGGTCGTGTTGCCTATAAAACAAATCTTAAGAGTAGGGCATCTTTAGGCGGTGCTCTGGACTGTTTATCGTGGTCAACTGAAGGTAGCTACTTTAGTATTGCCGGTCAAAGAGTCCTTGAGATATGGTGCATTACAAAAGCGGATGTCCTCAAATCCGAAAAAACAAAATCAAAGCCTATATGTGTGTGCTGGGTATCCGATTCACTGGTGTTGGTCGGCTTGGAAGATGGTTCCATTTCGTTTGTTTCGGCTAAAGAAGACGAGCAAACAGTGACTATTCAGGCACACAATTCGCGTGTTAAGGCCATGACTATTTCTGGGGATATCCTCGTTACGGCATTCAGGTATGAAAATAAAATCCAATTCCAAGTCTAATTGTTAAAATAATCTCCATTTTAGTTCTGGGGTTTTAAAAATGTGGACTCTAGATGTACAGAATAAGAAACTTGTAGAAATTGCGAGCACAAATGTTGGTTGTCGCCCAACATGCATTGGTATTCTGGGCTTGGATCAGTTTGGCAGTGATCACGGGGCCAAGGTTGTGACACTTGTTAAAGAGAACACAGTCGAACCGAAAATAGAAACCAAAACTAAGCAGGAGCGAGGAGTTGTCACCATCGAATATGGTGATGATGAAGGGGACGACACTGCATCTGGAAGTAATTCAGAAGAAGAAAAAGAAGAAAGTGACGAGGAGCCGGTGAAACCTAAAGTGGGAACAAAAAGAAAACATGAAAAAGTTGAAGCCACACTGGAGAAACCGACAACATTAAATGGTAATGGCAAAAAAATGAAAAAGAAGGACCAAAAGAAAATCGCTTCGAACAGTATAATTGAGCCGGGTTCGTTTGTTCGTCTAAAAAAACACGAGTAGTGTCTTTGTTTTCCTTCTTCTTAAAATATATTTTAGACAATAAACTGCTGATTTTCAAATGAACATTAGAGTTTGTTTTGTGTATTTCTGAAGTCGGCGCAATGATGTAAGTTGCGATTGTTTTCTTATCTATCCGTTAGAGACTTTACTGTTTCACTGGTTGTACCGCTGGAGCTAGAGCTATATAGTCTTACTAATTAGAAATAGGCGTTTAGCTAAAGCCAGTCACTTGCTTAACATTACAGATAAATAAAGGAGAATTCGATTCTAATCTGTCCGCTAGTTTTTGCGGTTACTCTATCAAACAAGTGCATGTTTTATTACTCTTCTGCTTATGAGAGTGAAGTACATGGCAAGGCAAGTTAATTTTTGTGTCAACCCTCATAGTATGATTTGATTCTAGAAAGTGTTTTGGCATACTTGCGGTTTGATCTTAAAAAAGGAGCTCAGTCTTCTTTGTCGTTGCCAAATTGGTGGCTGCATTTTAAAAAGTCTCTTGGCTAGATCTTTTTTGGTTCGAATCCTTCGAGGTGTTGCAAAATAAAAATAACCATAATAGTAAAGGAATATAATTTATTTTAACAGATCAATGTAATTCACATTAAATAAAAGTTTTATACAAGTTAGATATCTAACAGCAGCTGGTTACCTGTCTGCATTGGTTATTTTTGACAATTTTTCACGGCCAGTTTAAACAATAGCCATTAGCCCTGTTTTCTTCAGAGATCCGTGCGCAACAGTAACAAATGCATTTAAAATAACTGCTCATTTAGAAAAATAAATCATATGAGTATTTCTGACTGCACTTGTTTATCATTTTCGTATTGCTATTTTGGAAATAATGCCGAACCACCGATGATGATAAACAAAATAAATGTTAAAGAAAGAAACATATGTTTTCTAACATGGTAAATATTTATAAATGTGTATATATATTAAATAAAAAAAATCAAGTAAATTAGGTTTGTCAGTAGGTCTTTTGTTTCGTGAGTCATTTAAGGAAATACATATTTCTTAGGACTTCCAAAATAATTAGTACCTTGTGTTAGGTAAATTTGTACAAAGCAAGACTAATATTTATAAATTGTGTAAGTAATAGCTTTAACTGTAAAAGGGGGGGAAATTGCCTCTATTCTTATTTCCTTATAACGGTTGAATAAATTGAATTTTGACAAAAGAAACTTATTGCATTTGGAACGAAAATCATTGAACGTGTGGCAGAATATAAATATTCGGAACTTTGAAATGTCCACTCGGTAAAGAAGATACCGGTAGCAAAATATAATCTATCGAATACTGTTTTCCTAGAAGAAGAAAATATCACTTAGCTTGCAAGACGATGCAACAGCTATCAACTTTGTCATCATCATCATCGTTGTTATCGTCGTAGGACCATACCATATCTATGCCGAATTTATGACGATGGGCTAAATTTTTGTACATGTGTAGTTTTCTATTGTCAATGTAGGACTCGCATGGATAACACCACACGGATAAATCACTGAAACTTAATGCTAAAGAATGACTGCTGTCTAGATTGTGATACAGCATGTGTTCCATGACGTAACGTCCGCAGAGAGTTTTATTACATATGAGGCACATCCAATTTTCCACAGTAGATGCGCATTCGATGCATGGAGCTGATGTGTCTATTGCTGTGGAGAGAAAGAAAGTGATGGATAAGCCAAGTATGACACAACACAATTTGATGTTGATGCAAAGTAAACTAAAAAATAAAAGAATAAAGCTGATGGATGTAGCATTCTGTTACTCTCGATATATCAACCGGAGTGTTTATACAGCAACTCTCTGTTGGTTGCTGTGAAAGCTGTCATTTATTTTTGATCACGCTATTGACATCGGGCAAGAAAACCAATATTGGGAGCAATACCAACCTCCGAAGAAAAGCTAGTCAAACTTCGTTCCCTTACGAAAAAAATTGGGAAGAAGGAATCGTAGGTTGACTTTATTTGACTAAGTTGTTCGCAGGAGTTTACATACAACACTACACAGTAACTTGTCAAGAGTCAAGATTACACAGCACTGATCAACTTGAATATGGGCTTGGCTAGCGTAAGGCATGCGAATTTCTTCCAATCAGTCGCCTTGCTGTCTGGGAAGAAGATCGACTCACAATATTGGCTGCTAGATGTGCAAATTGGACGAGTGATTGCGACAGCATCAGAAAAACCTATACCGTAATGTGAGCCATGCAAATATTTGGTACTTTGTTTTGCCACAAGCTGGGATCCTTAGGAGCCACAGTCACAGGACTGGAGGCAATGCATGTCTTTAGATTAATGTTGCGGCTGTAATGCGGTTACAAATTTCATCAACCTGAATATGGTCATCAAACCATAATAAGAGTAGAGTTTGTCTCTTAATCACTCACTAAGAAGTACTTCGACACATATATATATAGACAGACATTCCATTTTAGCTTTCGAATGAAGATTGTGCATTATCCAAGGGAAACACGTGTTTAAACCTCCTCCTCATCTGTGACTATGTCATCTGCCAAGAGAGTAAAAAAAGCTAAAACTAAGACAGTCGGTAACATGCATAAAAGTAGGGCACACTATCTACAACAAAAAGTAAAGAATGAACATTCAAAAGAGAGTTCCCTTACTTGTGGGCGCATCCTGTGGACGCAATTCAAACAAATGCGGGCACGTCTTTAACGGCACCACTGCGAACATCTCTTCATTTTGAAAAGCCTGTTGAAAATGCACACACTTTTAGCAGGTTGAATCACTCGACTTGTGGACAATTTACCTTGAGATTTTCGTTAACAAACTCCGTCAATGTTTTTACCTTCTCTGTTGGTTTGCTTGGTCCTGGTTGGTCCTCATTGTGCTCACCGCCTCCTAGTGGAGGCGGAGGCGTAGGAGCTTTGTCCATCGAACCCCCAGCAGCACCTTGCACATCATCATAAGTGATATTCAAATTTTTGAAAGTAGCAGAAAGAAAATCCTCATTGTTGTTATTTTCACTGCCCTGGCATTGCGGTAGTTTCTTATTGAATTTCAAATGTTTCCAATATTGCTGCTGCACTGAAAGGCAGCATTGGATTGTCTCAATGCAACTGCCGTACGCAACAGTCGATTTGGTTGCAGCGCCTGGGGTGCTGATCGGTGGTAGTGGATCACCGAGCAGCGATTTAGTGCACATAGTCATTGCGTACGAAATGGAGTTGACATTGTACCCACCCTCTAGGCATACAATAATCCGCCCGTTTGCCAATGCTGACAGCCAGTGGGTGAACAGTCCATACGCTTCGGGTGTGACCTTACATCCGCCAAGGGGGTCACCGATGGCGGCATCAAATCCTGCCGATACGAGCACAAGTTCGGGCCTGAACTCGTAGGCTATCGGCATGATAAGTTGTTGGAAGGCCAGAATATATTCAACATCACTCATTCCCTTCTGTAAGTATACTTTATTTCTTGGAGGGAAGAGAAACAAACCGCATGGACTCACCTTATTCCAGGGAATATTCACATTGAAACCTACACCATCGCCCTTGCCGATGATGTCGAAATTGGCGTCTCTGCTTTTTGGGAAGAAACTTGCGTTATCATACCTATGTACGCTGATGTAGAGAACATTCGGGTTGCTTTCGAAAATGTGCTGAGTGCCATTGCCATGGTGAACGTCCCAATCAACAATCAGAACTCTGTCGAGAAAACATTCTTCTTAGCCGTATGGATCTCAAAGTAAACTCCGTTTCGCATACCTTTTCAAACCATGATCGCGGATAGCATATTGAGCCGCTATTGCTATATTGTTGAATATACAGAAGCCGTGTGGCACGTCTGGTTCAGCATGATGGCCTGGTGGCCGAACGATACACACTCCACTACGCGCTTGACCCGTCAAAATGCTGTCTACCACTTGAAGTACTGAGCCCGCCGCCAGGGTGGCACATTCAAATGTCTTCGGGTGAAAATACACAGAATTGTATCGTTCGCCAATGGAACCCAGCTCAACTGCCTCCTTTCCAACAGTTCTGCGCATAGAGTTTATATGGGCTCGGGTGTGGGCCAAGCATATCTCATCCGTGGTTGCGTGTCGTGAGTTGAGCTTCTCCATTCGCTTTAAGAGGCCAAAGTCGAAGTGCATGTCGTAGATGTTCCTAATTCGCTTAGGCTGTTCCGGGTGTCCGTCTTCAAACAAATTGTGGTGCTCCAGCATCATGTCATCGTACACGTAGCACACTCTGACCGGCGCAAATGCAAGATTTGTTGCTGAAAAAGAAAATACATACACAATTCTCGAAGGAAAACAAATGCCTTTGCGCACTTACCAGCTTTGAGGAACCGCAAACGAGCTTCAAGCTTCTCAATCGTCTCGGCAGTCTGAATTGGATGACAGTCTCGTGTGGGAAATTTGTCGGGCAATGGCGGCCCGTCAATAAACAACCGGCTTACTTTGTGCAAATCAGGCTGTGGGTTTACATTGTTCAACTCCTCCATGGTGTAGGTTGAGTGTACCTGAAGGCATTTCCAGTAAGGGCGGTGCGCGCAGATGCAATTTAAAATCGAATCTTGAACACTTTCGCATGGCGGTTGGAGAATTTCAGCCAGCGGGGGGCATGGATCACCAAGCAATGTTCTTAATGTCAGCGCTGCACCTTCTGACAATGACTCCAGACAGTAGCCGCCTTCCAAAATGACTGCTATCCGAGACTGAGCGAGCTTTAATAACGGACTAAGGAGATGTGGATAAAATGCAGGCGTTACTTCCATTTCTCCTTCCGGACATCCCAGAGCTGCGTCATAACCCGCCGATACAATTATCAGCTCTGGCTGATACTCCAATGCAACCGGAACAAGTATTTGCTGAAATATAGCCAGGTAGTCACTATTAGTCATTCCAGTTTTGTTCAAAGGCAGGTTAAAATTGTATCCCAAGCCGGGCCCGTCGCCCACTGAATCAAAATCAGACTCCTTCAAATTTGGCCAGAAAGTTCCGTGTTCATAGCGGTGAATGGAGAAGTACAGTACTCTGTTTCAAAAAATAAATAAAATTTTAAAACACATTCAAAGTGCACGAAGCGGAGACGAAGCGTACCTTGGATCGTTATAGAAGAATCGTTGTGTGCCCTGGCCATGATGTATGTCCCAATCGACTATAAGAATTCTCTGCAGCTTTAGCAAATCCAAGGCGTATTGGGCAGCAATGGCGACGTTATTAAAGAAGCAATATCTGTACACACAATTGTTTTCAGTTAAAATGTTTTGCTTGTTGATTTTGTCACATACCCATTGAACTCGGCTTTCATTGCGTGGTGTCCAGGCGGACGAATAATCGCCATGCCATTCTGAATATTACCGTTGACAATGTTTTCAACCAAATCAACGGTACACCCAGTGGCGAGGAGTGACAAGTCGAAGGTTGACTAAGGAAATTCATGGTTTTACACTTTTGAGAACTTAGAACAGTTTCGAATAGTCTCTTACCGGATGCAGGTACACAGAGTCATAGTGTGAACTCAGCTCTTCTAACTGCAAATCGTCCGTCGTATTTGCTGTTGATCGCAGGAGATTGTAGTGCTCTTCAGTGTGCCTCAAGAGAATTTCATCTTTTGTAGCGCTTCGCGATGGAAGTCGTTGACACCGATCGATGAGACCAAGCGATTTGCATCTGAAAATAATTCCATCGACAATATAGATTAATTGGATGAGATCAATGTGCTAAAGCTGTGTGCCGTAAGTTTTTTCATTTCATCCAAAAACGGGACATATGTTGTCATCTTGATAAGTCTACAATGGGACTATTGAATCCATAAACCGGATTAATATGATAAAGAGCTTATGCATCTTTTTGCATCAGTGTATAAAGAAAATGTTATCTACTCTAAATTAAGCATTCTATCAAACAATTCTCGAGGTTATCTGGTTTGTTTGTGTGACTATCTGATAACAATACTATAGGTACCTGATAAATAATAATTAATAACAAATTTGCTACAAGACAGTAAGAGGTGTAAGATCCAGTAAGCGTTAGCATTAATTATGATTGCTAACATTCGTCAACAAACCCCAAAATAGTTCTTACCTGTCTAGAATCCTAGTAAATCTCTCGGGCCGTTCTGGGTGGTTTTCATCCCACAGGCATTTGTGCTGCGACATTGACTCATCATATATTATCCCCGTATAACCTTGAACAAGATTTATTGCCCCCATCGCCTAAAATACAAGTAAACAGATTATCAATGACAAAAACACACACTGCGCCACTCTTTTGCAGACTTACATTTTGGAAAATGTCTTTGACAACAATCTCCTGCTGTGACTGTTCCTGCATCTTAAGTAATTTTGCCTTACGCTTTGCTTCCAGTAGCGCTACGTTTGGCTGCCGTGATTCGACTGATTTCAACATAGCCCTAGTTTGTATTTTAGCTTTCTGAGCTCCACGGCGAGTGACAACTGGCGAGTTCTGAAAAACCAAGCGTATTTATGGTGTGAAATTGTAAAAAAGCTCTTCGCTCCATACACATTTATATTAATATGAATAATTTTTGTTTAATAAATAAAGGAATTTTCGGATACGACTTAGATTTTAGTTTTAGTTCTTTCTTTAGTAACAAGAACTTACCATGTTTTCAATAGGCTTTGCCAAATGTGTGTTAGATGATGTGATTATGCCGTATACCTTGCAAAAACTTATTTATTGATTACCAATTTTAGCGTTTGGAGTGATGAAACAATTCTTGCCCTTGGTTTGAACCCAAAATTGCGTGATTCCGAGTAATAGATCAAATTTTTAGAAAATCCCACGCACCATCCGTGTAAGTGACCACATCAATGATTAACAACTATTATTGTAATGAGACAATGAGATCCCACACTCGTTACCACTTTCTTGTTACAGGCAGGCAGTCTTCTCTGAGTACTTAGATTGGTGATGAATAAAATAAAGGTAATCCCAATATCAGTTTTTGATTTGGAAAAACAGATTTTGCTAATGAAAATTTTGCTATTTTTCTTTTTAATGAAATTTATGCCGCCACAAAATCCGCATATGCAAAACCGAGCAGCAGGTGAGAACAAAAAATTGCCACTGGCAAATGACAGCAAAAATAGCAAAAACCCTAGAAGAACGTAGAACGTAGGTCGGCAAAAAAAAGTTGCAAAAAGGGCTGTCGCTGCCAAAGGTGGTAAACTGTCATTTCGTATTAGGGGTGTGTTCCAAAAGATTTTATAAGCCTCAAGCATAGTTTTATTAGAAGATTGCTAAAGTGTTTATTGGTAACAACATTTTTAAAAAGTTTAAATAATGGAAATATTGGTATAGTTTCTTGTGCGTCTCGACTTTTAGTTTGGTTCATTGTTCTCTCTTCTACCTTACTTTATTTTACCAAAATAGATGTTCAATAAAGCATATCTAGTGATTCTGAGAATCACGAGAAATATCAAACTGTGAAGTTAAATAGAATATACTCTTTTCTGCATATCTGAATACCACATTAAACATGATCAGTACTAAATTTATTCATTGCAGAAAAAAAAAAAAATTGTTTCAAACTTGTTTATTGTGAATTGGCCCAAAACCCAATGCAGCTGACAGTTTTGATTGTTTACATTCCGGCTTTTCTGAATTTTCTATTTACAATTTATATTTAAATTA
The DNA here is from genome assembly GCA_963082955.1 of Cheilosia grossa. NCBI lineage: Eukaryota > Metazoa > Arthropoda > Insecta > Diptera > Syrphidae > Cheilosia > Cheilosia grossa. The sequence continues at coordinate 33,435,375 of OY720145.1, forward strand.
ATTAGTTTATTACGAAATGTAAACTGTGTAAGAATAAAATGTTCCCCCATTTCATTCAAGAACATTTAATCCACTCCAGTGATTTTCATATATCCCGTAAACATAGCACAACTTTGGCTCTTCTGCGAAATTTACAATTCTATGAAGTGCACAATAAACAAGTGCTGGATTTTATAGATTTACAGTCTACTATACTAAATAAAGTACAAAATAAACTGGAAATAAGTGTTACTGAGTTAAATAGTAGTACTCAAAACAATAGTGATATTCTCGGCACATCAATCGCTAGTCCAGGTTATACTGTTGGCGGTATAATATTCGGCAAATATATCCACCAAAGTAGAGGTGGCAAAAAAGTGTATATTTTAATAAAATGTTTTGACCAAATGGTAGTCATTAAAAAAGTTACACACGGCTTTGCTCTTCAAGCAGAATATGAAGAAGTTCAGTCATTTAAAATGTGCAAAGACAAGGACTATCAAGCGCGCTTGGCAATATCATTCCTTCACAATAAGGAGGACATTATAACTAATTTTCAGGATGTAGATGTTTCAAAGTCAGATTTACCAAAGTCAGATGTTTATAGAAAGATGCTAGATACAATTAAAATAAAACAATCTGAGCTATTAGTTCATAAAAGTATCACAAAAATGGAATTCGCAAAGCTAAAGAGTACTGAACTCTTCGGTAGTAACTATTTGCGAACTCCGGAGCTAGAAGAAATGCAAATCCTTTCGAAATGTGGTAACGCTTGGTTTAAAGTTACTGCAGCGGATGATTTTATCGTTGGTGTGTCTCTAGTCAACAACAGCAGCACCCGTCTGACAGTTTTACGAAACATGAGAGCGGTAGTTCCTGGGTGGTGCGGCCACTTGAACTATACATTTTCATTTTATCAATTAAGCAAAAGATTGGACGACATGGATACCATTGAGAGTTTCTTTCAAAGCCAAAATGATGACGACAACAACAGCTACACTTGGAGCCAGTGTACGGACTACAGTTTGCGCCCTGAAGCGTTTTGCGTTCTTGTTCTTAGATTTAAAATCAATGAACACCTTCAGTTCGATAACACACAGATTCCCTTGTTTGCATTCTACGATATTGTGGTGCCCAGGAAAACATTTTCGCAGAAATGCTTCCTAACGACGTTATCATTTCGGGATATCTTTACCAAGGAATCGTGTAGACTTAATTTTGATGAAAATCATTTGCATCGTGATTTATTGGCGGTCATCTCTGCGTCATACCAAACAGAAGTTCGACTGGAATACAATACAAACGGAGCTACATTTGAGGATTACCTTTGTACCAAAATGGGTTTCTTTAGGGTACCATGTCCGCAGACCTGCGAAATAATGCAGATCGACGGGAAATTCGAAAGTAGTGATGTTCAACCGGAAAAGCGATACTTTTACAACAAACACCCAGACCATCAGTGGCACGGGACATTGATTGCTATTTCGCACATCAGCGACTCCTGTTGCGATATAAAACTCTACACCAAAACTGCAGAAAAGTCAAAGGTATTTTTGAGGCTGCTCAACATAGAACTAAATATTAAATGTGGCTTAAAAGCGACACGTCTCGACACACAGGATTTGTCAGCTAAGTTGGTTGGATTTGAGACAGCTCTACGAGATGAACTACAGTCGTCCCTGGAGTTTCGCTCAAAAAGCGCCGTGTTTGACATAAAAAAGAATCAAACTTCTAGAAGAGAGCTAAATTTAAACGAACTAAAGACGGATTTCCTGTTTAAAGATTTACTTTCATCATGACAATAAATTTAAGCTTGTCTAATTATAAAATTGTAGGTGCATGTAAATATTAAATGAGAAATTAAATAATGAGAATAAAACAACGAGGTTATTATTATAATTTCTGTCGTTACATATTTTGTTAAATATAAAACGTTACATTGAAACTTTTCGTCTGTCTTGTTAAGAGGGATAAGAATAGTGTTTCGCCTGCTAGATTTCTATTCTATAAATTCGGTTTCCAGTGGATCCTCTTAAATGTAAAAATTTTGAATTGGCACTAGCTATTTCCGCGGCTCAATTCGGAAATTTACAAAACCACAAACCGTCGAAATGGAATCTAACCTTAAATAACATAAGTTAGTGAACAGACGAAAACAATAAATAGACCGAAGGATAAATTTTTCGATGTTGCATTATCATGCATTTTCCTCGAACAATATGCGGCTGGTTCCTTCCACCCGTTGTCAACAATTATGGAACCGTCACATTAATTGCTGCGATATAAACAAACATTTCTTGTTTAAAATTGTTAAATTTGTTTATTTAAATAGAATTCTGTATAAACGTATCTAGTTTTTTGGGATTGTAAATAAAATATTTGACGAAAAAAGAAACGGAAACGGATTCGCTTTCACATTTAGCAGATCAGAGCAACATAAAGAAAGTAGTAGGTCTCACGTACTATTCCGCAATCGGTGCTCCTCATCCATTATGATGCTGTCCAAAGCGTTTTCCAAATTTTGTGTAGCCACCGCCAGTTCTGTGTTATCACTGTAGGAGTCTTCGACAATTTCTTTAACTTTATGCAGAAGCAGTTTAAAATTAGCCATCTCTGTGTCTTTGCCATCGTCGTCTTCTGTGACCACCGAGAGGGGTGCCTTTGAATATGGTGTGGACATCTTCTTCTGGTGGAACCACCCACTCAAGTCGGATACAGAGTAATCCGATTTGTTTGCGTCCAAGTAGCTGCGATTCAAATCAGCGCCGTGTACTAAAATGATACGATAAAATGCATATTATGAGTTAATACACCAGCCTGGGTGAAAGCACGACTTACATGATCGTGAGAGATTCTGCGACAGGAGATCTGTGGTCGTTCTTTTAGCAAATGCCGTACGATTGGGTGTGCTCGATGTGGGATAGGAAAAGCTTGCACTGTTCTGCTGTGATAAAGTGGTAGGAAATTAAAAGCTCCGCGCTACTGCGTATGACTTACCGTAAAGGTTCTCATTTCACTTATGATGCCAACTAAAAACTGCTGATGAGCAGTCAGAAAATTAGAAATTTCCGTCGTCGTCGCTGTCTGTATGTTCTGCAACTGCAATTCAATTTTCCTACATAAACAAAGTAGAAGGCATTGTACCCGCCATTGTGTTATCAAATATAGTTTTACTTACGCGTTCTGTTGTAGAAGCCTATCGATTATGGATTGCAGCTGATTGGACGGATGTAGTGACGATGAACCTGATGATGACCCCGCGATTGAATGCACGAACGAGTCTACCGACAAAAAAACACTTATCAGCATTAATCAACATAAAAGAAACAACAACAGCACAAACTTACGATCGCTCTTCAAGAATTCCCTGATGGTTGTTTCGTATTTGCTTTGCGGCGCTGCTATTGAGTCAGATACTTTTGTATTGATCGTCACGAGTTCCGTCTCATTGACTGCACCAGTTTCGTTGGCATTGCAGAATCCAGTTGTGTCTTCGTGGGTTCTTTGGAAAAATATGTTGCACAGCTTGGCGAAATAGTGGGAGAACTTTTTCGGCGGTAAATCCTGCATTATGAGAGGTGAATCGGATGCGAAGATAGAAATATTATATAGGCAACTTACCTCTGTAAATACTTCGTACATGCGGTGGCCACTTTCGTGTTTGTTTGATGCAAAACCGGTGGCAAAACATTTCAAGCATAATGAGAGATTTTTGCATGTTTGGCATTTGAAACGAATTCCGATTATTTTCTCTGATTGACATGAAGCGCATACGTTGTTGTGGATCAGCTTTTCAGTGTCTTCAATACGTTTGACGAGAGCAATCAGATTGGCATAGATCAGGAATCTGGTCTGAGATGTTGACCACATGCAGTGGAACTGGTATTCGGTAATGCCGTTTACACTTTGACACTGTTCAATGATTGAAATAGTTCGATTTACCAGTTGGAAGTAGAGGAGGAGGGGTTGAATGACATACAAAGAAAAAGAAAGTGATTGAAAATTACCGTTTATGGCTAAGTGAACAAATATTGAGGAAGGAAAGTTTTCAATTAAGGTAGGAGTTTGATGTCTCTGATGCTCGAAATAAAAAGAGCAGTCAAAATGCTTGAGCGTACAAAATGTGAAATAAAATGCAATATATAGTATAGCTATTGCCTGGCTGTGTTAATTGAAAAGAAATAGAGGTGACAGAAATAGGGAAGTTTTGCCGAAATCTTAAAGAATTCAATGTATAAAATGAACATCTTAAAAACAAATTCTGGCCCTGCCCTTGCTCCTAAGTTCCCTTTCCAATGTTTAATAAACGTTTTCAATTATAACAAATACATACTCGTATCATAATATTTTGATATTTGCGTTTTATTACATTGGGTAACCGTAACCGAATTTATGGTTCAACGAATGGTTCGTCCCCATTTAAAACAGAACTGTCATTTTAATGCTCCATCAAATAGTCCTGGTCTGATGACTATATACTACCCACCAGTCTCGTCTACCATTAAAGAATTAAAACTACAAAAAAAAAAAAAAAAATGATCTTACCTTAGCGAAACACTGTTCCAAAATGTTAGCAATATTGTGTTGTCCGTATGCCGACGCTTCGCCTACATATGTGAGAATTTTCGATAAGATATGCAACAAATATTCCAGAGAAAACTTTGTCACACATTGATTAAAATCACAAACTAGCTGAAAAAACTCTGAAACCAGTTGCTCTGACGAATGGACTTTACATAGCACAAGGAATGTCACTTTTATCTCTATAGGAGAGATAGAGTGTCGTCTATGTCTGAAAGATAGAGAATATTTATAAAGCGCATCAAGAAATACTAAGTTAGTAATAATAGTAAGAGCAACTTACGGATCAAAAATGTTCCAAAAGAAATCAGAGAGCACAGCAGTCGCAGTTTCCAAGTTGTATGAAACCGACTTGGTAAAATGTCCTAATTTTTCACACGCAAAGTAAATATCATGGATCAATGAAGTCAGCTGAAATGGTGGAACCATGTAGTTACGATCAACCTGTGTGATATTATATCGCTCCAACACGGCCAATATGAGCTTGTAAGGTATACTGGAGGCTGTAAATACAAATTATTTACATAAAATCTCGACAGTCTTACGATATTACATTTACATACTGTAGAAGACCTTCTGCAAGGTGACTATTTTGGATGCGCATCTGTACACAGTGTACTTGTAGGAAGCGAATTCGTGCTTTAGGTGCGACATTACGGCGGCTAATTTTGGATGATCATAAACGGGCAATTCAGTTCTTGGATCTTTTTGAGGCAAATAGCGATGGGTAGCTGTTTCCATTTTTTCTTTATATTATGAAACAAATATGTTCAACTTTTGTTTATTTACTGACAAAGTCTAGTTTTCTATTCGTTATAAAAATGTCAAATTCAATTTTAAAATCGCCGACTTTTTTCTCGTTTATTTCAACGTTGGCGCCACTGACATTTTGGAGTGTATTCACAGTTGTTGGTCAGGTATTTGAATTGAAAGTATTCAAGGCCCAAATTAAAACATACACAGATTTTACAGAAAACACCAAAATTTTCTTTTATATTTTTTCCTGATTATCTTTATATATAGAATATTGAATTCCATGCTTCCTAAAAAAACAACAAAAACGAAATCCCACTTTTTTTTACTAACCATGAAAATTAATAATCTCTGTATTGATTATGGGGGAAAAATAAAAGACATTTGCGCGTATGCCGATTTCTGATATTAATCAGTTTTCTCACAGTGGGCTCAACGAACTGCTTTTTTTTTATTTACACAGATGAGAGAAGCGGAGGAAAGTGATGAGCATTTTGATATTTTTATAGCAGGGGTTTATTTCTGAGTTCCTATAAAACAAAAGGGTATCCCTTAATGACTTGTTTACTATCACTATAACTACAATTACACCATCTCGCACGCGCATTTTTGTCCGCAGACAATGCTAATAAAGGCGTAAGAATGAGATCACAAATCAGACGAATAAACTGTCCTGGATATTCTACCCATAATTATGGATACGTCAAACGGGAATAAAGACAAGTTCCGGTCACCAACATTCAATTACTTAAAAACATTTATATTTCTGATTTAAAACATGTGAAATGAGAGTGGTAATTTGCTGCAGTAAGTTTAACCAATAATTCATCAACCCGCTCATCACTTCCGGAGCCATATTGTTTTATAGGATCGCGGAATTTCGTTAGCCATCGCTTTAAAATTATCAAAATGTAAAGTCTTCCTATAACTACTACCCCGTAAACAAGATGACCGACCTAAATACAAGTCAGGTTTTTTTGCGTGTTAGGTAATGCTGTACGTTTCATTCACACGGCTATTTAGTCTTTAGCATCCCTTTAATATTCCGTGTTAGGAATGTGTGACCGTGTAAATGCAGAATATTGCAGCGTGTAAATATAATATAATCTATATTATCTATACATATAAAAAGGTGTGAAAAATGTATAGTAATTCATCAATTGAGAACGGCTGGACCGAATGGGCTCAAATTTTGTTTCAGTTGTGTGTAATTGTCAGAATAAGGTTTGTGAGAAAACCCTCCGGAAAAATCGGGAAATTTGAAAAATCAAAATTGGAAAATAGAAAAGCAGGCTGGGGTCCGTTAGTATTCTCTAAATCTTCTGAACGAATTGATAATTATAATCAGTAGTTCATTTTGCAAAAATGAAGTCTCACAGGATTATAATTTAGAATCTGTTTCCCCTGAAATTTATTGTTTTGTGAACATTATTTCATAGGTATTGCTGAGAATTATCAAAGAAATTACATACTCAACTTTTAAATTATTAATTGAGCTGAAAGCACTCATTCGAAACGCAAAGTAAGCAAAATACAACCACCACCAGCTTCACTTTGATGTGACTGTCATTTTTTTGCCTTCTCCAGAAACGGAACACAAATCAACTTTTTTTGTTGTCTAGTTGTGAATGTTTTTACAAATTTTCTAATAATTTGCCAATCTAAATAAACTTTACTAAACGATTTTAAAGAAATAAGATATATTTCATAAAAGTCACGGAATAACATCCGATATAAATTATACAAAGACCAAAAAAAATGAGTTACAACGATAAAACCGATAGCATAACAAAGGAAGAATGGCTATTACGTCTATCACAATTTCCTTTCAAACAATCCGACATGAATCGACTTATAATGAATTATTTGGTCACTGGTATTCTAGAACAAAAATGAAATTAGAAAATAGGGCTATATATTTTTTTTTCTGTAATTTTCAGAGGGTTTCAAAGAGGCTGCTGAAAAGTTCCAGCTTGAAGCTGGTCTAGAACCCAGTGTGGAGTTGAGCTCCCTTGATGATCGGATTCTCATTCGGGAGGCAGTCCAAAATGGACGAATACAAGAAGCTACACATTTGGTTAATCAATTGCATCCAGAATTATTGGATAATGATCGATATTTGTTCTTTCACTTGCAACAATTGCAATTGATTGAATTAATTCGGTATGTATGCACCAAGGTGTATGTGTTCGGATTATTCGTAAGCTGTGTTAGTCTGGTCTGGATACGATTAACCATGTTATTGATTCATCGTTGAAACATTGATTCAACCGATTTATACCTCCTCCATTAAATCGGAAGCATTTTTATAACATCATAATTTATATTCTTTTTCATGTCCAGTGCTGGAAAGATCGAAGATGCGCTTACATTCGCCCAAACAAAACTGTCGGAAGCTGGCGAGGACATCCCTGAGGCGCTTAACGAGCTGGAGCGAACACTCGCTCTGTTGGCATTCGAGAAACCACAGAACAGTCCATTTTCTGATTTGCTGGAGCAATCACATCGCCAAAAGGTTCTATTGTCAGCATCGCTCTTAGTTCCTTCCTAATCAAACATTTTGTCATTTGAAGGTCGCCAGCGAGCTAAATGCTGCAATTCTCAAATCCGAACATTGCGAGGACTCCACGCCCCGTGTTATGTATTTACTTAAGCTAATCATATGGGCACAGTCAAAGCTGGACAGCTGCGACGTTAACTATCCAAAGATGAAGGATCTCGAGAGCGCACTCATTGAGCCGAAACAAGTTTAGCTTGTCTGTTTTGTTTACGTTTATTGAAGCAACAATTATAATGATTAACTTAGCGAATTAGTTTACGTAATACTTCTTTAGTTCTGAAGTCGCGGTACAGAGTAGCCAACTTGAGGTATGCGTCAGGGAGCTACTCTTGACATGCGAAAAATAAAACCAACAAAATATTTCTATGTAACCGATTTAAATTGTTTTTCTCTAAATTGCTTGATGGAAATATATTTTTAAATTGAAGGTTCAGCGTCTACCAGCCGAAAAAAAGATCAATGGCTTTATTTACTAGTCCCGAGCTCTTTTGTGGGGCATTTGCGTTGGCGACGACGGCGGATTCATTTTGCGCGCTCTTGTACGCAGCCTGCGATAGTGGGCGAACTTTTGATATTGCTCTGTAAATATACATTCGATTCAATATGTGATTGTGAAATGGATATAATTATAATAGGAACTCACTGGTTATTTTCGCAGACATTCTCTTTGTCGATGATGTTTCTGTCTTTGCACTGCGTCACGCCAATCATGATGTTGTTGCCGAGTATCTTTTCATTATAGTTGAGTGCTTTATCGCACTCCAGCCTTGAAGAGAACTTTAAATGTACCCAATTGCCGTTTTGTGATGGAAATACCTTGTCGATGATTGTTCCGCATTGTGAGAAGTGTGCTAAAACCATTGACGTCGCACTATGCGGAAATCCATAAACGGTTATCCAGAATTCGGTGTATCTTGGGGGCGATGGACACTGAAGCAAACTAGAGTTATTGTTGCGATAATCGAACGGCATTTGATTTGCAACTGGCGGCGATGTGATTCGTGATGGGTTAAAACTACTATTTGGACCTCCGCCTAAGTAAGAATCGTTCAGTGATTGATTCATTTGATACTGATTGCCTAGTGGGGTCCCATATTGCATTGATTGCTGGTGCAGAGCATTTGTGGCCGATCGTACGGGCGTTTGGACCTGATTACGATCCGAATGAAGAGAATCAAATAGTCCCTGTAGTTGTAAAATAAGTATACGAGATTTTGAGGTATATAGCACAAAAACTCACTTGGGTCGGTGGTCCAAACATGCTGGCATTATGACTCTGCATTGGTGTGCCGGGATAGTTGGGGGCCGCACTGCCTTGCTGATAGCCGAAGAGTGTTTTCTGTCCCAGCGACGAACGATTAAAGTCTTGTGGGGATGTAGCAACTGGCGAGGTTGCTGTAAGTAAAGTATTACTATAAATGGCCCAAATTTGTTAACGAGCTTTTATCACCAAACGTAATATTGCGCCCTTTATTTGGTGACAGAGTATTATTTCGCGGCGTTGATGGTGCTGTAGCTTCACCCATTAGAAATGACGGCAAATATGGACTTGCGCCGGTGGCAGGACTACCGCTGGGACTTCCTAGTGTCATTGGTTCCATTTTAATTTCGTGTATTGAAGTTTAAGGACAATACGTATGTACAAATTATTTTCTTTTTATGCGGCTTATACACTGCTAAGGGAGCTAAATTTTTAAACACAGCACAACGATGGAATACTGACAGATGCTGTCAGCACACATTCGACGAGTGACAACAAGTAGCGAGTTACGATTTTGAATTAAAATATTGATGGGAAATATTTCTTTAAGGTCTGTACACAAATAGGCTCATGCATGTTCATTAACCGCAATTTAAATTCACGAATCAAAATGTACAGGATTACGAAATATCTTCGGATTTCCTAAAATATCATACTTATTTAGCCGACACAAACGAATAATATCCCCACATTTTTAAATGTGAATAATATTTCGCTCAAACTAGAAATTGAAGCAGACGATTTTTTTTTTTAATGTTGCATATTTTTTTCTTTTTCTGGTGGGGATCCTAATGTAAAAAGTTCAGTGTTAGTCCAGCCCATGTCATCAGGGCAAGGAAATTGAGTCGGATTCTATCCAACCAACTTAGGTATTTGTGTGAATAAATAACGAGCAACTTGGAAAAAGTTCTCTAGATTCTATAAAGAAAGTTTTTTTTTTTTTGTGATATATGCCCAAAATGAATACGGTCAACAATTTTCGGACAACATGAGGCCTATCTTCTCACAACCATTCGTTTTGTGTGAGGTTATTATTTTTGGAACGAATGAAAGCGATACACAGTTTTGATAATCCCGACATTTTGTTCATTTGACAGCTAATCTGGTCATTTGACTTTTGGCATTCATATGCTTAATTGGCATACAGTCTAATCTTAGCTTAACTAGCACTAAATCAAACGCCTGCATAATGTCAGACTGACTCGGAGGAGGTGACATTAGTTGTTTTTTACTTTCGTTGATATAGGATGTTTGTTTTAAGTTCTACAACAAAAACAAACAAAAATGGACCTTAAAGCTAAGTATCCTGCTCGCGCAGGACACGTAAAAATAAATTCAAACTTCAAAGAAATAGCAATATTTAAATATCTGCAAAACAATGGATACAAATAGAATTGAAGAAGATGTTATAATTGCTGCAGCAGCTGAAATAATTGCTATAGTAGCAAGTAGAAGACGACACTTAACTTCGTTTCGCGTAAATCCAATCAATCAACCAAAATCAATATGACGGTGGGATTTGTCCTGCAAGTTCCATATATTTGGTCGTTCCTCCCAAGCCCCGGAAGTTTTTTTTTTTTTTCATCGCATGAAAAGGGTATTTTGGTTTTGCGTCTTCTTTTACTTATACAGCTAATGTTTTGTGCGGTTTCCTCCAAAAAATCTATGTATTGACTACACATAGCTTGGGAAATAGAAATAAATAAATAGTTTGAGATAATAAATTCACCCGGCAGCAACAACACAAGACAAACGTTTTCTTCTGTCAGAATTTATCTTCGATTTAATGTATCGGACATTTATTTCGCGAGCTAAATGAGTGGAGACTTGTCATCGGCCCATCTATATGAAGTTAAGAATTTAGCGAGCGAACAGGATACTGCTTTGCTAAATTGTCTCGCTAAATTTTATCTTTGTAAACATTTTTGTATGGGAGATAAAATTTAGCGCGAGCAGGATACTTAGCTTAAGAATTTGATATTTCTGTCGATTTAGCGGTTAGCATGTTTATTTTTGCATGGACCGAAGTCGAAGATACCGGTTCGGCCAATAAATATAAAAAAAAAAAATAATAATAATAACATTAAAATGGTGTTGTCGCTGGCGAATCGGGCCTATGTTGTGCAATTATCTCTATTTGTTAACACAACATCTCTATTGTGATCTTACATAATGAGCTACTTTGACTTTTCCTCCATCAAACTGTCAATACAAACTGACAGCAATACATTTATTTTTGTCAACGTCAACTTTAAAAAAAAATTTGCACTAAAGTTGGAAACTTTTGCGAAAAAAATGTGTTTATCAAAAAACTAAATGTATTCAATGGATGTATCTACACCTACATAGGTCAATAAATTGTTCTGCGCCCATAGAGTTTTTATAATTCCGGTTAAATTATCGAAATTAGTGTTTTACAATGCAAACGGGCAAACGGAGTAATTCGCGACACGTATTCGTCGTTTTGACCCTGTGCCTTTTATGGTACATAGTTTCATCTAGTAACAATGTTATCGGGAAGATGGTTCTAAATGAGTTTCCTTATCCTGTAACCGTGACTATGATCCAGCTGTGCAGTATTACACTCTACAGTGGACCATTTTTCAATCTCTGGGGAATCCGCAAATATTCCAGCATTGCCTGGCCCTACTATCTGAAGTTGATAGTACCACTAGCGTTAGGAAAATTCCTGGCTTCGGTAACATCTCATATTTCTATTTGGAAGGTTCCTGTTTCATATGCGCATACGGGTGAGTGATACCGTTTGGGTACACATGGATGATTGTGATCTTCGTTTATTTTTGTGATTTGCATAACTAAACCGTATTCAAGATTTGTATTAATTTACGGGTCTTTTGCTTTTGCAGTTAAAGCTACGATGCCACTTTTTACTGTAATCCTGACAAGAGTTATATTCAAAGAAAAGCAGAACAAGCTGGTATATCTCAGTTTAGTTCCAATTATCGCAGGTGTGGGCATTGCCACCATGACGGAGATATCGTTTGATATGCTGGGACTGATTTCGGCTTTGGTCTCTACAATGGGATTCTCTTTGCAAAATATTTTTTCGAAAAAGGTAAGTAAATGATGGAAATTGATAGATAAAAAAACTCATTTTCTTAAAAGCTATAAATTCGGCCGACGATAAGAATTCGGCTCATAGCTGAATAATGGTACAATCTTTTCAATGAATACTTTGCAGTCGTTAATGATGAGAACAAGTTAGTGATCAAATCATTAAGTGTTTATTGTTGTTCATTGTGCGGTTCTTATTGCATCAATCTTATCATCCATCATAATATTATTAACAGAAATCACTGTTTTTTTTTCCTTTTTCAGGTATTGAAAGACACAGGAATCCATCACTTGCGGTTATTACATCTTTTGGGCAAGCTCGCTCTGCTTATGTTCACACCAATATGGTTATTTTTCGACGGCTTCAGTGTTATGCAGCATCCAGTTATTGTGAGTTTTTCATTTCCGCTATTTAAACACGATCACATTGTAATCTATTTGTTTTTTTTTCAGGCAAACGCGGATTATCGCGTTATAGCGTTGCTATTCACTGACGGTGTACTAAATTGGCTTCAAAACATAATAGCCTTCAGTGTTCTTTCGCTTGTCACACCTCTCACCTATGCTGTGGCCAGCGCATCGAAAAGAATATTTGTGATAGCCGTTTCATTACTAATACTGGGAAATCCCGTAACGTGGATTAATTGCGTTGGCATGACCCTTGCCATAATCGGTGTTCTTTGTTACAATCGAGTAAGTTTGAAAATAAAAAGTAGTGGTAGTTGCTTTCATAACGACGTCTTTTGCAATAATTCCTTTCTTATGTCGCGGTATGGCAAATGTGCTCACCACATCACGGATGACCATGATCGTCTGAAATTTTAACGAAAGTTATTTCGTCGACAATCGTCTTAAAAGTTATGTGTTTGAAGATCTAGACAGACTCTAAGGTTAGGTTAGGTTAACACTTGGACAGTTATAAGGTCCCTTGTGATACCACATGAATATAAATAGTTTTTCTTCCTACTCGTTGAACCAGTTGGAGCTTCTGATGAAGCGTTGGGGATTTCGAATGTCGTTTTTTTTTTAGATCGTTTAGATCACTATAGTAAAACTCTCCCAAATGGAGTTTTAGTCTTTCTGAGAGAGCCGGACAGGTACAGAGAAAATGGAGAATAGTTGCTTCCTCCTCCTCGTCAAAAAAGCTTCCGTAAAAAGCGTTAAATAATACGCCAAGACTTTTTTTCTCATGCCTGCCTATGAGACAGTGTCCTGTGATGACACAGAAAGAACGCAGAGTTGTTTCGGTTGTAACTAGCTTCGACTCCGAAAGCAGTTTTCAGAATACAAACTTTTGATTGTGGAAAAGCTACGTTTTGAGTAAAGTTTTTATCGCGTATGGTCAGTAATATAAACTGATTGGGGAAACAACAAACAGGGCGAAGCAAGTTTGTAGAAAAAACATAAATTTTTGCGGATCTTATCATTGAATCTGGTAGAGGAATATTTCCTTGACTTACCCTGCCTTTGGACACATCTTTTAATCAAATTAACCGCCTTTATGTACTCATATTGAACAAGTTCCTCCTCTCTCAATCTTCCTTTATTTTAGGCAAAACACATTTCAAGGACCAGAGACTCTGTGCTCCCGTTGGCAAACAATCACTACATCAAGTATGCACCGTTAGAAAGTAGTGTCGATCCATATTATCGAGGTGCTCTGCCTGGCAATGGCAACGTAGCAAGCGGCCATGACAATGACAACAAATACTACACGACGACGAACAGTTTATTAGCAAATGGCAGTACGACAAGCGGCAGTACTAGCAAATTACTTTTTGTTTAGATTAATTTTATCGAAATTGTGTTAAGAATCTGTTAAATGCGTAAATTAAAACTCCCCCTTAGTTAGTTCAGTATTTTTGTTAATTTGGCAGATATTTATTAAAGAATGTTTGTATATATGTGTATATATGGGAACGTACGCATTGCCGCAATTCTTATGTTATCTAGTTAAGAAAACACTGATCGGTAGAAGATTCATGGTCCATAATTGACCATTGAGCGTTGAGGCCAACCAACCGGGCATTCAATTAACGTTTGGTTTTGAAAATGTTTGTGAATATATTTAAAAATAAATTTGCTTTACGAATAAATACTAAATTGCAACCACATTGTAAATACAAATGTAAAGACACGTTATTTTGTATAGAAAGAATGCTTACATTGAAGTATGTATTATGATTTTAATAAATGTAAATTGTTCTAAGTAATTAAATGTATTTCTATTCCTTTAATTATTCGAGGGACGTCTTATTTTAGTTCTCCCATACCCACCGACATAAAGTGTATTCTTCAAAGATGACCTACTAAATTAAATTAAAATAAAGGGTGTAGGTGTACTGAACTAAAATGATTTTTAAAATATGTATATGTTAAAATATATATATGTTAAAATATGTATCTTAATTTCGGTTCTAGGTTACGAATTACAATTCCATTCATATGAAAAATCACTAACTAACTAATTGAAAGAGTGTTTCGCAAAGACCAAATTAATTGATTGGAAAACTCGGACCGAATCTTATCTTGGTACATCCGAGCTATGAAAATGAAAAAGCGAGAATAATTACAACATTTGATGGTGTTATTGATTCAGTACAAGCGCAATGAAATGTTCTACCACAGAGTTCTGCTCTCAAGGTTGACCTCCCAGGTTAGTGTTACATTAAATAAAGTCATTTAGTAAATAGTGTTTTACAGCATTTCAGATGGAAACATATGCATTCATTTTTAAGAGAAACATGCTTATCCTTACAAAGACTTTATTTCAGTAGATTTTGTTGGGCACAATATTAAGGTTGTCATTTTCAGACAAAAGAAAGATAAGCTTGTCGCGTAAATAATTAAAATTTCTTGGTCTTGGGTAGGTATTTTGTAAACACTGTTAATGAAATTTGTTTCTTTAATTTTTTTTTGGCCATAAGGTTACTGCAAGTTATACCGGTAGAGCGAAGCAAAGGCTTCGGGCAACTTATATCACAAGCCTTGACGAAGAAAATTGCTATATGTGATGCCGTAGAATTTATCGCAATAGGTAACAAAAAACCACTAGGCATATAAAAAAAAAGATTGGATTTGAAGAGCATTGTGTTACCAAATGGTTCTATTTAGAAAACATAACCAGCGATGCATATGCGCAGGATCGGAATTCCAGCTTACTACGCTACAGGATATGAAAATAAGTTAAAACTTATCGTTGGTTTTAAATTTACAAATTGATGACATGGTGCAAGATTAGAGAAATAGAATAGCGAGTTTAGTTCAAAAAATAAATAACAACAAGTTCTCACATTTGGTTTCGAGAAGCAATTGATGAATTAAAAATGGATTTATAAACAGCGCAGGGCGTATACGTAGCTTTTTTTAGGTACCTAAATCTTTACTGAGAACTCTTGGAAATAATCCTTTATGGAGCCCTTTTCGTATGAACTAAAATATAACACATTTGTTACCTTTACTGAAACAAGGGTTCTTATATAAAAATAACTAATTTAAGAAACGAGAAGAAAAGAAACGGTGTTTCCTTATGCGTTTATTATAAGCGATTTGTTCTTATTTAAGTGTTTTTTGACAGATTAATTATGCGGTAAACGACAAATATATTTTATTCGAGGTGTTTGCATGTGCGAAGTTCAAATTAAAATCTAAAGGTGGAAATACAACTTATAAATATGACTGCGAATTCAACCGTGAATGTGAGGGTAGGCAGAATAAACTAAAAGCCTTATCAATTTGTCTGCGGTCACACTCTATTTAAGTGTTTTCTCAAAATATATGCTTAAATTTGGCTTCATATACGAAAGCTAGATAATCGTGTTCCTTATACACAGTAACTCTGAAATGATTTTTAGTTCCTGATGGATTTTCTTTTTGCAACTATTTCCTTGTATCGCTCAGAATTTTAAGATCACTTCTGGGACAAAAAAAAGTTGCATTTAGTTTTAAGATTCGGTATTTCCATCATAGCACTTATCAGTTCACTTTAGATATCCAACCTTTTGAATTGAACCCATTTGGTTACACAATCTTTTGTAAATCCAGTTTTTGTGAGGATGCCCTCCGACTTAACGTTGTCGACTACAGCGAAAGAAGTTATAATGTCGATACCATCACTCATGGCGATTCGCGTGATCATTACTTGAGTTAAGAGTTTTGCAAAGCCCTTCCCTTGCTCCTCCGGGACCACTTGAAGTATCCTAAAATAGAATTTATTTTAAATGTGTCCATGGAGTAAATGGATGATGGATGGAACGATAATGAGTTGTCGTATATGGTTGTAATAACTTAAAAAAAAAAACATTTTTAAATTCATGTTCAACATATTATTCACCCATCTGTGATTACCCAAAACTAGTTAATAGACTGACTGATTGGCCGACCACACTTAACAACTTAAATTATAAGCTCAGAAAATCTGTAAGAGAATTCAATAATGACTCTTTGAAAACTTACCTCACAAGTCGTACAAATGATGCTAGTACCGACTACTCGCTCGAAGTCAACAAAGAAGATGAACAGGCCAAGAACTCACACACCGCCAGTAAAAACCAGAGAAGGCATCTGGGCGAAAAGCAGCCAAGAGAAAGCAAACACATTTGCTGAGTATCTGGAAGGCGTATTCAAACCTTATAAAGATAAAGGTTATCAAAGACCCGAAGTAAGGTGCGAAGAAGATAGACCTATTCGGTCGGTAATTGCTATAAAACTTGCCAAAGAATATTAAGAAAGCATAAATATAAAAAAGGTCTCAGGGTTTGATTTGATTACAGGAGAAATTTTGAAACAATTTCCACGAACATGCTTAAAAAAGCTAGCGTAGATTATAAATGCTGCATTTAAATTAAGATACGTGCCAAGCAAGTGGAAAGTCGCGGAGGTAATATTGATTCCAAAACCAGGCAAGCCACCTGACGAAGTTTCCTCATATCGCCCAATATCTATTTTATCAATGTGGTCCAAGTTTTTCGAAACGTCTACAAAAAATAATAGATGAAAAATCGGTAGTCCCAATTCACCAATTTGGATTTAGAAATAAGCACTCTAACATTGATCAGGTGGATAGAATCACAGATAAAATGGAAAAAGCATTTGAAGAGAAAAATGTGTGCTCTACAGAATTTCTTGATATTGCACAAGCTTTCGATAAGGACTGGAACAAAGGACTGATACACAAATTACATAAGCAACTGCCGAAGCAGTATTCGTCGATTCTGGAGTCTTATATATCGGATCGATTCTTCAGAACTAAGCAAGATACAGAGTACTCAACATTAGGAGAGATTAAAGCTGGTGTACCGCAAGGCAGTGTGCTAGGTCCGGTTCTATACCTACTTTTCACTAGCGATCTGCCTGAAAGTGAAGAAACCACCATAGCTACTTTTGCAGATGAAACAACTGTCCTCGCTGTGGGAGCAACTGTCGAAATAGCAACAAAAAAGCTTCCAACAGCAATAAACAATATTTCAAAATGCACTAAGAAATTACGGATTAAATTAAATGACCTTAAGTCAGTCCATATTAATTTTACGTTACACAAAATCCAGTCTACATTAACAACAATGTAGTGGAATATTCAAACACAGCCAAATAACTCTAAACGCTGAACTGCGTTGGGAGGCGCGCGTAAAGAAAAAAAAAGATGAGTTGAGTTGCGATACAGTAAAATGTATTGGCTTATTGGGAGATACTCATCCCTGTCCAACAGCTCGGAAGCACATAAGTAGGCTTCTCAACCACGTAAACACAGAAATAACTGAACTTTTTAACAATGACAATGTAATCAGGAAATTGAGACGGATAAAACCTCTTAGAACAAGATTTAGCTAGGGCCAAGAAATCAGGTATGTTTTCAAACAAAACAAGTTTAGAAATCCGACCAACGGCGGATTTATTTGTTAAATTCACAAAACAATTCAAAACAAATTGCTGATTAGTCGTACGACTAGGTGCAATCTTATTCGGGATGACGAATGTCAGTTCCCCGCGAGTTTTTTGTAGATCAGTTAGAAGCATCCATTGCGTACTAGCTCTGCAATGTCTTTCGATGATTTTTTACTTCCAGCGAATTCCCAACACAAATCAAAAAAAAAAAAAATCTTTTTTTTTCTCAGTGACAAGCGGTTGCCTTCCCCTTGGCAAGTTCTTACCCTATTCCATAAAATTCATTTTGAAATATCCATGCGATTAGCTCATCGTCCCTTAGTCGGAAAATTCCCAGATTTATATTAAACTTAATCATTCCTCGAATAAAGTCCACCGACGCTTCGTCATTGTGAGGCCAGTTAGCATGAATACACTCAGCATGTCGCTCGTTGAGAGAGCGTATTTTGTATCCCTTGGAAATGCTGTAAGCCAATATCAATAGCCTGCTCCAAAAACATGTATAACATTACTAATATTGTACCTGGGAACTTGAATCTGGAAAGCGGAACTCTGTGCAAGAGAAAAACACGTGCATGGTATTTCGAAATCGAAAATAGCGCCCAGCGTCTCAGTTACTAATTCCACTATTTCATCTGCACAGTTTGTGTGGATTGCTGTCAACAGTGGTCCACTGCTCCAATCAATGAGTTTGGTATTAACAATGCACTCCTTTAGCTCCTGCAGCGATTCTTCCAATGTATGAAACTGTATGCTGAGCATCTGAGTTAAAAGAGAATTTAGTTTTTGACAAGAAGATAGGAATCATTAGAAAGAATGGAATACTCACTTTATCCCACTGTAGTGATATGTATGTTCCGTTTGTTTTAAGATTACCACGCCTATGGGTGTAGTACGTTCTCCTTAATGGTCTATACCTTTCATCATGATTTTTGTCACATTTTTCCAGCTGGTCCATCCAACGACAATGATTGTAAATTGACATGTAATGGTATTTATCTTTTTTACTTTTGTACAATTCAATCAGGTCTAGTAGTTCGTCTTTGGTTATAGATCTTAAAATATCAGCATCTAATTCGCAGTTCGGTTTCATTGTGGCAAAGTAGAAGATACACAATCATCTGGTCCGCTCATGCTTGCTATATATATAGATATCTTGTCGCTAGGTCATATAAGAAACTAGTAAGTGTAATAATAATATAAGATAAAGGCTGTTCTGCGCTCTCTTAGATTTGCTTTGAGATTTAAGCTGTTCAAATATGCGGCTTTGTCAATATCAAAGTAAATTAAGATATTTTGTGGTGTTAGAGAGATTTCTTTGTATTCCTATATAAATCTTCTGTGCGAATAAATTTTACTTATACTTACTTAACGGGCTCCCGACCCGTGGAGAGTCTCTGCCTGAGACACTGCAGCCTTCCACCCTCTACGATCTTGGGCACGCTTCTGCGAACAAACTTTAGCCATTATTTATTCCATTCCAATTGTTTAATTGTTCTCAATCATTGTAAAACGTATTATAATCTGCCTCCGCTATGTGCAGTTACTTTGACGTTGGTGCGGAGGCTTAAGTCGCAATGATTCAACAGACTATGCTGTCGGAGGCGGTAGTCATCTGAAGGGTCACCCATGGCGGACAGTCTGTTTGAAGAGTGACGAACTAAGAACTGCCAACCTAACTCCAGTGGTGGCGTGAGCGTAAGGAAAACCGTGCCGAAGCATGAAAGTTTGGAGATTAAACCAACCAAGTACGAGCTCCCTCAGGTGCCCAGGCGAAGACCTGAAGGTATTGCAATGCCTTACCTCGGTATGGCGGCGCTGCCGGGGCGGACCATATTTTCCGGCCATACTCGTGGGAACAAAATAGAAACTAAAGTAGGAAGGCAGCATGCGTCGGGATTACGGACTCTTTACGGACCATTCCCACCGCAGCTATGGAGGTGATGATAAACCTCACTCCTCTGGACATCTATTGCAGCAGCAAGGCGGTCAAAACCGCAATCATGTTGAAGGAGATTTGGACTGTGGTCATCTAAACCCTACCGTCACGCCTCCAGGACCAGTGACCAGGAGAGAGTGACTACAGACTACATGCCATCTACCCTCGTTTTAGGAAGGAGATTCATTATTAGAAATCCCAGAAGAAGCGAATGGGAGAACAAAGAAGTAACAGAAGAAGAGGAGTTAGCCCTATATACCGACGGTTCTAAGATGGATATCGGTACAGGCGCGGGCATCTTCAGCGAAGCACTGGACCTCCGGGAATCATTCAGAATCAGCGATGATTCCAGTGTCTTTCAAGCAGAGGCTACTACCCAAGCGGCGAAAGATCTAACGAGACGGCACACTGTCAATAAACAATAAACTATTTACTCTGACAGCCAAAAAAGCCATGGAGTCAGTCGTGGTGAAGTCAAGGGCAGTTAATCGCTGCAAGAAATATCTGGACGAAATATCACAAGCTAACGCGGTGACCTTATGCTGCGTATCAGGTCATATGGATATTCCAGGTAATGAACAGGCGGATGAGCTTTCAAGACACGGGTCGAAAATACGTGCATCTATGGCCCTAAAATCAGTAATAACTCCGCTAAGCACGCTCGCAAGGATGATTTTTATTGAATCCTGCAGTAGATCTAACCTACGCTGGACCAATCTCACTACCTGCAGGCATACAAAAGAACTATGGCCAGAAATGAGCAAAAAGAGATCTAAATACGTGATCGGACTAAGCCGCAAAAAGATTCGCATACTCACGGGGGTCATTATACTGGACATGCAGAACGGATGGGGATACTGCATAATGATTTTTGCAGAAGTTGTAGGCACGTTTAAGATATAGAATCTGTTCGCCATCTACTCTGCGAGTGTCCAGCCTTTAAAAACAGCAGACAGAGGATTCTCAACAGTTACTTCTTTGATGACCTAGAGGTTTTGATAAACAGACTTCTTATCATTAGCTACTCGTAGGACGAACTAGAGGATCATGATACAATGGAGCTTCAAGAGCCCATGAGATTCATTCTAATCTATGTGGCTACAAAATGAAAAGCGGTTTATTTCTTGTCGTTCAACTGGTCACACTGGATGGTTTCCGGAATTGGGCACAATGGACCCAACTGATGGTATAAGTGAAGCTGTGGCGAAATTGCCACAAGGTGCTCTTTACCTATCTATTATAGTAAAATTAACATGCAACATTTATTTCCCCTTTCGATTGCGTTATAGATTATAATTTAATGTTAATCGATCAAAAAAAAAAACTTTTTGTCTGCCCGTTATATGGAAAAGCCCACTTTTTGGATTCCTCCATAATATTATGGTCTCCTTAAAATAATATTGCAAATTAGAACTGTAGGTTGATATAACTGTAGGTGTTTAATAGTTAATTTCATTATTCATATATTTAAATTGCTTGGGTCGGAAAGGGGTGCGAATGGATGCTTAAGAGTATAGCTCCTGAAACAGGGCTAGATTTTGACAGTCACGATAATATCAGAAAAGCCTCGGCCTGGATATTTATTTAAGTGTGAAGCTAACCCGCACAGGTCTTTTCACATTCCCGTGTTCATTGGTGTCCGTGAAATATTGCGCCATACCAATAAACATTTTAAGTTTCGTCACGAACTTTTAGTAGTTGGCAGTGGCTGTATTTTCAATATAAATTTCGCTATTGTGAGCTTCCGTAAATTTAAAGTCAAGACTGAAGTTTGTTATTGGCGCATTGCTTTATATTGAGGAAAATTTGAGTTTGATAGGTTTTTTTAACCAATTATTGAGCCAATAAACATATTCATCTTCGATTCTAAATTTTAGTACTTTTCTTATGACGTTTTGCTGTTTCAATTCCGTCAAATAAAAAAAAAAACTTTTTCAGAGACAGAGCACTTTTTTTTTTTTTTTAAATTCATTTTTATTGGTATTCTTAATTAAACTTATATACTAGACAAAAACGATTAAATCTAATTTAAAACTAACATTTATCTTAATCTAGCTTACTGGCTCTTATCGAGCGCTCTAAACTAAACAATATACTTAAAAATTATTGCCTTTCGGCCTTAGATCTATCTATATTTAATTTTGTTTGTTTTTTATTCTTCAAGAAACTTTGAAAAACTTGAATTCTTTATTAGAGACAGAGCACTTTTGCGAATCTAATTTTCTTAGCAAGGTATATAGCCAGTGAATGGAAAACGCTTTGAAAAGTTTCGAAGGCTACACAAATTCGAATCGCACGAATATCAACACAAAAAAGAAGCCAATCGAATACCATATTAGTGTGCCATGCCGTATCTGGAGTTGGTAGACAACTTCATTATCTACACGGCTGCTGCTATCGGATCTGTGCTACCGACCGAGATGAAAAAGAGAATTCATTTCGCAATGCAGCTCATATTGGACGCATCTCAAATTATCAATGAAATTTTAAATCCGACATGCAAAGAAAACCCAAGTTATGTTTACATTAATTTTTTATAGAAATCTATTATTTCAGTGCACAAAAGATCTGTACACTTCATTTTTATTAAAAATATAAACATTTTTTCAAAAGTCATGCATTTTCCCCAGGAATATATACCGTTGTGGTAAATATAGTTACAGTGCGCTACACTAATAACAAATGTTGGTGTCGACTTTAAATTTACGAGAGCTCACAATTGCGAAATTTGTACGGAAAATAAGGCCACTGTAAACTACTAAAATTTAGAGTCCAAATGTCTAAAAATAATTATTGGTAAGGCCCAGTATGTTTTAATGTTAAAGTATATAATTTTAATGAAAAAGTTTATTATTTCAAAAGTATCGTATCTAATAAAAAAAAAAAAAAATATTCATAAACTTGTTTTTTTTTGCAATTGCGTTTTGTTCAGAGATTCATTTCACAGGATAATAGGAGTCCTTCTTATATTAGCCCCATTGCACCGGGGAAATGTAATAATGCTGCAATTTTTTTTAAGTGTATATACTATGTTTTTAATGCACTTAAAAAAAATTATATTCCCTGAGATACTTGAATAAATGCTTTCTTCAACACAGAGAATATTAAATATCTATAGCTAATAGTATTCGAATCGCAAATGATGGATGCATTTGCCCCACTCCACCCTACTAAAATTTAGAGTCGAAAGTAAAAATGTTTATTGGTAAGGCGCTTTGAATACCTGCTGATGATTGTTTTCTTACTTACTGAATAGAAGTTTATTCTCTAAAAATTTTAAAATTGCAACTGGTGGACAATTTGAATTGATGCATTCGTTAATCACATTTAAGTGACGTTCGAAAACTAATGGAAACAGGGAGCGCTGTTACTTTTCTCAGTAGATTCGATTATTTATCTACAAAAGTTAACTAAAAGCAAATTGTTATAGTTCCTGCCATAAAATCGTCTTACTGGAAATTTGGAAATCAATAGAAGTTGAAATCGTCGAAAGTTCTCATTCTATATAGTCAAAAAGTATTATACCGAATCAATGATTTTTAGTTTTGTTAATTTTAAATTCACACCATTTATTACATAGAAAGATATATACCTATAGGAAACTGATAATCAGAATCGATATCACTTGAAGCAAAAATTGCAATAGTGTCACAATCCGCGTAGGTTTAATCAAACTCTTGCCATTGCCAGCCCAGTAGTATTATTGTCACGACACACAAATTCAATATCGCACATTGCTTAATCTGGCTTATGTATTTCTAATTGTTTTAATGGGACTTAAGGTTTTAATAGAAACAAAAGCACGTGTCCACTAATATCTATTCGGAAAGTTTTAAAAATTTGCTCATGTACGCGAGCTGATAAAAATAATCTAAATCTCAATAGAAATTCTCCCACAGCCGTCATTTAATGCGAAAATAAATAGAAAGTGGGACAAATAGAAATAATTTTATCACCATTAAGACTAGTTGTCGAGACACTGTACCGCACTTGAAATGGATTCAAAATCGCACAGCGAAGATATTTTAAGACCATTGACCGCAGCCGAACTAGACAATTTATTGTTGCTGTATAAAACTAAATACTCAATAACGAATTTTCATTACATATCCATCTATACGCAATGCAAGTGGAATAGGCAATTAGACAAGATAGATGACTGTGAAAAAAACTCATCCAAATGGAATCCTTTCAAGAAGTCCTTCTATACCCATCGCTGCGGCAATTTGATAAATGGAACTTACGTGAGTCTTCATTGGGATATGGTATGTAAGGGAATTTGAACTTTATGTGTTTTATTAATCCCTCTAAGAATTTGTTTAGATGTTAAGTGTGCAGTTTTATAGTTTGGAACCATCATTGACTGAACTTAGGGAGTGTCTGCTCCAGACAAATCTCATTGACTGGAGTTGTGGACCTCTACTGACAGGTGTTTTGTTGGAAAACAAGGACTTTGTTATGGATATTTTGAACCAAGTCGGAGCAGAAATAGAACGAGCTCGAGAATGTCATTGCTTGCTTTTGTCGCCGGTAGAGGCTTTACGAATTCCACAACCAAAGTGCGTATATAAAGTTAAAGATCATTTCAAATGAACTTGTATTATGTCTGCTAATTGAAAATTGTAAGACTTCCAGATGGATATGCTATACGACCACTGGTACCTGATGATGTAGATCTTATTCATTCAATGTGGGCAAACAAAAAGGAAGGTTCGTTGGATTATGTTCGGGGATTAACTGTACTTAACAAGACTTGCGGTATAATTCGATTGTTAGACGACGCACTAGTTGGATGGATTTTCCAAAACGACTTTAGCGGCTTAGGGTAAATTTAATTTAATTTATGATAGAAACCTAAAATAGGATATTCGTAGAATACTGCAAGTGCTGCCAGAGGAGCAGAGAAGATGTTTTGGACAGATACTTTGCATAAAATTAAGTAAAGAGATTGCTGCAGAGGAGGATATAGACATATCGGCATTTATAGTTAAGGAGAACACAAAGTCAGAAGGGCTACTGAAAAAATCTGGTTTTATACATTCAAGCCAATCTATGTGGATTCAATGCAAAATCTCGCAACTGAATAACGAATAGTTCTTCCGCATGATCTTTTTAAAGAATCGTCGATGATTCGTACATCGGCATACCAAATTCCAAGAGAAACGTGTAACGCCATCAGAACTGAACTAGCCGAGGAACAAAAACATTATTCCGGATAGTTCAAGGCAAATGAAATAGCGTGGGGGAAATAAATTGCTTGAAAAAACCACATTTAGTTTTTTTCTTATGGGCTTTGGCGCCATCTACAGGGATAGTAATGTCGGCATCAAAACCAAGGCAACTAACAATTGCCAATTAATTACTAATTAACTTATCGATTCATTTTATTATTTTTTATTTTTATTTTGATTAGCTTTTAACTTTCGCAAATAAGTGAAAAAAAAAAATTATTTGGTCTGAACACAAAAACAAAAAATCTCAATTTTCCCGGGATTAATTTGTCTTCGGAAATTAATTGGAAAGGGACAGCAGAAAAAAATGGATCCAGGACAAAAATCTTAAGAATTTGGTATGTTGGTTTAGGGTGTTGGAATATAATTTGTCTGATAACAAAAACTGACTCACAACTTAAACCAGGAACCACCTATTTCTTAAGTTTACTGGGCTCCAACATTAAATCCTTAAATCATTTTTCTTTTAAAACCTGAAATTTTTAAAAATCCCCAGTAGTTCATCAACTTTTTCTAGTACCAGTACCTAGTTACGGATTTATACACCAGTAAACCCGGATATTTGACCCAGAATCGGGCCCTAAGGACACGATTCACGAGAAATCTCCCCAGAAAAAGCAAAACAGAGATATCCAACTAGGACTTAATCAAACGCTTTCATAATGTCAGTAAGTCCTACAACAAAAACAAACAAAAATGCACCAATTTTCAGAATTTGATATTTCTGTCGGTTTAGCGGTTACAATCTTTGTTTTTGTATGGACAGAAGTGGAAAAAACCGCCGGATTGACGTAAGTTTTAAGCCCTGGCGAATCGGGCCCGGTTTAGGAGAGTAATGTGGTATTCGTTTGGGCTTCTTCAGATTTGCCCTCAGATTTCAGATTTCGTGTGCCTAATCGAACATAAAACCGCTCTTGCTCTTTTTTGTGTTGATATTCGTGCGACTTGAATATGTGTAGTCTTCTACACTTTTCTATGCGCTTTCCATTCACTGGTTATATTTTATATTGAAACATTCGAAATTTCCGTCCCGATTGATTTCTAAATATTTGCACATAAACAATTTACGAAAATAGATTTATCCGATGCACTGCCTTTTTTTGCTGCAGAAAAAATTCACGCAAATGTAAACGAAGTCCACCAGTTGTCAAACTCAAATGCACTTGTATTGGTAAATCTGAAGCAAATCTGTGAAAATATCAAATTCGCAAAAGTGCTCTGAAATCTGAAAAAGATTGCTTTTTTTGTATCAAACGAACATAAAAATTGCTCTGAGGGCAAAAAAGTGTTCTGAGAGCGCCCAATCGAATACCACATAAGCAATTTCGATATATTTCTTAAGGCAGCGCTTATCCAAATTTACAAACACCTCCTTGACCAATTCACAATTTATCACATAAAACCTGACGTTTATATCAGACAGGGCATGTGTCAAAATAGAGCGTTGTTATATACATTTTTTGTGTGGCCTCGTCGTCGTCGACCGTCGTTGTCGCAAAAGTTTTATTTTTAACATAAATCCCAAGAAAATATAAGTCTGAGAAAGTGTTTTTCTTTTTTATTTTCCTACGCCGAACCCATCAAAGTGTAGATTAGAAACAAGCCCCGCATCGGGATCGCGCAATCCGTACAAAACAAAAACCCAACTAGAAAAAGGAAAATCGTGTATCCCTTCGAATTGACACTAAATTTGGAAATCAAAGCCTCAGAAAAATGGTGTGAAAACCAAGGAAAAGACTATAAATACAAAAAACAACGTCGCGTTGAAGTGTTCTTTGTTCTTTTTTCCTTGTTTTAATTAGCTTTTAAGTTCTCTAGCTTCAATATTTAAGTTTCGACGGCATATTTATTTCACAAAACCCATTCAATTCAAAGGTGAGTCGCCATCATGAGTCTCGCACTTATTAGTAGGTAGGATATGTGTGTGCTCTAGTCCCCTGTATTTTCGCCCCTTTCGGTGCTGTGTCGTCTTTTGACGGCTCCAATGCCATTGACCGCATATTTTTTGACATTTGTGATGTTTCGTTTTGTGGCAGCACGGGGCTGTTTTGTGAGAAATTCTCAAATGCGTCATTTCTTCGGGAAAATCGGATGATCTAAGTTGAAAAACGCAAAAAGATTGCAACTAGCACTCACTTGCAGCAGCGTATATTATTGTTGTTAAATCGAGGTTTATTGCATTTTTTGTATACGCAATTAGCAGCTCGAACTGTGTTCTGTGTGTGACATAAAATGGGAGTACAGAACAGTCAGTAGTTTTAATATTTTCTTTTTTTTTTGCGTAGTAAACTCACCTATTGGTTTTCATATGGAAAATTAATAAATTATCAAACTTTATATTTTGCCAGTAAAAATATTTTGTAATTTTTGTGTGTTTCTCTCAACTTGCAGTTATGTCATCCACCGCTGGTAAACGTAAGGAAATCTACAAATACTTGGCACCATGGCCTCTATATTCAATGAACTGGAGTGTTCGTCCAGATAAAAGATTTCGCCTTGCACTTGGCAGCTTCATTGAAGAGTACAATAACAAAGTCCAAATAATTAGTTTAGATGAGGAGACAAGCGAATTCAGTCCTAAAAGGTGAGTGTGCAAATTGCATTTCGCCTGTCTTAAACGTTGACCCAATGCTTTGTTGTATTTTTAGCACTTTTGATCATCCATATCCGACTACAAAGATTATGTGGATACCCGATTCAAAAGGAATCTATCCGGACTTGCTAGCAACTAGTGGTGAGCAATAACTCTTTAGAAAAAATGTAACATTGTTTTTAACGCATACCTACATTTAAATATTTGTTTTTCTGATTGTATCCTTCGATAATGAAGATTGTTGTCTCTGAGGTATAAATTGTTTGTCTTTGATTTGCCTATGCTCTTTATGTATGGTCCTTTTCGTATACACTTATCCAATTAGACCTATGAAATGTCCTATCGCGAAAAATGTCTGAGGTGCGTTCAAAAATGTAATGATCAAGCTGTGGAAGTGGAATATTATTTTATATCTGAATATTGATAAGATAGATGTGTTTGTCTAAAATTTTTGGATGGAATCTCGAAGGCGAGATAGTGAGCATTGTTAAAAATCCACCGAACGTCTATCATCTTCGGTCGAGACAAATGATTACAGATGTGCACAACAATATCACAGGCCAGATTACGTAAATTTAGCGTCTATAATAAATAAATACAGATGATAAAACAGCGATTAGATTAGAGTCATCAGAAGAAAGCCTACAATGCTACGGTTACGTAGTAACGATAAGAAACAACTACCACTTTCACTAGAAAACATAACTTGGCAGAGGACCACCTCAAGCTACAAGTATATAAGGGGTAATTTATGTACTTATGTACTGAGATCGGAGATCACACAGAGCGAAGAGAGCTTATCGCAAAACGATGGGAAATGACAAAAATGGAGCAGTTATGCGTACCCACTATAACGCGCTGTGCCGCAGCCAGTTTGAAAACCCCCTCCCTCCATATAAATGATATAAACTCCTTAAATCGGTATCTTCAATTTAGATGGGATACGCGTTGACTTTTTAAAGCTTAGAAGGCACATCTCACTGATTCTAAATACATCACGAACTGTTTTAACGCATTAGAAGAGATATTCAATCTCTATCTCGGTCTATTACCCGAAGATCACTCCGCTTAAGGGTAAGAGAGCTCGGTTTTCAGTATAAGCTAGGTGTGAAGTTCCGTTTGTCTGAAAGAACTGTCACAGGCTAACAGTTAATAAAAAGCAACATGCCTCAGATTTCTTTTAAGAAATAATAATAATAGATTTGTCATTAATTGGTATTACAAGGTTATCAAAATCGGGACACTGTTCAATATCAAAGAAATTGCATCTTCGTACGTTCTTATTTACATATCCAATAATGCATCTTATCGATAGGTGACTACTTAAGAGTTTGGCGTGCTGGAGAACCTGACACAAGACTAGAGTGTGTACTGAACAACAATAAAAACAGTGATTTCTGTGCACCATTGACATCGTTCGATTGGAACGAAGTAGACCCAAATCTAGTTGGTACATCATCCATCGACACTACTTGCACAATATGGGGACTAGAAACCGGACAAGTAAGTATTCACTCTCACTCAGTTGGATTTAAGTTAAATTGAAAGTGAATTGTGCACACTTTTAGCCCCATGGACGAGTGTATGTCGCTGGACATGTCAAGACACAATTGATTGCCCACGACAAAGAAGTGTATGATATTGCATTTTCAAGAGCAGGCGGTGGCCGTGATATGTTCGCTTCGGTCGGTGCTGATGGCTCAGTGCGTATGTTCGACTTGCGGCATTTGGAGCACTCGACTATTATATATGAGGTAAGTTGAAAATGATGACCATCACTATGAAATGACACAAATGAATTGCTCTTGAATTTGACAGGATCCAGCTCACACCGCTCTATTAAGACTAGCCTGGAATAAACAGGATCCAAATTATTTAGCTACTGTAGCGATGGATTCATGTGAAGTTATTATTTTAGATGTTCGTGTTCCTTGTACACCTGTTGCAAGACTGAGCAATCATAGAGCGTGCGTTAACGGCATAGCGTGGGCGCCGCACAGGTATGTTTCTTTTTCTTTTAAACTTCACGCTTATAGGAAATATATTGACACTAAAAAGTGTAAGTCGAGTGTGGTTTTTGTTAGAAGCATTGCCTAAAGGCCTTTATGGGGTAGGCGGTTCCCGCTGTTGATTGTAAAATCCTTTTTTAATTGAGTATGCCTTAAAATATGCTAACTGGAAGTTTCTATGTAAAAGAAATGTTTATTTGCATTTACGAACACTCAACAGTTTCCTCGGACAATTGTCCAAAATGCATCGCTACTTTTGAAAAAAAATGTTGTCTAGGTAGTTTATGAAAACACGAGCTAATGGAACTTATGAGTACCCTTTCAGTGTAGTGATATAAACAACACGAGTCGGAGGGATCTGTTTGTTAAAGAAAACAAACATCAGAGCAGACTAATAGGCGAATTTTTGCACTGTTTGAAGAAAACTAGAAAATACAACTGCCGCAAGCGATCGAGGAACATAAGAGATGAACAAGAATCTTTGTAGCAGAGTCACAGTCGGTGTTGCGTATATGGAGCATTCATAGCTATTTAACCCATTCAACCTAGTATATGTAAGCAACTACTTTCGATCTCCCCGACCAAAATGCGATATAGATAAACTCAAGTACAACGGGGCCGCGGGGTGCGAATTGGTGGATAGCATAAAGACAGCTATTGCTGTGAGGTCGTTTGGGAATTTATCTACCTAAAATCTCAACAATCACATTGCGTACAAAATCAAGAAGTTGTTTGAGCGAAAAACTTATTCGCGTGATTATCGTTCCATTTTTGGCGCGCTTTGAAATAGGACATTTCACACGAAGCTCTACATTCGACTATCAATTTAAATACGGTTGTCCTTTTTCAAATGCATAACAATCGGAAATATTTTATTTTGAAATAATTCATTTTGTATTTCAGTTCCTGTCACATATGCACTGCCGGTGATGATCACCAAGCACTGATTTGGGATATTCAACAAATGCCACGAGCAATTGAGGATCCAATTTTGGCTTATACTGCAGCCGAAGGAGAAGTTAATCAAATCCAATGGGGAGCAACACAACCGGATTGGATTGCCATATGTTACAACAAAGCATGCGAAATCCTGCGCGTATAAAACGAATGTAGCAAAAACAACAACAACAAAACTCATACGCAAACATCCCTCAAAAGTATCTTTCGTTTTCTTAACCTCCCACCACACACTGACCCCTCCCCCATCACAATGCACATAACAACACACATTAACGCATCTTTGATTTGTAATTTATTCATTTGTATCCTATAAGTTTTAGTTTTATAATTTATATGAGAAATCTAAAAAGAAATATGACATTGTACCTCCAAACATAAGCAATGAGCATTACTTTGTCTAATACATAATATATATTTATATATAGATGTGGGTTAAAACAAACAGTTTCAACACTACGTAACTGCGATTATTTTTAGGGAGGGTTTCACTTTGATTTTTGTTTTGTCATCTTCTGTTTCGGTTTATTCTCCCTCCCCCTCCCCACCCCACGCCCTAATTCTTGGGTATAAAAAAGTGGTAATATTATTTCTTATTCTAACTAAGTTTATGTATAAGAATTGCTATTATGTAGTTGACGTATTTTTTAAGATGCATACACATTTATGCAGGAAAAATAGCAAACCATAATTTATTTCAGGAAAACGTGTAGCATTATTAAGGAAGAGTAACCTATAACAGTATGTTGTAAGTACACCTTTTAAGTTTTCTAGAAATGGTAAGTTTACAACAACTATAGTAACAAGATGAATATGATCGTATCATTTTGATTATAGTAAGTTATTTTTTTCGGTAAATCCAAGCAGGAAAACACTTGTAAAAGAATAGAATGGTTTGGTGAGGGGGTCACAAATGTTGTCTGCCAATGAATCTGTATTTGTATACCTAAAAGTCATTTTTGAAAGGGTCTCGATAGAAAGATGTGCAGAAAATTGATAATAACGATTCTGGGTGGTCGAAGCAATCTACCCGCGAGTGTTCAAATTAATATTAAATGGACCCGAATTGGTTAGTATTTGATGGTGGCGATCCCTAAAGTATTCATAGCTATTTAACTTCCTCGTATACACGACAGTTTTTGCCTTAAATCGTTATGAATCGTATTATCAAACGGAGATTATGAATTTGTTAACAGCCGGGCATGGTCCAAACCACTTATTTCGACAGATTTGCTGAGGCGCATTCATTTTTATTATTGCAGTTGCTGCTGGTGGCTTTAATAGCCTTGGTGTCAAGGAGGAACATGATTGTGTTGAAGTGGCCAGTTTCAGACGGTTGTATGAACCAATTTCACCCACTGTAACACTGAGCTGCAATCTAGCACGGGATAATTGAGTATATGTCATCTTTACGGCGATCACAAACGGGCTTGTAAAGCAATTGGTCATACGTCACGTCATACATGTTGTGCCCACTATGTGAATGTATGTTCCGGCACTTCTAATAAAACAAGCTGTTTTCCTTGTAGTCACATGTCGATGGCGGGACTTGAGACTTGATCGCTCATTGAGAGTATTACAGCTGGTCCTCCCCTTAATTAATTTGC
The DNA here is from genome assembly GCA_963082955.1 of Cheilosia grossa. NCBI lineage: Eukaryota > Metazoa > Arthropoda > Insecta > Diptera > Syrphidae > Cheilosia > Cheilosia grossa. The sequence continues at coordinate 33,467,803 of OY720145.1, forward strand.
ATGCTGAGTGATTATGGAACACACCTCTCTACCGACAGTTATCCTGCGATGTGAAATATTTTTTACGTAATCAGTTTAATTGAAGGAATGTTTATCTGCAGACCATCAAGACGTTTTTTATTTGTACATAATTGAGGTTTAACAATCGTATGCTAGGATTAATCAGTGCAGCGTGCTGTGCTGATTATTAAACCAACCATACCGTTCTTTCCGACAAAAAATTGGATATCATTTTCTAATTTGCAAAAAAACTCTTTTAAATGTTCGAATTTTTCCCTTGACGGCAGTCAGTTCATACACCGACCATCGAAATCCTTATAGGTGAATTCGCAGGAACCAACAGGCCCAGCTACCTGACTTTTTGGAAATATGTTGCAACACAAAAAAAAAAAAAAATTAAAACAAACATTTTGGAGTGATAGCCAGAATATTTCTAGTTCTCCAATTTGACTGAGCACAATCTTTCTTAGTTTGTAATTCTGCCTTATTTAGTTTTTGGAATTGAAAACGTTCTCCAAAAAAATCAGGGAATGGATTTTATCAACAGACCACTTTGTGTAAACCTGCTTGGATTTAGAATGCATGTATGTATAGTCTAGTGATTGTTTTTAAAACAGAATAGTAGTTAAAGCATACAAGCGTAGTGATGCAAATTAAAAAAAACAACAACAAAATTTAAACAAAAATGTGAAATATTAAAAAACAAAATACCCTACCTCGTTTTTTTCATGGCGGCTGCTTTAAACAATATTTCAAAAACGTATCTTATCGACAAAAATATTTATTTGTATTCTGATTTATATTATATTTGTTTTGAAAACATTTCATTTTAATACAATAACATTTGTATCATTGACGTTAAAGTATACATACAATTATTTGCATACAAACCGTACTTGTCTTTGTATATTTTCGTATTAAAAAACGCAATAGAATAATTTATTCAAAAGAAAAAAACAAAAAATCTGCAGTTACAAATTGAAGAAAACAAAAAAAAACACTCATAAAAACAAGACAACCAATAGAACTGAAATAAAATTGTATAAATAAAAAAAAAAACAGGTTAATTAAAACACATGAGAGAGAAAAACAAGATTGTTGCCAAAAACAGTAAAACACATAATAAATTAAAAACAGAAACAACTAAAAGAAAAAAAAAAAAAAAACAGAAACCAACTTTTTTTCTTATTAACAGGAGTTTATGTTGCTGTATTTTACTTTCTTATTTTTGATGAGATATACATTTGTACCACAAAAAAAAAAAAAAAAAACAAAGACTTTAGATGCCGATTACAAAACCAATAACGATTCATTTTACAACAACATCTATTTAAACTAAACAAAACATAATCTCAAACTAAATTCACTGACGACAAAACAAACAAACAAACTGAGAAAGCGAACAAGTAAACTGAAAATAAAACAAAAAACAAGAAAATTATTTTTTCACTTAATAAAAATTGAGTAAAAACAATATTCAAAACATATAGTATGTTATCAATAATTTAAACGAGATCAAAATAATCACCAAACAACTATAACTTTAGTAGAGTGCATACAAAAATTAGTTTCCACACTTTATTATTATACATTAACAAAACAAAAACCAAAGAAATTATTAACAACAACTCTATAAAAAGTACTACCTGTTGTAAAAACACGACACACAATTCTTAGATCACTACAAGAAGAAACAAAAAAAAAAAAAAACAGAATATCAACAAAAATAAACAAACCATAAAATAACAACAAGAAATTTAATAGTTTTTGTTTTCTTTTTGTACGAATCACCAGGGAGCTATTAATAAAACTTAATCCAGTTTTATATTATACAAAACCAGAATAAAAATAAACTAACTGTAAAGTAATTTCTGTATATTTTAAAAACAAAAACAAAAAAAAAAAAAAAAAAAAACAACCAAGAAAATCATGAATGACAAGAAACTGAAAATGTGAAATAAAGTAAATAATTTTTACCACATGAACAACCATAACTGAATACAAATAATAAAGATAGAGCCATATGCGGATAACAAACACTTGAAAGATTCTAAGCTTAAGTCATTAATAAACGAACAGTATAACAATACAAAATAAAAACCCTCTCTCATTTTGTACCACATTAAATTATCTCAAAAAAAAGAAGAAGAATAAACAACAACATTCAAAGCATCTTTGTAAAAATGAACAAAAAATTAAACAAATAAATAAAAACATTTAACTCGAAGTTCAAAACACAATAATATAACAATGTAATAATAATAATAATAAAACTAATAAAGTATTTATATATATTTTTGTTTTCGTTTAAACGAGAGTAAGCATTAATCATTTAAACAATAATAATACTTACCACGTAATTATGACAGTGACAAAGGTTTTTATTTTACTTGAAAATTGTATTTTGCAAGACGATTAGATTATATAGTTTATGTAATATTTAATTTTTTTTAAGGAACCTATTCACTATACCTAAAGTATACTTTTTGTAAAATTATTTCTTTCTACATCAATCAACAATAGAAATGGTACTATACGATAAAAAAACAAGATGAAAACAAAAAAGAGATATTAACCAAATTGTGACACACAAAAACGATGATATGAGTAAAATATTTTTTATTTTAGATGTATACTTAAAGAAAAACAAAACAAAAATAAGAAAACAAAATATACCGAAAGAAACGATTTTTTAATTACAAACCGCTTTTTTGTGTTTGATTTAGGCGTTTGCCAGTTTTGGGATGATTGTCTTGTAGATTTCTACTCCTTTGAGATAGGTATCGGCCTTGAGAAATTCATCATGATCATGAAGGAGCACAGGAGTGTGATTCATTGGCGAAAAGCCGAGAGCTGGAATTCCAACCTGAAAAAGTAATAGTAGAGAATTCTGAGATCGTACTCGGATTTATTGGTTTTGTGGATAATCGTTGTTCGAAGCACTATATGGCCATGACTTGCAAAACACAGGGGAAGTTAGTCGAATTCAAAAAATTTGCTTAGAAATTGCTTTTTCTACCTCCAACCGGTGGACACTGCTTACAAATATGTGAGTCACTTTTTCATATCCACAAAGGCTACAATTTTAAAAATGTTAATGGGGAACGATCTTGCGTTTTGGTCGTGAAATAACATCTCTACCACAAACAACATTTAACTACAAACCAAAAAGCATTGGCTGTAGCCAAAAATGTCGACTTCAGTCACGACAACAATGTGTCTCGTGTAGACCGCGATTTTGTGGACATGACAGAAATCTAGACTTTTCAGTTACCTAGACTTTTTTCCCTGCCATCTCTGCAGACAGATCTTCTGACTGGAATTTGACATTTGAAGTCTAGACCAGCGTTTGACAGAGAAAAATCATTTTGTTTTGGCAAAGTGATACTTTAAACTTAATAAATAAACATATTTATGAAGATATTGGCTAAAATATAAAATATAGCAATTGCCTTGTTAAATGATTTTTATGTACAAATGTTGGGAAATCGATCTGGGCGTCGAAGGCTATACGCATATTGCAATCGCATAAATATCAACAAAATGAGAGAAGTAGATGTCTTTATGTAGGATTAGACACACGAAAATCGCAGAGCGAATGTGAAGAAGCGAGTGCCACCTTCACTTCTTTCTTCGTTGATGACATCTTATGAAATGAAATGTCATAACACGTTTGCCCAACCAAAGCAAAGCAAATATGGCGGACAAGAGGTCTGACATATTTCAGACTCGTGGAGACGCGGTGTTAAAATGGAAAATGTTGAAGTTATTCTTAATGAATTCAAACACAAGACTCGTATTTAACTATAGAAAGGGCAAATTATGAAGAGGCACAACAATATTAAAAGACTTCGATAGAAAAAGCCAGAACTTACCATAAAAATGGAGACTATAACACTACAACTCCTACTACAGCTAATTACCCCTATCGAGGTATCCGTTCCGAAAAAAATAAATGAAGCATATAAATGCGTACAATTCACATTAAAATATTCCGCAGCAATTATTAGTTGTCTTAGAGCTTCGGAAAAAATGTGCCGTGTAGCTGTCAAAAGTAAGTAGTTAGGTAACGCGGTTTCACGCAATGCGACAAGGTGCGCTGTATGTCATCGGCGAAAGTTTCCGTAAGTTGTATCGGAACGGATATCTCGAATGGAATTTCCTTTCCGAACGGATACCTCGATAGGGGTGAATGTCATAAAAATAAAGTCCAACGAATGAAGTAAGGAAGAAAAACTTCTTAACTGCTCCAAATTGAGACAAAGAATTCTCTTTTAAGTCGGATGTTGGATCCACTATGAACGCCTTTAATCTATCAGGTAATTGGTTAAATGTTTTAGGCCAGGGAGTCAAGCTTATGCAATCGAAAGAACGAACTTTATCAGAAACGTTCTCAGAGTTACAATAGGTGTTATCATTGGGCACTGCCCGATCTTGCTGTCAGCCACTTCGACCTTACCTAACATTTTGTTTCAACCGAAGCAAAATGTAGGATTTTGCCAGTCGAATCGGTTTTAACTTTACCGATTCAGCTGGCAAAATACTTTGCGCCTTACCAACAACCATTTTTAGTTTCGACTTTAAGTTTACGAGAGCTCACAGTAGCGAAATTTGTATGGAAAATATAGCCACTGTGAACTACTTAAACTTAGAGTCGAAACTAAAAATGGTTGTTGGTAAGGCCCTTTATCTATGCCAGCCTTACGAAATGCCTTCCTAGTTTATAGTTACGACCTCGGAACTTTAATCGTTTGGGTATGGATAACTTCCTTGAAACGCTTGAACTGAGGACTGTTTCTACACTTTGAAAAACATACCTGTCGAATGTAGCGGCTATCTGTCCCTCCCGGAAAAACCTCAAGTTCTATTTTGAGACCGCTGCAAGTTTTCAAAACATTAAGAAGACACATTTCAATATCACTTTGCCCCAACTTACAGCTCATCTATGCCATTTTTAAAGGCCATCCAAAACGGGTTGCTGGCATCAGTTCGTGTTGGTTCAACAAACGGTCTCTTGTCTTCGAATTCTATAAAAATACCGCCGCCTGCTTCCTCACACCATTGATTTAACTAATTCGAAACGCTATTATTTTACAACAGCCCATCAGCAAGCAATGCAAAAGTTACCTGTTTTTCGAAAAGACCGTGATCCACATTCACAGCAAGACGAACATCAAAGGCAACGACCAAAAGGGGTGGTACGACATTGGTTTGTACGCCGCCGCTCAGGCGAGTCAAATTAATAGTTGTCACATCGCCGATCTTCAAGTAAGGATTCGTCTCCAAACGTTGTACCTCCTTCGCTCGCTGACCCATCATTTTATTCACAATATATTGCAGTTTCTCACCAGCAGTGTTTTTGTGCAATAGCGAACCATGCCCAGTGGTTCCATTAATATTGAAAAATATTCCTAAAATTATTCTCCCTTTGTAATATCTGCGAACGGGTTTGTGCAACGGAAACTTACGCCAAATGCTTCTTTCCGCATAAAAAACGGGATACACGTCTTCTGGGGCAGCGATTCCCTCGTCTAGAGAAAAGCCAACGTTTAACTTTCGAAAGTCTTCGGTGTGGACGAACGCCCGCATGCCTCTCTTTCCACCCAGTTCTTCGTCTATAAAGGAAAAGCTTAAGTTCTTCAATGATGGGTAAAACTTTGGTCACAAGCACCTGGCACAAAAGACAGATGTATGGTCCGTTTCAAGGTTTTTCCGCTTCGTTTCAGAGCTCTAATTGCCGCCAAGTATTGCATTCCCACACATTTCATGTCTTGAGACCCACGTGCAAATATTCTGCCTTCGGCGTCCATTTCGGCACTGAATGGTGGGTGGGTCCATAGCTTCTCGTACACTGGCACTACGTCCATATGCGAATTTAGAACCACCGAAGGTAGTTCGGGCTGTGTTCCCTTCCATGTTATTATGATGATTGGATTTTGTTGATCAACCGGATGGTATATATTCCAAGGTAGGTCTAGATCAACCGCCTGTCTCTTGATGAATTCTATACATGGTTCTGAAAAATTCATTCTTTGGTTAATGCATTATAATTTTTTTGGATCGAATGAACAAAAAATCAAAAAACTAAGTGGCAAAATGCATGTCTACCTTTATCACCCGTAATTTTCAATCAATTTTGTTTTTTTTTCAACGTGTAGATAATTACCGTACAAAGATGGTGGGGGGAAAAAGGGCAATATTTAGAACTGTGCGGTACAAATTTGAAAAATCACATGGCCACCTCTGCATTGCATGCCCTTATTGTTTGCATGAGCGATAAGCAAAAAATAAACAGGAATTATCTTCTGGTGGTCGGTGATCAGGTATTTATTTATTTAAATTGCTTTTAATGAGCTTACTGATCAGTGGTTTCCGAATAAAATAAAAAGTCTGTGATACTAGAATCTAAGTTTCTTGTCTGTTGTTTTATTGTTCAACGTAATTATTTATCTATCCATATTTTGTTTGTTATAGTGTTCATCCTATTTATTTTTTGTTCAGATTGTTATTTTGTTTTTGAAACTAAGCACCAGATAGACTGATGTAGAATGCGAATGGCTAATAAAGCGTAACACATCCCCTGGGGAAGTTGGAAGAACTCAACGAAACGACCGCAATGGTTCCCCGGGGTTGGTGATGGAACCGGTATGCTGCCTTGTCTTTTGTGAAGATCTTACAAACCCTACTTAGCTACCCTAACCTTAACCTATATGTAAAGTCTTTCATTAGCTTTCACTTGACAACTTCAAACTTTCATTGTGAACGCACCCTTAAACCGATTACTGAACTGTCAATGTCAAAATATTCAGTAAAATCAATATTTTCGACATGGTGAAGTACACGAAGGAACAACGTTTACGAATAATTAAAATGTACTACCGAAATTCCGAGTCGGTGACCGCAACCTATAGAGCGTCAACTCCAATTTTCAATTTTCAGATGAAGCGCCGAAATCTTGTGATTTAACGCCTCTAGACTTATTTAAAACAGAGGTTGTCAATTCCTTCATGAAAGACCCTTTATCACTCACAATGAGAGCAAGAACTTAGCAGATAAATATTTTTATCAGAGACAATACTGAGACCCCTAACTTTGGCCGATTTTCCGTTAGTTTTTTATGGGGTGGCAAATGGTACTGTTAGTATTGTTACATAGAAATTCGTATTGACAAAAGTCACCTAACTTAAAAAATTCCGTTGCACCTTGCATATTATGCCACATCCGCTGTCGGCAAAGTGGCTGTCAGCGTTCATAGAATTTTATGCGTTAAATCTTAAATTATTCGTTACGTGTGGATAGTATTTTCTATTTAGGAATAAGTGTACTTAAAATGTGGTATTCCCGAACTCTTTTACATACCCCCACAGTTGGCAGCGGTTGGCAGGATTTATTTAAAATCGTTTGTATGTTTTTGCATGTCACACGGATTCTAAATTGGAAAACAAAATGGCGAATTTCAGAAAAAAAACCTGAACTTGAAAACTTGGGGGCCAGCAGCAAGAGGATTGCAAGTTGGGAGTTTCAGTGTTGTCTCTGGTAAAAAAGACTTAAGAGAGCAATTTGTAACGTTTGAACGTCTTAGCACTAGCACACGCTTTCCAGTAAAATAAGAATCAGAGACAATACTGAGACCCCCAACTTGACATTCTTTTTTTTTTTTTTTTAAATAAACCTTTTATTTTTAAAACGTTGTAATGTAAAAACTCAATTTTGTTATTGAGCCATACCGGTAAGTGTAAATAAGCAAAAATATTGATAAATCTATGCTACTACAAGCAAAAAGAAGATAAAATGTAAGAAAAAGTGTTTTTTTTAAGAGTAGTTAGTTGAAAGACAATGCGGTAGGAAAACAATTTTAATCATAAAATGTTACATTCCAAAACATGAACAATCTCAAAAACATGAACACCATCGGTTTTAATTATAGTTCACGTTTTCCAATGTTCACTGCAAATTGATTTGGCTCATTCAATCATTCATATTTATTTTAGAAAACTAACAAAAAAGTAGCAAGATAAAACCAAAACTCATTGTGGTGTCTACCCGTATAGCAAAAATGCTGCAATGAATTTCATTGAAAAGAGCAATTCTGAATTTAGGGGCAATTCTCTCGGATCTTCAATGAAAAACGCCATTAGTCAGAAAATTCATGAAAAGATTTGTCGACTTAAATTCCGTTAACGTCAATTGAAAAAGATCTTCACGAAATCCTAGGCCAATAAAAATTAAACAAAAAAAAAAAAAAAAAAACGAGCGCTGTTTTCGACCAAACTAAGAAGGGTTTTGAACGCTCGTAAATAAATTAATAGCTAGCGCAACAGGTGCGAATAGGCTACGTATGCTCAGGTTCTCCCAAGCTGAATAGAAGGGCAGAACAGTTAAACTCACGGATGTCAGTGCGACACACTTTTGTGACTTTTCATGTGATCGCCCCCGACACCATTCGCTCAACAGTCCAGCTCACGCCACTGAGCTTAATTACCTATGCCTAGTATGATTTTAAAGCTATCTATACTGAATAGTCCATTTTTCAATCACCTCAGGTAACTCAATATATGTGCTTGACATCCTGACTGTTGACGATGCAGCGACCTCTGGTTATTTTATTATATGTGTAGTCGCAATGAGAATGACAGATTTTCCTACTTAACTCTTCCACTTCAAATACCTGTATTATAAAACCGTCGTTCACAAACATCAGACACAACTCTAGTACACACCAACATTGCAGCCCATTACAAAATATTGACAGACCGAATTGCATACATTCTAAATTGATGTTGAATTAAGCAATAAGCAATATGAAACGAGATACTATACCCATTACCGACTGGTTCCGATTCCAGTGTACCTATAGGTTCGAAGTCATTATGCATTATTAAGTGAATGTGTTATGCTTTCGAAAATAAAGCAAATTTGTCTCAATCGATGAGACTTTGCTGCACAATGATCACATTAATTCAGATGTCGAGAGCGACGAAACGTTTGAATACATGTCAAGGTTATGATCAGAGGTTAAAGTTTCTATATTTCAGAACTTATATTACCTCGTTACTCTTGGCGTTTTTTGAACAAGATAAACAACACTTCACAACAAAAGGATCCAGCATACGGTCGGTTACATACTATTCAAAACAGGTCTGCTATAAATTATTCAAATCTACTTGCCATAATCAATATTTGGATGAACACTCGGTATTCGCAGATACTCTCGAAAGTATTGAATTTCTTCATTTCGCTCCCATACATTCACTTCACTCATTGTACACGAACTTCTGGAAAATTACTGAAAATTTTAAAGCAAAACAAAAAACAAAACTAACAAATAAAATAGAGAAAATGTTCGTGTCCCACCCAACGTTGCTTCACGCTCAGTGGCGGTCGGTTAACTGAATGAATTGAAAACTTGATAGAACACTTTTGAGCGGAAACAATTTAGAGAGATCGACCGTGTAAATTATTCGCTTAAGTGACGGTATTGTAGTCTTAAGGTTGCATTTACATTGTTTCGCAGGGCAGCTTTTGATATGATCAACACCACAAAAGGAGGCTCAGGTTGCGGTTCCATACTATCAGAATGCTTAAATAACAACAATTCTGTACCCGTGTGTTTGTCTCAACTGACACGATAGTAAATACCTAGTTAAATTATATGAAGCCGAATGATAAGTTAGTCCGAAAACGAGAGGAACTATATTGTCTTGCAAACAAGACAGATCGCTCAGTCCGTTGATCTGAGGTCGGTCGGTGGGCGGGCTTTCGTTTGATCTATTTCATGCAAGTCGGTTGTAAAATGTGTCAGTTGTAAAGAGGCTTTCTCGCAGTCATTCATATTTTATCTTGTAATAAAGCCATTTGCCTATTTCTTGGCACTGGTTGGCATATAAGACCGGCGTTGGCCCAGATAATACGTGCGTACTTTTCTCGAACTTATAAAGCTTATAAGAAGCTATAAAGAAGCACCACCATAACGCTTTGTCGAAAATGACTGGTGGAATAAATGGCAGAAGTCGAACATGAGTTGCGGATGAAGTTACTACATTGAATTCACGGTGGACATGGTGACAGATATCTTAAGCAAGCTCTTTAGACATATTTATAGCTGAGGTCAATGGGGGTTTTTTTAACTGTAGCTATCACATCGCCCTAAAGAACGTTGCAATTAATGGATTTTTTAAATATCAGAAAACGAAGATAAGCCGGGCTCCGGGACTAGACTGCATTTTAAATAGAGCTCTTAAAGTCTTAATAAAAAGACGACGCGATTTGTTTGCCGAAATGTTTAGGACTGTGCCGATTCAGCTCTAAACGTTCTCAGCGAACAGAGCCACAACACCACAACCATCCACTCTATCAACAACTCAACCATCCATTTGGTCAACCATCGCTTTCCAGCTGTCACATTGGCCTTGATCCGGTCTCTTACTTTTTGACAGCGACGGCGAGCAGAGGTTTTTCCACACACGTGTTATTCCTATTTTTTAACTGCAATGAAATATAAATCTAGTTTTTAGTATACATGTATTGGTTCTTATTGTATCGGATTTCCATCATAGAGTACAGGACCAATCTCTAATTTCCTGAACCTCCATAGACAGTTTCTACTGTCGAAACGAAAGGGAAATCCAATCGAACTTACTGTTATCTATAGACATGAGACATGACTGGTAAAATGATCGAGCTGTTAATAGGCTTCAGAAAACAATAAAAATAGTGCTTTTAACCAAAATAATTCACGAAATAGTTCTAGTTTTTGGTCGTGTAAGAATAAACGGAATACTCGTAGTTCTACTTCCTAGTCGTGTACTCGTAAAGGTAAGATTAGACTGCATGCCGAGAGGTCATAAAATGACAATTTCTGACAGTTCTCCTGTCAAAATATGGTCATAAAATGTAATGGGCATATCTCAGATGCTCTAATGACCTGAATACCACAATATGACCAGGCTGATTTTGACAGATAAGAATGCCCAAATAGCATGTCGGACAATAAGCACGAATACCAGCATATGGCCTTTTATGCTTCCATGTGGTTCAATATAGCGCCGTCCTATATGGAAAAGATTCGGGTGTTTGAGAGACAGTGTCTCAGGGCCTGTCTAGGGTTGTTTAGAACTCCTAAATCTCAGTACATAAAATACTATCCAACAGGACCCTATACAATGGTGCTCGACTGAATAGGATTGACAATTTCCTTATTAAGGTGATTCGGAGGCACGTCGCAAGGGCGATGGCCAGCGATAATAACCTGATCTCAGGGGCTTACTACCCCAATTTAATGTACCACGAGAGTACGCTTCGGTCTGGCTCTATCCCGCCTGAGGCATATCTCCATGTAGATATGAAAGGGTTAGTCCAGACAATAGATGGTGTGCCGGTATTGTACCACAGCCACCGCGGCGCGAGGGATAAGCGGCTCATCCACGACGGGTACGCCGCCAATGCTCAGGAGCTCCTCCGTTTTAGTACCGCAATTGCGGAACGGGACAGGGTTGCTACGGTCAAGCAGTTCACCGAATTTTGGTGGCTTGATGAATAGGTGAGGCGATGGATACGCTCTCCCAGGCCGGTGAGCTACTTACGTAGCATCCTTAGTTTTAAGCTAGATATTTAGTTTGTAGGTTTAGTTTTAGATTAGGGGGTCCTTGGGAGGGGCCGGGCTAGCCAAATTGAAAAAGTGCTTCCGAGACGCTTATTGCCTCGCTCGAGTCTCGGTGGCGCGGGTGAACCCTTGTTGGCAGCTGCAGGCGCCCAGGGACGCAATCAGGAGGGTGACTCCGATTAGAGGTAATTTAGGTTAAGTAGCTTCGGTAGTTTTGAGTAAAGGGTTTTCCAACAACAGGTGTTATTGTGAATGACCCGCTATTTCGGTAGCTGGCACTTTTGAAGCTTTTATTCTTTAACATTTGACAAGTAGAAACTATACACGCTTCAACAACGCATTGAAATTATTAAAATTCACTACAAAAATGGTGAAAATTTTGTAGTCACAGTTCGCAAAACTAAAGCATTTTTTGGCCGTCGTGAAGCACCTTGTCGGACCGCAATACAGAAATTGGTGTAAAAATTCGAGCTGTTGGGAGAAGTAAGTGATGTGAAGAATAAAACTCGTGCACGTCGTTCAAGAACAACTGCGAATATTGCTGCTGTAGCCCAAAGTGTTGAAGAACACCCAGGTTTGCCCATTCCTCGTCGTTCTTTGGAATTGGGCATGAGTAATGATTTTTTATGGTCGGAGTTGGATGGTATTGATCTGGACAACGTTTACTTTCCACAAGACGGCGCTACGTGCCACACAAGCAACGAAAGCATTGATCTTTTACAGGAAAAGTTTCCGGACCGTGTTATCTCTCGAAGAGGTGATCACAATTGGCCACCGAGATCTTGTGATTTAATAACTTGCGACTTCTTCCTTTGGGGCCACGTGAAAGATAAGGTCTACGCCAACAGCCCGTGAGGCTATCGAGGACATAGGGCAGCGACTTTGCGATTTGGTTATGGAAAATTTCATGAAAAGGATATGGTCCTGTAAGCGTGCTCGTGGTGGCCATTTGGCTGATGTTGTTTTTCATTATTAACGGCATACCTTCCTCTTTATTATGAAAGAAATAAACATCCGATCATTTTTCTTAGCAAATGGCAATTTTCTTTGAATACCAAAATAACACCTCTTATTGGACAGTTTTTATATACAGTTTTGATTATCCTCACATTTTATTCATTTGACAGCTAATCTTAGCTTAAGAAACTTGTTGCTACTTCAAAGGCTACCTATACGAAGGTATTAAATGTAGCGCAGGTGGCAAAATAAAATTGAATGTTCTCCTCAAGATGTTTTTCGAACGTGACTAGGAAATTCTTCCTCGCTGTAAGAAGGGACAATCTCCTCCAGGCAATTTTAAATGCAGTCTCGCTTTTTCCTCTTCTCGAAATATTGTAGTTCAATCAGAAAGGAGGTCGATTAATTCCTAATCACTTTCATCGCTAGGTACATGAATCAACTAATCTTGTTAGTAAACTAGCAAATTCTACGAGACCACCAGGTATTTTAACGACGTTTCGTACTATTTTTTTGGAATTTTTGAATTATGATTGTATCTGTCATTTTCGGTAGATGCTATAAAAGCGTTCCCTTACTTTTTCGTAAGTGTTTCCTCTGAGAAAATATCCCCACCACTGCCTTTTTGAGAGTCTACTAAGTAAAGGAACAAACCTAATGTGACAAAGGTGACCGATGAAATCGTAGTCCGCAGGGGATTGAGATATGGGGCACATTCAAAAATCTAGTTACCTATCTTAAGTCGAATAGACTCGTTTGGACTAGATGTTACCTGAACGCCAAAACTAGATTGGTGGGCAACGTCACTTTTCCTATGTCAGTCAAATATGCAAACTGTCAACTCCTTATATAAACGTAAACAGAAAAGGCTGTTCATGTGACCGAATTAAGCCAATAAAAACTGAGACACATCAAGGCAGACAGCTGTCAAACTTATTCAACTAGATCAGTGGTTCTTAACCGGTGGTCCGCGGACCACTGGTGGTCCCTGGAAGCACCCGAAGTGGTCCGCAATGCCATCCGAAAAATATTAAAGAAACTGGATTTGCCCGTGCTCAGTAAATGTCTAAAATGCGAAGAAATCGATTTTCCGGAATCAAAACAAAAAAGGAATCACGAAAATCGGTTATCGAGTTATAGCGGGACCGAGTTTCATACACATAGCTCCGTTTTCATTGACATATCTATTCGAGCATGGGTTATCGGCACTTCCGATAATTTAAAAATAAAGTAAGGATCCAGAAGTAAGTAAGGTCACCAAAATCTCGTCTACTTATTTCTATAATGTAAAATTGTCGTACAAAAATAAAATACTGTTGGTTTTGAACAATAATTGAATGCGTGTTTTATTTATAGATAGAACAACCTTTTAGTCATTTACTTTTACATTTACTGTTTATTGCCTCTAAACAGTTGATGGTCCATGGCAAGACAGAAATTTTGTCAAATGGTCCCTCATCAGTAAAAGGCTAAGAACCATTGAACTAGTTACTTGAATTTTCCCATATTTATTTTTATCGAGTTTCGAATCAATTTTCGGAGGTTTTTTGAGTTTTTTTTTATGTGTTTATTGGGAGATTTACGCAGCAACTCTCAGGATTGTTTTAGCGGTTTTTTGTTCCGGTTTCCTTAGAATTTTCGGGAATTATTTAGATTTCCGGTTTCCTTAGAATTTTCGAGAACTATTTAGAGCTCTCTTTAATACAACGTTTGAGGTGTTTTGTGACGATCAGCAATTTTAGTTGGAGTTTCTCAGTATGTCGTGTTATTTCTATTATTTCTATCATCGTGTAAAGTTACTGTCTTAACATGATTTTGTTTAAATATCTTCACAGATACAGAACGCATACGTGCAGTGTCTTTGTAGTGTGTAGGACTTCTAAGCGAGGGGTTGCAGGTTCAACCCACTGAAAACGAAATTCCACTGCACCACCTCTTGCGAACGTCTGACAAGCATCCGAAAGTATAACTGTCATAAAAGAGCTTCTTTATTGGCCGTTTGGACCCGACATTGAATTGTAGATCATTTTAATTCGTCCCTAAAATGAGAAACCCACACAAAACGAATGGTTGTGAAAAGTTTGGCCTAGGGTCCCTACGTACCGACCTGTTGCGCCAACTATTTATTTATTTAAATAAATAACTTACGACAGCTGGTACCGAATACAGAGTTAAAATTTTAATACAAACTGTACCCAAACCTATATCCATTCATTTCCAGGCAATGCTAGTGCTTTCTGCGCTTATTTCTATCGACATGTTTAGTTGTTTATATTTATATAGGAAGTAGGAAGCAGCTCATGAAAATTATCTTACACACACCCACATCGAACAATGAATAAAACACACCACGCGTACCAATGACAGAGAATGGGTGGATCTTCATAAGAAAAAAGAAACCGAGCGCAGACAAAAGATTTTTAAAACGTGGGGGTATGCCTCATATAGGGGTAAGTGGGAACAAGTACAGTTGCACTATGAATCAACCTTGAAATGACTGCAACTTTGAAGTCGGGACTGTCGGTGTGTATGATGCTTTCATCAAAGCTCTCTCTCACTCTGCAGTTATCAGTAAACTCCGTACTCGAAAGCCCCGTCTAAAGTTGACCCAATTTCACGACCTCTGACTTTTGAGAATTTTCGTTTTATTTTTCTCAGCATACCCGACATATTGTATAACACGTGTTTATAGGTAAATGCAAATGCCCTCGGCTGGCTGGTCGTAAACATACATTCATACACATCAGCCACTGCTCCTTTTCGCATACGAATAGCATGCAAAGTGAAAGCAGTGTGCACGTGCAATGTGCATAGTTATGCAAGTAAACAATGTACACGGGATAATTGTAATGCAAAGAATCCCTGAACTTGTATATTCCGGGAAAGGATTGACCTTACTCCACAATCTAAGTTAGACATCGACTAAAGTGTTGCAAAAAGTGTTCACCTATATACTTGATAAATGAATTCCTTTGTAATAATTGGGCTTCTTCCTAACAAAAGGTCCTTGAGACATTGATTTTCTTGGACATAGTTAGATGTGCCAAATATTTTCACATTTTCTCACGGATGTAATGCTGTGACGATAAAAATTGATTTTTTTAAAATATTGCATTTGCTGAAAAGTTCCCAATGGGATAGTGGATATTTTGTGAAATATGTATTTAAATTTTGCGACTATTCTGTGGATATACGAGTAAGATAAAGTGAGTAACCGCGAAAAAAGATAAGGGAACGTCGACGGTCAGCGTTCAGGCGATAACAACGCGGACTAGTTTTTAAAAACCTCCAGCATTGTCTATTAGTGGATTTTCTTCAGTGTTCTGGCTTATCTTGGTGTAAAACCAGCTTGTGGTCAATGCACGTACATATCACTTATGACATTGACTTTTCACAAAAATGTTATATTGTAACTGTCAGAAAATATTCCACTGTGCTATCAGAGGTCTGATAAAACCATCCGCTGCCGCACTAGTTAATCCAAACGATCAAAATAAACAAACAATATTTTTATTTTTTTTTATAATTTATTCGCGCATGTGTTGGTGTTTTTCTCTTGTGAGTACAAAGCAATCGCTGGCCTAAATAAAAATGCTGCACGAAGAGCAATATAAATTTTACTGCATAGAGAGGAGTTAAGTAATAAGCCAACTCAGTCGGTACTCAGCTTTTCACACAGCATATTGTCTTCGAAAAGACTCTCCTCAATCGAAATACATTTTTTGTTTGTTATAAATCTTATCACAACAAGTGCATTTTGAACAGAATCCGGTTAATAACCAACCCTTATTATTGAATTGATTGCTAGCCACTGTTTACGGTAAACGGCAGTGATTCTCTTTGATTATATCCAGTGAAAAAAATTAAAAGAAAACACATTTCAATTGACACCGAGACTATATTGTTCGAACATCAGCACCATGAGTACGTGGGAGGACAACGAAGAAATAAAATTCTTTCGAGAATATCTTCAAATACCCAGTGTACATCCCGACATTGACTATGGTAAGATGTAGGCTCTCGTACTTGTGATTTGTCATTTAAATTGCTCGTTATAAAAGAAACGATTTAGCGCATTGCAAATAGGACGAATTTGTCAGCCGTTTGAATTTAAATAGATTTGTATGGTTAGTTATTGATTCGGTTGATATATAAATAGGCAAATCATAAACAAATAATTTATATGGGCTATTTCCGTGGATGGCAAGTATTGGCGCAATTTATCGAAGCACTTCAATATAATAATATGGGTGTGTGTATTTAAACTGGGCGAAGCAATTGTGCGCGTTAAGTCAGCCAAGGTACCGGGCGGGGGTAGCATTGACCATTTAGTAAATTGTATTTGTTTTGGACATCGAATTTCCAGTCACAGAATGTTCTTGCAACAGAGTTTCTCTGATGGAATTGATCTGCGAATACACAAAAAATGTCCAAAAATATAACAGGCATTACTTAAAGGTGACTCTGTGAGTTTTCCTATTGCCATAAATATCCATAAGACTCGTGAGTATTTCCTTATTTAAAATTTGACGGATAATTGTCTAGCACATAATACTGTGTAGATCGAAGAAGAAATAAATCTTCAGCGGAAAAAAATTGACAATTGAAATGCAAGTAATTTATTTTTTTGTTTTTGAGTTCAACATGTTGCCTTTTATCTAGGGGTCAATGGAGCGCAGTTATTTGTTGCATATGAAATGTTCCAATAATAATAACAATGAGTCGGGCGTTCGAAAATTAAGTTTAGAAAGTCGTACAGCTAACCGACTTGAGCTGAATTTTTACTGGCCTAAATTGCTTACGTGAACAGTTTTTAGCGGTTGACGTTTATAGAATGGTAGCCGACATCCGACAAATCTAGTCAAGAATTTCAAAACTTAGTACACATTTTAGTCGGCTTAAGATGACTAGATTTTTGAATGTGCCCAAATGTGTGCTTATGATGGAAAATATCACCTGTCAATTGTCACACACAACAGCTATACCGATTGTTTGTTTTTGTTTCATGAATTTACAAAGCCGACAACAATTTTAGCCACTTTCAATATGACTAAGAAATTCGGGAGCTTCTCATACCCACAGATCTGTTTAAGTCGGTGACATTTCTTACATTTACGTACATTACATAAATGCATACATGTGTTGTGGAATACATAAAGTGGCGGACAACTGACTGTCTTAACGATGAATGTCAGCACTTGTTAACGGCAAATTAAAAAGAAAACATTCTGCATTTAGTGGCAATCGTAGTTATCTTGGTACCTACTCGCATTCCAGACGAAAGTTAAGTTGTCACTAGGAATAAATCGCGTCGGGTTAGAAAAACAGCCTACATAGAGATATTGAGATTTTGTTTTGTTATGCAAATAACAGAATTCAGAATCAATAAGTAGCTACTGAATCGGTACATAAAGGCTGCAATTCAATATCATGAGAGCTTGTCATAAACAAAGGAAAATCGCAGCAAAAAGATTTCTTCGAATCACCCAAGAACGAACTGTTTGTGGATTTCAAGCTTGAGAGCTATGATGAGTGGGTTACGGCTTTCAGGTCTTTAACTACTCGCTTGAATGCTGATGTAGAGTTTTAGGGTTGTGGATCGGTATAATAGTGAGGGAAGATAACGAAGATGTTGCTCTCAGATTTCAGATTTTTCGTGCCCAATGGAACATAAAACGAGATTTTTCTTTCTTTGCATTTGTGGTGGTACGTGTTCTAAAAGTCAGCTGTTCTTTAATTGTAATTTGTGTTTATAAAAACCTATTCAATTTATGTTTATGTAAATCGCAGCGGCCAAAGGTAAATGTTGCTGTATTTTTCACAAACTTGTCGTCTCTGAAAACGTAAAATAACACAATTTAAAGTTTGACAAATAACAAATGTTTTGGGGTTAGTGTAAGTAGGTGTGATTATCGAGATCCGCAAAAGTGTTTTGTTTTTTTTTTTGCGGCCAATCGAACATGAAATCTGACAGCCAGCTGATTTCGAGAGCAGACAAACTGTTCGAATCTGAAAAAAGTGTCTTTTCTGTCCCAATTCTGACATAAGTAAATGACTTATCGGAAGTAAATAACAATCTCTTGATGACGGTCGTCTTTTAATTTCCAGATTTTGATTCAACACTTTTTAGACAACCCCTTTTAACCTACAGCGAACCCTCTGTCGGACCATACTTAACTCTTAACTGGATCCTCTTTTTATAATTAACTTATTCTGCTGTCAACAAACCTTGACCTTCGGAAACTATTTTTCCAAACAAAAGTTACTCGATGAGTAGTTTTACCTATTTAATTGCGGACATTCATGTCTTTGGATATGAAGGATTGTATCCTTTTACGACCAGAGTGTTCTATTTGTTCTATTTGTAAATTAATTCGTTTCTTCCTTTGCAGAACCCTGTGTGGAGTTTTTAAAAAAACAAGCCCAAAATCTTGAATTGCCCGTACATGTGTACGCCCCGCAGTCAGCTGATAAACCAATTGTTGTGATAACATGGACTGGATCGAGTCCCGGTCTATCATCTATAGTGCTGAATTCACATATGGATGTAGTGCCAGTCTATGCAGAAAGCTGGACACATCCACCCTTTGCAGCTGAAATGGACTCCGAGGGTAGAATATTCGCTCGTGGTTCACAAGACATGAAATGTGTTGGAATGCAGTACCTGGCTACAATTCGCGCATTAAAAAAAGCCGGAGTAACACTTAAGCGCACCATTCATGTCGTCTTTGTGCCAGGTAATTTAACCATACAGTAATTAAACAGCGAATGTAGTACATATAAATAAGATAGTCTTTATTATTTGCGTAGTTTAGTGATAAAGTTGGAGCTAATAAGAGATGACTTTATTCCCAGTACTTTACAGAACGAGACATAATTTAGATTGTGCCTGGGAACTAAAAATAGTTAGTTTCAACTTGGTAAACACAAGTAATACTTGTCTTGGCTCTAATTTCTGACGTTATAAAGCTAATTAGTCTATGCGAATATGTAGATTGGTATAGATAAAGATGAAGGCAATTAGTTTTAAAAACTATTACGTTGGCATACCGTAATTACACAGTCATAAAATAAATAGCTTTAGATCAAAATATCCTTTCAAATAACGTCACATAATTATGTAACAAGTATAGAGTTCTTGTGAATTTATACAATTTATAGCCGAAACTAATATTGTTGGAACCTTTCCCAACGACCTACTTGGAACCACATAGACGATGACAGGTGAGGTGTGACTTAATCTGGCGTAATCCTAGCTCGAACACAAACCAGAGACATAGGCTTCGAGATGAGCCCCTTAAGATTGCGTCTGATTTGAGTTTGTTGAAAGCTCCCTCAATGCCAAGCAATGCACTCAAGCTGTGCTTCTTATTCTGTTATTTATGCGTGCTGCAATTTAACAAATAATACATTCCGTCATTCCGTTTTTTGTATGCTTAATGCTTTGTAGTCCTCTTGGTTGTTGGCCAATGTCTTGATGATTCCTTTAGCTTGGGATTTGCCATAAAGGGGATGAGTAAGAAATAAAACCGTAAATTTTATATTGCAAAATAAAGAAACCTCTGTTATAAAATTAGATCTAGTGCGTTAATTTAGCTTAATTGACCACACGACCTAAGGCTCGATATCCAATGTGTCAAACCAAATTTTCAGATGAAGAGATCGGTGGAAAGCCTGGAATGGGAAAATTTGTACATACAGAGGACTTCAAGAAACTGAATGTTGGGTTTTCCTTAGACGAAGGCGTAGCTAGCGCAGATGAGGTGTATCCCGTTTACTATGCCGAACGTAGTATATGGCGTTAGTATTGAAATGGTCTATTTTTATTTAGTCCAATCTTTTAAATTAATTTTTTTGTTTGCTATTCTTTTTTAAAGATATTCACTTCAAAATTTCGGGAACAACTGGTCATGGTTCCTTACTTCATGAGAACACTGCTGGTCCTAAACTTACTTATCTCCTAAATAAATTTAATGAATTTAGACAACAAGAGTGGGATAGGCTAAAGAGTGATAGCAATCTAACTATTGGAGACGTAACAACAGTGAATCTCACTTTAATAAACGGTGGAGTACAAAGTAATGTTGTGCCACCACTAATGTTGGTCGTTTTCGATGTTCGTCTTGCCATTACCGTAGATCATGTCAAATTTGACAATATGGTTAGTGGTTAATCAAAATCTTTTTTGTGTTGTTAAACAAATCAATAAAATATGAATTTTTTCCAGCTGAAAACATGGTGTAAAGAAGCCGGAGGTGGAATCGAAATAATATACGAGCAAAAGGAACCTGCAGTGCAGGCAACAAAACTAGATGCTGCCAACATTTTCTGGACTGCATTTAAGAGTGCTGTTGATGAACTGTAAGTTATTTTTAGTACAGACAAGGTCTAGTCTAGGGATGTGATTGCATTTTCTTATATACAGGCTTTATAGAAAGAATTTCGCATTTGTACATTGCATTAGACATTCAATGTTAAAACCATAAATGAAACTAATTTCAGTGGCCTCAAGACGAAAGTGCAAATCTTCCCAGGCGGAACAGATAGTCGTTACATCCGAGAGGTAAGGACTATACATACCCTTTGTACCTATACAAGTTTAATTTGAACCTTTTTCTTGTATCTTGTTAAGGTTGGTATACCTGCTATTGGCTTCTCACCGATGAACAACACTCCTGTCCTCCTACACGATAACGATGAGTTCCTAAAAGCAGAAACTTACCTGAACGGAGTGGAGATTTATAAAAAAATCATTCCAAGATTGGCCAACGCCTGAAACTATGCTGCACCACGAAAACACACTTAGATAGCTTAGTAAAAATATTGAATAAAACGTTTCTCACAAAAATCGCATAATTTTAATGATTGTCTTTACCACATTCACAAATCATACTGCCTCGACCGAGCCCTTGAAACAATTCGATCGGAAAAGGAAAAATGATCGTAGAATTTCTCTCAGCAGAGATCGTATTCAATGTTTGCAAATAGCGGAGCTAAAAGGTTCGATTTGAGTTTGGAAATTAATCAAAGACAACAAATTCCTAATGCATGTGTACCTGTAAGGCAGTAGGGCTTGCTGATATTATATTGGCGGCATCCTTTAACGCCTCTGCTGCATTCTTCTCACCTTCGGCTGCAACTATTTTGGCTTTGGCTTCGCGATTGGCTTCAGCTTCTGCCGCCATAGCTCTTTGGAGGGCAATTGGCAGGCGAACATCCTTTCTGCAAGTGAATGAAATATGAACTTGTGGAACGTTTTTCAAAAGCTTCTAAACTATTCAATACTGCAAGTTTGCCCTAAGAGTTTGCCGAATAATCAAACTTACATTTCGACCCTCTCAACTTTAACCCCCCACGGATCAGTTGCTTCATCAAGGATTTGTTGCATCGAATGCGATACCTCGTCTTTTTGGGCTAGCAACTCGTTAAGCATTTTTGTACCGGCCACATTGCGGAGAGTAGTCTGTCCCAGCAACATTGTTGATTCACGAAAATCAGCCACCTGAATTACAGCACTTAATGGATCCTGCAATCTATAATAAACCACTGCGTCGACTTTAATAGTCACTGCGTCTTTAGTGAGAATTTCTTGCGGTTCAACGTCAAACGTTGCCGTACGTAAATCTACATTGATATAGTCATCAATGCATGGTAACACAAATACTACACCCGGTCCTCGAGCACCACCTTTTCTGTAAAATAGGTATATATTGATAAAAATGTATATACCATACGTGATGCACATCCTACCGAAGCCTTCCTAAACGAAACACCACAGCCCTTTCGTATTCGTTTACAATTCGAATACAGAAGAAGAGGGCCAATGGAAATGTTAGTATAGCAAAAAGAATCGAAAGGTATGTTGCGGTTATTTCAAAGCAGTCAGCCTTTTCTTCTTCAGCTAAAGTTAAATGAATCTTTGTATTTTTAACCTTATACAATTATAGTAAACCATATGCTTACACGTTTCAATGTGCCTTTTTGGTGCTGGGTAAGGAGAAGGATTGGACATCTCCAAATACTAAAATTAGCAAGGGCAATTTAGGAATTAAAAAAAAAAAAAAACAGTTTCGACAAGGACGCCTTCACAAAGCTACTATAGCTTTAATCATAAATTTTGTATGCAGTGTTCTTAATAAAATATATTATGGTTCATAAACTACGACGACCTACATTCGAATATATTTCTTAAGTTCCCAACGCCTTAAATGCTGGAACATATTTTCAATGCATTTGCGTGTAGTTCCATTAAATTATAGGATCAGCACGTGGTTCTTTCTTCGACAAGTATTTTTTTACAATTTCACAAGAAACGTTTTTTGCCGGCGGAAGAAAATCTGATGCGAACTAAATGCAACTTGCGTTCCTTTAATAATGAATATTTAAACTTTAGTATAGACAATTTATGTAAGGTATTTGTATCAGAATCCTAACCAGAAAAATACTAAAAGTGTTTTTTATTTTCCCCAATGATGATGTAAATCGTTCATACGAGTTATTGCTTTCAAACTTCGACGTTGAAACCGTAAGAAATGATATAAAAATATACTAATCTTGATTATCAAATCAATTTTGCTGTATGCATTCATAAAATTGCATCCATTAAATTCTCTTTTACAACCCAATTCTTAGCAATAAAAATTCTCATGTGATGCTTCTTTCATAACCCATTTCACTACCCATTTTTTCATGAAACGCCAAATTCCACATCATTTGACAAAAACAAATTCCATGCAATTTTTAAGTTTTCACAGTTTGTTTACAGTCATGTTCGAACTGTTCGAAATGATGTTACTTGCTATGAACCAAATTGAAAATTCCATCGCTCCGATGACGATCGTTTCTTTAAATGACGCGATTAGAGCCACAGTACTAAAAATATTTAATGTGCAATTTCGCCCAAACTTGCTCAGTACACAACTAATTGTCACCATTGGATTTTTTATGGGAACAGGCACTTGGAGCCCATAATCTCGCTCATGTACTGGTTTGTTAAAATCTATATGAAAAATGAATTGAAGACTTGTCAGCACTGCTGGAGATACATGAAAAGTCAAATCTCAAAACTGTCAGCAAGAAAATCAGCTCAATGTTTGTTTGGTTTTTTGGAACAAAAGGCAGGTCCAAATACTTTTAGAAACAACTATGAGCGCTGAAGTGTCTTACAATGGTGACGATTGGACAATTTCCTGCATTTCGGATGGTGAAGAATTCGCTCCATCTGCAGAAGAACTCGAAACCTATTATTTTGCGTTAGAGAACGGTAATATTCCTGAATTGCAATGGCAATGTCCTGGCCGAAGAGCACCATCGCCGGTCAGTAATAAGGAAGAACCCAAAGTAACTGAAACGGTCGAGAAAGAAGCGTATGTTACTATTTTCAATTGCCTGGCGTCATTTCTAATCACATTTTTTCATTTTAGTCCAGCGAAAAATGACTTTGATTTCATGGACGATGTGGCGTTACCACAAATGCGCGTCCGCAGTCAAAATTCGACACCCAAGTCTGCGAAAAAGAAAACTGCAAATTTCGCCGGTGTTATAGAAACGTTCAAGAAGATGCAAAAAAGCAAAGAAGGATCATGAGATTATGGTTCTGCCAGTGATAAATAATTTCTGTAAACCCTGTTTGTACATACAAAGATAGAGATTTTGCAATTTGGTATCTACATATTATTAGTGAATTATTAACATTTTTAACTAAAGTCTGCAATATTTCTGTTGAAGTTTTCATATCTACAGCAGCCAACACATCTGTCACCATTTTCTTCACGCCGAGGCACAGTCGATCATTGAGTTTTGTTACTACTATCCTCGGCAAAAAATATTTATTGTAGAACAATACAAAGTTGCGCCCTACCTTCCATTTGCGTCCAAAACCATTGCACGATTTCTATACCATCAGCTCTCAAAATAGGAGCCTCTGAATGATTAAAAAAAAATAAAAATTAAACGTCTCCTGGTTTGAAATAAATCAGCTTTATTTCTAGTTTCGCGAGATGCGATGACTTGTCAAAACGTCTCTCTAAATGTCGTTGGGAACTAAATAAACATAAATTCCTAATAATCATGTTTACCTTCTTGGGGCGTTTAAAGCGGCGTTAACAATATGTCTGATCTTACACAATTGAAGTTAAACGATCTTCAACGATTTATTTAAATATTGCTTGCAGACATTTATCACAATTGTTTCAATTTTTTGTTGTTGGCAGCGAAAGTGTTGCTAATAAACGCACACATTCTTATTTCAAGTATTTACGATAAGTATTGTCCATTAAATAGTCGATGGCCTTGTCGATGGGTGTTATTATGAATGGAATTGAAGCAAGACCAATTGCAGTCGGTATATACCTGGCATTCGGCACCTTAAACCGTTTAACGAGAAATTTCGTCCCCTTAGCTATTCTGGAATTGCAGTAAGTTAAGTTATTACTTTTAAATGTTTGGATTCAGACCTGTTGATAGTATATCCGGGAATCACAACCGATGCCAACATTTGCCATGCTAGTACATCTCCAGCTTTAATTGCAACATCCGCTATCGTCGAGGCAGGTTTTTGATGAGCTTTAAAACCTTTATCAGCTGTATCGGCGACAACATAGGCCACGGCTATACCATATGTGAGATTTACTAAATTTCTTGGCCAGAGCGGTCGAAATGCTTCGCCAATCTCATTGCTATAACCTAAAGAATTGAGAAGAACTATTATGTATGGCCTCTACTGTGTACGATATGACATAAATGCAACCACTTGCATTTAGTTGGAGTAAATTTGCAACAAACCTAAATAACGCAAATAGCTATCACGATACAAGTCGTATTCCTTTTTATTGTCGTTTTCCATAGTTTAATTGTTTATTTTAGTCAAACTATTGAAGGTTATGTAATTGAAAGATTTTCAGTCAACAAAAGCTACTAGCGAATTAATTTTGTGATAAATAGGGCTATGCTCAATTTCGTAGAACCAATTTCTATACTATAGTGCGCAACTTAACATTTTTAATGCTTTTACAAAACAACAGGTTCTTCAATTAAAGGATTTAAACAGAACAGCCAATTAACGACAAGGCCAAATAAATAAATAATAAATAAATTTGAGTTATGTCAGATGTCAACACTTAATAAATAAAGTACTAGATCAAACTGGAAAACTAAGGTGTCTACTATATGGGCGTTTGTGAATATTTTTTTATGTATCTACCCATACATATATTTTTTTTTACTTGTAAAATTGGAAGGAGACTAGTTTTGTAAGGTAATTAATGTGGTATTCGTTTGGGCACTCTCAAACTTCACTCTCACTTTTTATGATCGATTGGTACGAAACAAAAAAAAAAAAAAAACAATTTAGTTGCGGTTTCAGAGCACTTTTGAAAATCTTGATTTTTTCTCATAGTTTCCTCAGATTTACCAATACAAGTGCTTTTGAGCTTGACAACTGGTAGAGTTTGTTTACGTTTTCGCGAATTTTTTTCTACCACAAAGAAAGGCATTGCATCGGGTGAATCTATTTTCGTAAATTATTTATGTATATATAAAGTGCTTTTGAGTTTGACAACTGGTAGAGTTTGTTTACGTTTTCGCGAATTTTTTTCTACCACAAAGAAAGGCATTGCATCGGGTGAATCTATTTTCGTAAATTATTTATGTATAAATGTTTAGAAATCAATCGGGATGGAAATTTCGAATTTCTTAGTATATAGTTTAACCAGTGAAAATAAGCACACGATATCTGATATCTGATAGCGAATCTGAAAAAGCCTAATCGAAAACCGTCTACTCGTAGCCCACGGCTTTTTCATCTGAACGTTCCATAGTCAAAACCAGGTCAAAACTAAGCAAAGGTTGTGGAAGAAACATTTGAAAATGCTGAAACAGGTAACGGAGTGCTAAGCTTACGGCAAGTTTGTTCATATCTGTTTACTTTTATTCCAGGAGTGTGTTTGTTCAATACAATTTCATCCGGAGAATCAATAGTTTGATTAGTTAACTCGAGAATTTTGTAAGTTAATTCTTTCGGTTGACAGAATGTGACGCAATTAAGGGTTTGTTTTTTATTCTTTAGGTATATTACACAAGCATTTTTTTATTTTACCCACAAAGTCTTGTTGGATGCCGCAGATATTTCTGGAAAATAAAAAGACTTCAAATAAAACACGTTTTGATCGGGTTAAAGTATAAAAAGGAAAAGCAAGTTTATTTTGTCATATTTGACATAAATCAGTGTTACCAGTTGGTTAATTATGTTACTACAATCCCCCATCAGATGTCAGCACATATTTCTAATGCCTCTTTCCAATTATTCCAATACACTTTCGATGTTTTCTAGCAATTACACTTCTTAATGTTGGCGTACCTGCTTTCAAGTAAATGTAAAAAAAAATTAATTTGTGCACTTTGGTTTAGTTGGTTTCCATTCCAAACTGTTTTCTGTACTTTATTCGTGCGAAGTAAAGCCAAGAAAAAATAAAAACAAAAGAGGCAACTGCAAAAATATAAACAAATTCGAAAGTTTTGCTTTCATTTGCAAATTCCGATTAGTTCAATGTACTACAAAAGTGTCAAACCCAAAACTTGTCCAGAGAATCCGTGAATAAATTGCAAATATATTTCCCGTTCGTTGTGTGATTGTTCGTCGAAAATAAAAATTTTCTCAAGACGACGTGTCAAGTGGCGGTGGTGTAGTGATTAAATCCAATATCAAAATAGTAGAAGGGTGAGTGTTTTCGAATATAGATTTTCCACCCGAAAAAAAGAAAAACCATTATTTTATTATACTTTTCGTAAGAATTGCGTATTCGAATAGTGTTTTCTTGCATATTCGGACATTTGTTTTATTCTTTCTATATTCATTCTGATTGGTTTTTCCGAAATGCTTTTGTTAAATTTGCACACATGTAATAAGAAGAATAATTTTGTGAAAAAAATCTTTTCGAGTTGAAAACGCAATGTCACCGTATTGGTTTGTTTTTTCTTTCAAGTTCTTTATGTTTTTAAGTTTTTTTTTTTTTTTGGTATTTATCTCTCCCATTTGCAACTTGCTTTGTTAT
This sequence comes from Cheilosia grossa, assembly GCA_963082955.1. Lineage (NCBI taxonomy): Eukaryota > Metazoa > Arthropoda > Insecta > Diptera > Syrphidae > Cheilosia > Cheilosia grossa. The sequence continues at coordinate 33,495,412 of OY720145.1, forward strand.
ATGTGGCGTGTCGTGAGTTGTGTTCATCGTCGTCGACGGCTGCAGAATGTGCATTTGTATGCGTTACCATCATCATCATCTGACGACCCCCCTTTTTAGTCAGTTTTCTACCTTTTATTCTCGCTAAAATCGTCTTGCATCGAATTTTCCGATTGGATTATGTATTTGGTGCGAGCCCCCTTGTGAAGAAATTTGTGTGATCGAAGCGAAAATGGAGCATCAGGAAGCTACTGAAAAGTTATCATGATCACAGTTGTATATAACAAGAGACGTGGTGCGGTATGGATTGGGACTGGGAGCTCAGCGAATGGAAACAAAAGAACATAGAGAAATATTTCCAAAGGTCGTCTATACCGCAAGAAATGCCATACATATCGCACACACAACAACAGCAGTGTCTGGCATTTTGTACACACAGGGTGACACGAAATGTGTCTGCATAGTCGATATAGAATTAATCAATTAAATAAAAGCAACACCTTGCACAGTAGTAAAACTAAGTACATAATGTACAGAGCCATATGAAACCCATATAGAATTTATAGCGTGTGTGAGACTATTTTGTGTACCTACCGGCAAATGAGAAATGCGCACATGTTGTCATAGGATAGGAACTAAATACATATGTAATTGGTTCGTCGTAGGATACCGAAGCACTATCATTTACTGCAATCACTGCCAAACGTATAACTGCGCAAATTCATATTTAAAGTAAAAAAAAAAGTGAAGTTTAAAAAATGCATCATCCCCTATCCTAATTGACCTCGTCATTGCAAACAACTCATGATTTTGAAGAAGTACTATTGTGTTTTGATTATCAATTAAAAGAAACCAAAAATCATTTTTCTTCTGGTAAGTATGCGCTTGTGAATAATTTGTTTTAAACAAAACAATTTGGCGTCCTTAACCTTTGGCAATTGATTTTATAATGCGTCTTGCAAATAAACCGGTCATTATATAAATATGTGCCTATGTCTCTTTAATGCTAGCAAACAGAACCCTAATATACCTCCCATTTCCTCTGATGTCTTACGGATTGTAATAATTTATTGTATCTTTAAAAAAGCATAGTAAAAGTATAGGCTGTCTGTTCTTTCCGCATCTTATTGTAAATACATTAGATAATGGTTTAGTTCTTAATGCAAAAGTTATGCACACGTATCACGAGGATTTCATTCGGAGTGATAGGTACCTACCTAATTATGTCTATGCCAATACCTTTCACATGTCTTCATTGACAACACAAAAGCTGATTTAATCGTGTGCTCTAGAAATTCGTGTTCTATGCGGCAAATTCGATGTATTGATTTTGGAATTGCTTCCTCGGCTGATGATATTCGCACGTCGTTCGGGATGCGGCTACGTAACGAAATGTCAAAGTTTAATCGCGTAAAGTAGGAGTTGTGGCTCGTTTCGCTCCAGTTGTTAATTATCGGGCACGATCCTGTACGTTTTAAAGCCCAACTTGTTCCTTAAAAATAAAAAAACCTTTACGTTTATTACGTAGCCGTGTCCCGAAGCCAGACAACGTCAGTCAGTACAAAATTAACGTGCGAATAGCGAATAGGATGTGGTTCTGACGTGGAACAATATATGGGCGATCTTGGGCTTATTCACGGATAGAATAAAAATTCAATACCGAAAGCTGCCACGGAGCTCTAGTAGAAGCAGACGAAACATTGATTGAAACATCACGTACCAATCAATCGAAAGAAAATTAAAAGGCACGCGAAATTTCTCCAGAGTCCGGAGTGTTGAAGCTGGAATCGAGGTAAATGCGGACAAATCTGTTTGACGGTGGTCTCCGGAAGTGCTGTTTTGCATGTTATTGGACCCTCAATGAAATAAAACGAGAAATTAATATATATCTGGACTAGCTGTTCTTGGTTTTCTATAGCTTTGGTCCGACTTCAATTAGGCGGAAGTTGCAGCTTTTTTTTTAATGCTCATAAGTCGTGAGTACATAAGTACTGAGCGAAAGAATAAGATCACTGAAATAATATTTATTCCTTGTGTTGCTGGTGCATTGATCATTAAAGGAACACCAGAATACAAAAGGTATTCAGTATTGAAAAGCTACTACTCCGAACGGAATGGTTCCTGTTTCCCTAATTTGGCGACGTGTAGGATCTTACCTAGGCGATATTTATAATGGATACCACTTTTCCTTATAGTAGGTATATTGTATTCTACTTGACGAAGGGCTTCGAAAGAAGAATTTCATTTTTTATTATATTGAAGTTGCTTCAATTTTTGACCTTTGTACGCTATGATTCCATTTTATGTAATTCTTTGTAAAATAGGTTTTTCCCACCGAGCTCAAAACCGAGTTTTCGTCGAAATCTATCAGGTTAAGACTTAAGACAACTACTCTAGAAGTTCATTATTATCCCTTCCTGTTCCTCATCCCAGCAGCACGTACATAAACCGTAAAGGGTTTCGCTTATTTCTAGATGTGACCGGCCCCATATATTGTTTAAGCATTAACATATAGGGTGGATGGAGCGTTCAACAGCTGAAATGAGGGATATGTTAAAACTTGATACTGCAACGACCTCGTCTAGCTAATTGAACAGCGCCACAATTCCTCGTTACCTCGCAGGGACTTGGAACGCAGAAAATTTTGATGTTAAGAGATATATATATATGTAGGGATATTTTTGTGTTTCAGGTGGCCAATTAATTAGGCTTGTCGAATTGCGATGACTTTGGGCTGAAGACGCTGCAAATATTCTGCAAGCCAAAGGAGAGTGGCATGCCCACATCTTGAAATATGATATTTTATCTGTAATTGTGTATTTTGACGCCTACGTTGAAATCAATTACTATGAGCGGTCTGTGAGTTGAAGACGATGGCTTTGCATCATAAGTACCACCAAAACAAACAGCCAATGCATAGTATTGGGTTACAAGCCCTTGAAGTGTCTGCTGCTTTGTTGTAGGGCAACACGTGATGGATCGCAAATGACGATGATTGTCCTGCGTTGCAAACTGACTAGATTCTGATATAAAACTTTAGGCTTTAGCGCTCTTTGGTTGCTTTAAGAAATGGATCATTCTAACGACATTCATCTTAAAAATTACGTAATTACTTTCTGTTGAAGCTTCGTTTTAAGTGTAGCTTCGGTACCAACTTTTATTCTTCCGAAGAGGACCAACTCGGTTTTGGATTCATAAAATGACTAATGATTCAACTTTTAAAATTCGTTCGTTAAACTAAAACAATTGAATCATTCCTCAATAATGAGTTAACAGAAATCATCGAGATCTTTTCCCAATAAGTGAGAAGCGTTCTAACCTCACTTTTCAAGTTAAAATGTGTTGGGATTTTCAGCCCTCTTATATAGCTAGATGTCAACTACATATTAGGTTTGATGACACTTAAAGCAAGAAGGAATGCACATGACATAATGTTTGCGAGAGACGTACTGTGCTCACATATCGACGTTTGTGCACTTTTGTCCATGTTTCCAATTAATGCTAGGGGAAGGGTTTTGAGGGATAGTCACTTCTTTTACCAACTGGGGCATAGAACAAACTATGGTCGGAATGAGCCAATTACTAGATGCCTTAATTCGTTCAATGTGGTAAGCAGACATATGGATTTTCATATTTCGAGAGAACGCTTCAAGAGCATTTTATTTAGATTGCTTTCAAACTAATGCCAAAATGTATTTTATCTTCCCTTAAACTTAATGTATTATATATAAATTTAAATTCGTAATCTGTAAGCTAAGCTTGTTGATGAAATAATAAATAAATGATAAAAGCGCATTTGATGTATTTACTTGCAAAACAGCGCTTTCGCTACTCGTTACCTAATTCCTAGATTGTTCAATTAGCGGAAGTTTACACTACACAGCTGTCACTTGTTAACTGTATTCGGAATCGGCAGATAAGGAAATGTTTGGTGTGTTGTGGAAGGCCTAGGTCAACAAAGTGTTGTAAGTTTTGTATATGTGTACGAGAAAATGCAAGCCTTAGTAAGTCCAGTTACCTTAAACGAGTAGTTATCGATCACACAAGTGCCGCGCCGCCACCCTGACACTTGTATTTTCATCAGATGTACGGACGCACTTAAGTT